>VXBP01010434.1:62793-184907 GCA_013400115.1 Rhinopomastus cyanomelas
AGGGGCCGGGACAGCGGGGATGGGGGGAGTAGGGAATGGGGGGGTTACAGTGCTACAACCGGGCATACCGTGCACCCCACAGAGCTCCGGAGCACTCACAGCACACCAGGGGTACCCTGCACCCCACTCTAACACCTGGGTACTGGGGTACCCTGCACCCCACAGAGCTCCAGGGCATCCACAGCACACCAGGGGTACCCTGCGCCCCACAGGAACACCCGGGTACTGGGGCTACCCTGCACCCCACAGAGCTCCAGGGTACCCTGAACCCCACAGCACACCGGGGGTACTGGGATGCCCTGCACCCCACACGTGCAGCCCACATAGCTGCCCACTATGTACCATGTACCCCACAGCACAGGACACCACAGGGCCCTGACACCCCACAGCAGAGTTCTCACAGGGTCCTGGGGCTGCAACACACCCCACGGACCGAGCATCCCCCTACTGCCCCACCACCCCTCGTGTCCTCTGCGGGGGCTGAGCGGGCTCCTGCAGACATGAGCAGGGACACGGGCTAGTGGGGACCTGGCAGTGCGGGGTCTAAGGTTGGACCTGAGGATCTTGAAGGTCTCTTCCAGCCGAAGGGATTCTGTGATTCCAGGTGCTGGCGGGTGGATCGTCCGCCCCGTCTCGTCCGCAGGCGAGTGGTCAGAGGGGCTGTACCCCTGCACCACGCGTGTCTGTAGTGTGTGTTTGCAGGGCTGCACGGGGCCGAGCCGCCCTCATCTCACCCTCCAGCTCCTGGGTGGGTCTGGAAGGACCATTGTTTGCCGGGGCAGCCAGCATCAAGAGCGACCGAACAGGAGCAGCTCCCTCTGCTCCGCCTGCGCACACGCACAGCCCGACGATGCTCGCGGTTGTTCAGGATCCCACCCCAGAGCCTGGGAATCAAAATGCGAGGACAAACACGCCGGGAAAAGAACCTAAACCGGTCCTTATGACCACAACCGGCCTGAGGGGTGACAGGATGCTGGGGATGTGCTGGAGAACCTGTCGGTGCGAGCCCCAGGAAGATGCTGGCACAGGGACCCTCTGCCCCGCTAACCCCGGAGCCACTGGGAAAGTCTCTCCCTGCTCGCTCGGACCTCGGGACCGGCAGGAAGCAGCCGGCTCCCAGTGGTCTTAAAATAGCTGAGAAGGGCACACCCTTGTTGTGAGGGCAAAACCTGGGCAGGGAGAGCGGCTGCTGGAGAAGCAGAAAGGTCACTCCCTCGCTCCTGGTTCCCCGCAGACCTGCTGATGGAGAGAACCCGCCGCAGCACAGCCCAGTCGGCAGCACCGGTGCGTGCCTGCAGTGATTGCTTCATCTCCTCCAAGCCTCACTTCTCATTTTCCACCTCACGCTGACTCTGTGTCCATGATGCTACCCACTGAGGAATTCCAACTTGCCTGCTGGCCACCAGTCTTGATTGGTGGTCCTGGGCTTTGTTGTGTGCAGCGGGGTCGGACAGGTTTTGCTTCTGAAGGGCTTCTCTGGATCGTGTTCATCATACAGGGGGCTCTGTGAGCCTCCTCTTACCATCAGCTCTGGGAAAAGGGCTTTTTCCCTGCTCTGAGCAGCCTCAGCACCTTCCCCCTCAGCAGCCTGGGAGCACAGGGTCTGACCCCCCCATATCCTGCAGGATTCATGGAGCAGCTGCATCCTCCACCCAGAGTAAGCAGTAGGCTAATGGCCAGGTGACCTCCGGCTTCAGGACATCCCCTGGCCTTGCTCAGGGGCTGGGGAGCAAAATGCAGGGAAACAAAACCCTGTGGCCACACCACGGTGGTGGGGAGTGTGCGGGGACCCCACAGCCCAGCATCGCCCTGACACGGGTTTCTGAGAGTGGGGATCCCCCCCTCCTGCCCTGCAGATCGTGTGTTGAGAGGAGGTGCCTGATCTCCAGCCCTGGGCGACATCAGAGAACCACAAAATCAGTTTGGTTGGGAAAAATCTTTCAACACATCTGGTCCAACCCCTCCACTGGCACTGCCAGGGCCCCACTAACCCCTGTCCCTCACCCCACATCTCCATGGCTTGGAGACCCCTGCAGATGTGGGGACTCCAGCACTGCCCTGGGCTTTACCGCCCTTCTGGTGAAGAAATGCTTCCTCGTGTCCAACCTGAACTTCCCCTGGCACAGCCTGAGGTTGTTTCCTCTTGCCCTGTTGAGAGTTACCTGGGAGAAGAGACTGACCCGCCCCACGTCGCTCTAACCTCCTGATTTTAGTGAGTTATAGAGAGTGAGAAGGTCTCCCCTCAGCCTCCTGTTCTCCAGGCTAAAGACCCCAGTTCCCTCAGCTGCTCCTCAGAGCACTGGTGCTCCAGCCCCTGACCCAACTCCATTGCCCTTCTCTGGACCTGCTCCAGCCCCACAGTGTCCTTCTTGGAGGGAGGCTCCCAACCTGAACCTCTCGGGGTTGTTTATTCTCTCCTGCCTGTTCTGCTCTGCCTGAAGCAGATGAACAAGACACCAGCCCATGGGCTGAGGAAAATCCCCATCAGGGAAGAGCCTCCCCCAGCCCTGCAGGGAGCAGGATCTGCAGAGAACATGATGCCACTCTCCCTCCATCCCTCCTCTTCCTCCACCCCTGCTCTCCCTCCACCCCTGCCAGGGCGTGAGCAGACGCAGAGCAGTGCGAGGGATGGAAAGCAGACGGAGCCGGCTGGGGCCGCGGAGCTGCTGCAGATGTTGGCAGGGTGCCGGCTGCGCTCACCGAGGAGCTGGGGCACCCCACAAACTGCCTCCCCCTGCCCCTTCCAGGCAGTGAGCGAGACCCCTCTGGGTCACAGACCAGCACCTGATGGGGAAGCCGTTGCAGCTCCCAGCTCCCTGCCCTGCTCCCCGCTGTTCCCGGGGGAACACACACTTTTTTAATATCCTGGGCTCATCTGGATTCAATTTCCAGCCCCTGAATCCTTCAAGGGGGGACGGGGCTGCATCCAGAGGGATCTGCAGCCTTCCCTTGGCCTTCGGGCTCTGCCGACGGGCTCACGACGCACGAGATCCAGTTTCAGCCTAAACCACCCCCCCCCTCCGTGGCTGCCTCAGTTCCACCGCTGCCGAACACAACCTGTGCTGGGGTGGTGTCACTGGGGCAGTGGGGAGCACTGGGGAGCGTACTGGGTAGCAGGCACCGGCGGTGCCGGGGTGCAGAACGGGGGGCAGCAGCTTTGGGTCCGTTCCTGTTTGCGCGGCGACTCGAGGGGCTCTGGGAAGTCTCCATCTGAAGGGCAGGATGTGTGGTCCTGACCCTGCTCTGCAAAAACCCCAGCTCCCCGTCCAGGGCACCGCTTGATGCCCAGGGAGATGGCGTCGGTGATGCCAGGGCGGAGGAGGGTGGGCGCTGCCGTCATATAAAGGGTGTTTTTACGGGCTGCTTTGTTCCAGGCACGGGGCAGGTTGGGAGCACAACGAGCCCCTTTCCCTCTTCCCCCTGTTTCACCTTGGAGAGGCCCCAGAGAGTAAACGGGAACCTCTGCCAAACAGCGAGTTTTTGCAGCCACAATAAAGCGCCTGAAAATCTCGCAGCGGGCAGCAGGAAGCCCCACTCGGGGCTGGCGGCCAGAGCTCCTGCTGCGGGCTGAGCCCGACCCCATGGGCATCCTTACGGGGGGTTGAGGAGCCCAGCAAGGGATGCCCCAGCGTTGGGGTGACTGGGAGCCCTACGGACACGATGCCCTGGGCTGCTCTCCAGCGCCGGGGAGACGGATCCATCAGCATCGCTCTCGGTGCCCTGCCCAGGCTCCTGCCCTTCCCTTTGTCTGCGGGAGAGCAAAAGCAGCAGAGAAACCCTGTCGGGAAGAGCAGCTCAGGTCTGACCACGTCCAGCTGCCCTCGCTCCCCACTGCACCAGGCAGGGGATTTCCTGGGACCAGCCTGTGGGATGCAAAGAACCTGCTGCCAAGGGGGGCTCCCACAGAAACCCAGTGACTGCTGGGCAGGAGAGAGGGAAGCAGGAAGGGACAGAGCAAAGCAGCGACAGGTCACATCCTCCCCAGCTGGAACGCAGGACTCTGCCAGCTACCAGGGCCCATCATTGCTCCCGCAGGAGATGAAGATGCCAAGCTCGTCCAGCACAGGGTCTCCAGTCACTGCCCTCAACCCCTCCAGCCCAACTCCTCGTGCTGAGCAGTGCCTGGGTGCCCAAAAGCAGCCCTGCTTGCCCATGGCACCATCACAGAAAGCTCCAACCATGCCCCAGCTGCTCCCTTCCTCCTCCATAGCCACCCTCAAGTGCTGGGACTACCTCAACCTGCTTTCGGCTGGAAAAGGCTCGAGAGGCTCCTGCAGCCACAAGACCAGTGCAGAGAACATTCCCAACAGCTCCTGAAGTGAAGGAAACCCCCCCACACTGAGGATGCCCCCCTGCCTGGTGCTTTCTGGTGCACCTGGCCCCTCACAAAAACACTCTTCAGAGGAACAGGAGCTGAAAGCCAGCTTGCCATGGGGCCACCTGGGCCACAGCAGTCCCGTCTCATCCCTTATCTCTGCCAGAGGTCAGCCTGGCTGTGGCCACCGCTCCTGCTCGCTCAGGTCACTTCCCAACTCACTGAAGTAACAGCCTCCACTTCCAAGAACGCTTGAAGGGACCCCAAAACCAGATGCTAAGCCACGTTCCTCATGTTCCAAACTCACTCAACAAGAGCAGCCAAGGAGTCCTGGAGAGGACCTTCACCTGGCATCTGCCCCACCACCTCAGGCTCCTGGACTCCAACAGGGACCCAACAGCTTCTCATCAAACAGCAATAAAATCCTCTGGGCAACCCCTGGTGGGGTTGGGAACAGGGATGGGGCAGCTTCAGAGGGTCCGACAGCTGATGTTCACTTGAGGCCATTTCCCCTGGGGCTGCACAAACTGCTGCTGTGTGGGGAGCAAGGATGGGGATGTGGGGACCAGGCAGACCTATGGGCCACCTCAAGCATTAACGTGAGCTCGCACCAAGCACGAGGATGCTGGGCTGACCGGGCAGCCTGATCAGCTTTCTGCCCCAACCAGAGGTCCAAGACACCCTAGAACCAACTACTCAACCCACATAGGGTCTGGCTACACAACCACACAGCCCTGGCACAGCGGCCCTACACAAGCAAGAGGTAATGACAGCCACTCAGAACACTGGGCAGGGGGATGGAGCCAGGCTCTGCTCAGGGGCACCCAATGACAGGACAAGGGGCAGCAGGTGTGAGCTGGAGCAGAGGAGGTTCCACATCAGTGTGAGAAGGACCTTCTTCCCAGTGAGGGTGACAGAGCCCTGGAAGGGGCTGCCCAGGGGGGTTGTGGGGTCTCCTTCTTTGGAGATGTTTCAAACCCACCTGGATGTGTTCCTGGGCGACTTGGTCTAGGGGACCCTGATGTGGCAGGGGGATTGGACTGGATGATCTCTCAAGGTCCCTTCCAATCCCTAATATTCTGTTGTTCTGTGAAAGAGGATCCTTTCCAAAGCCAGCCACAGGGCCACCATGTCCCCACAACTGGCTGCCCAGGGAGGTGCTGGAGTCCCCATCCCTGGAGGGGTTTAAAAACCAAGTAGCTAGAACACTTGAGGCCATGGTCTAGGGGTCAGGGAGCTGCTGGGATGAGGGTTGGACTTGCTGATCATGGAGGTCCTCTCCAGCCACGATGACTCTACGCTTCTACAAACCTGAGCCCACAAGGACCTCGAAGCCTGAGCTGAAAGAACACGCCGACGCCAGCGCTCAGTTAAGTTGTAGGAATTTATTTTAAATAACCTACAGTTGATTAAAAGGGAATTCATGATAAAAATAGAAGATACTTGTTGAGGAAAGGCTGCAGGAAATGGTCTTCGCACACACACTAACGCTAACGATGCCTCTAAGACTAAATGGTTATAGCAAAAAAAGGTTTCACATTAAAATTCTGCTTTTTTAATCCTTTTTTTTTAAATTTTTTTTTACACAATTACAAAAGAAAAAAATAAAAGCCCTAAAATCTGAAGTATTTTTTTTTCTTTTCCTTATTTCTTTTTTTTGTTGGTTTTTTGGACCGGTGCTCGTTTCCCTCGGAGTTTTATTTGACCTGTGAAACGTCTGTTTGACATGATAAAATCTTTCAAGTAAAAGAGGGGAGCGGGGCTTGCGAGTTAAAAACAAAAAAAATAAGGAGGGGGGAGGGAGGAGGAGAAAATCAAAGGTCAAACAGTCTAAAAAGGCTCTTTTCCAAGTGTACAGAGCGTGGCCAGAACAAAGGGTGATGGGAACAGCCCCTCGTTGCCAATTCAGTTGCCCTCAATGCGTTGCTCCCCTGCCCCTCCGCCCTCCTCCTCCTCCTCCCACCCCGCTCCCTCTCCCCGGACGCGACGATCTTTAAGATCAAGAGGAAACCCAAGACGAGAGAAAAAACAACCTGTTTAAATAGCTAAAAATAATTAAAAATAAAAATTCACATTTTTTTTTTGTTGTTGTTTTGTTTTTAAAAAGAGAAAAGAAACCCCCAAGGAGCCAGGAGAGGCCTCGGCTGATCCCATCACTCTTTGCTCTGTCCCGGTGCGGCGGAGGTTTGCGAGTTCGCGCTCCGACGCGCGGAGCCGCGTCGCTCGGCGATGCCTCGGGAGAGACCGGGGTCGGGGAGGGGGGGTTTCTTTTCCGTGACTCTAGTGACGGCTCTAAGAGGTGCGTTGGGCTTCTTCATGTTTTTGTTTGTGTTTTTTAACTTGTTAAATTCTGAAATGGGGGTGGGGAGCGCAGAGGGGAAGGGCTGGGCTGGGTGGGTGGGGGGGTTAAGGAGTCCATTTTCTATTAAAATATAGAAGTTATTGCAAAACCCTAAACTGTAAAAACGCACCAATATAATTGGATTTTGTATACAGTAGCTAAAGATTCCCACGCTCGCAGTGTGATGGTGAATTTGCCTGGCGGAAGGTTGACAAATCCCCCCATCCACTTGCCCCTGCCTCGAGAGGAAAAGAAAAAAACCACACAAACCAGACAGCTAGAATTTGGATCTCTGAAAGAGTTTTAAATAAGTTGTCCATAGGACAACTGGCTCAGCTCCTTTAGGATAGTTTCCAGGTTATGCTTTCTGCAAGGTGTTGGCTGTTGTTGTAGCTGATGATGCTCACTTGCCCCCTCTCCTCCCCCTTTCCCCAAGCATCCAAGGACAAGTAAGGCTCACAGTTTATCAATCTCCCTAAAAACCAGGCTACTCCTCCACTTTTAATTCTCCCAGAACATTCAGCTCGATAAAAACAAAGTTAAAACTCATAGTCTTCTTCTGCCATGTCGATAGCCCAGGCAAACTTCTCTCGTTGGGTCTTGTTATAGATCTTCTCTATAGGAATCCCCCACTTCTTACACCTGCAGAAGAGGAGATGCTGTTAGAGGCAGCACAACCCAGGTCCCCACAGAGTCCTCAATGGGCAGTAGAAGTGCCCCCTGCTCTCCAACCCAGGCAGCAGAAGTGCCCCAGCCTCCTCCCTGGGCAGCGGAATGGCCCCAGTTTCCTCTCCAGCACCTGCCTGGGCTCTGCTCCATCACCAGACACACTACCCAGAGACCCTGCAGGTTCTCCACCCCATCACCTCCCAGTGCTGTGCTGGCACATCACAGCTGCCTCTGACTCTTTCCTAACTCCCCAAAACAATCTAAGGGGAGGCCACACACATCTCTGGCAGCACAGGGGCGCAGCTCTTGGCCCCACAGCCCTTGTCTGCTAATGGGGGGAGCAGTGAAGGGGGTGGCTCCCTCCAGCACAGCCCTGGCAGATTCTTACCAAGCGACAGAGATTCTGGGATCCAGATAGTTGAGTTTGGAGGTGCCCAAAGCAATCTGCTTGTTCTCCTCCCTGTCTGTAGCTTGAACTTCCAGCTTCATCAGCTGCTCCTCAATCCTCTGCACTGCTTTCTTCTTGCTTTCCACTGTCCTGAGGTGGGAGACAATCAAAGGGTTTCAACCCAGCAAGGCTTGAGGTGGGAGCCCAGAGGGATTCTGCTCAGGGCAAGCGGTGCCACCAGCCACGAGGGGCAGCTCTGGCAGCACAGATGGTGACACAGAACACTCAGCACATGCAAGTAAGAACTGACATTTTCAGAGCCAGAGCAGGAATCTTTAGCAGCCCATCTGTTTTAAAGGGTTGGAAGCAACAGCCTGAACTGCCCAGATGCTACACCCACTGCCCATCTACTCCTCTGGAACAGTCATGCTGTGACTGTGCTTTCAGTGCTCTCGTGGCTCTTCTGCAGAGCCCACACCGAGCACATCCACACTGGGGCTTCCTTCTGAGCCAGAGCAGAACCCAGGGAAGCCCATGTGCAGCTGTCTAACCTTGGCTCCCCATTAGGATGGCAGAGCTGCACATGGGATCCACTGCTCTGCTTGGGTGGCTCAGTGCTGGCTGGTCCTCAGCCCGGAGGGCCAAAGCAGACCTGCTACAGACCACTGCAGCATCGGACCACCCTCAGTCTGAAGGGCATTTCTTCATGTGCAGAATAAAGAGGGGACAAGAAAGCTGGGGAAGCCCTTCCAGGTCACAGGCTGGGGAAAGAGTACAGGGTGAAGGACCCTGGGTGAAGGACCGGGAGCATCGCACAGCCTAGCAACACCAGCCTTACTTTTTAGACTTCTCGTCCCTCCGGACCTTGGCATCAGCTTTGGCGCTTTTCAGTTCTCTCCTGGCATCAGCTAACTGCTCCTTCTTGGCATCAATCTAGGAGAGGCAAAACCAGATGGCAGCGCTGTGAACGAGCTGCTGGCAACTGTGGCAGTCGCCCCTGGGCAAGATGACCCAGGGAGCTGATCCTGCGACCGCATTCAAAATCTCCCAGTGGTCAGACCCACTTCTGCAGAACGGATCAGGCTGCTGGCCTTTCAGTTTGCTGCAGACCCTAGTGCAGTGAAACACTCCCCTCAGAACACAACACAGGGCTCAGCTAACTCCCAGAGTAGGGTGGTGCTGAGAGCTTTCTTGCAGAGCCACAGCCAGGCAGGTGAAGGAATTGCTTGGCCTGAGGCTGGCCAGCAGCTCCTCTAGGCAGCTCGCCTGCCTCCACTGCATCCTGCCAGTACCAGCTCTCTGATGGAAACACAGAAGGATGATCAGCAGGAATCAGTTCTTGCCCCAAATCCTACAGGCTGAAAGCTGTTAAGGCTTCAGGCAACCCTTCCACAGTAAGCTCAGGATTCAGGGAGACGTAGCGTTCAACCACTCCCCTTCAACATCCCCCAAGCTCTAAGGTCTAGGGTGAAGGCAGCCAAGTTAGGTGTTACAGAAGCAGGGGACACTGCAGTGCCAAACCAGAAGTTCTTATTGTGAAGGTTATTCTAAAAGCCAGACCAAGAACAGACCTAACCCCTTTGGACCTCATGGCCTTCACCAGAAACAATCTGCAAAGGAAGAGGTCGAGTCAGGGCGGGTGTAACGTGCCACGTACGCAGCCTGCACCGACAGCGGTCTGAGCCTGATGCAGCAGGAGTGGACACTAATCACTGCTAGAGGCTGCTGCTCTACAGTTCCAGTGGCAGCAGAACACGCAGGGAGGGGATGAAGCCTCACAGAAGGAGTAAGAGATGTCTCAGGTTGAAGGGAATCCCTTCCTGCTCACTACCCCTTCTCCAAGCAGGCCTGTCTCTGCTGAGCACTGACTGACTCTTGACAGGAAAAGCAGGCTCAGCTTCCACGTCACCCCAAGTGAAAAGCCCTGACGCAGCACTCGGAGCCCTGTGCCACGCCAGGAGCTGGCCGAGGGTGGGAGTACCTTGCTCTGCAGGTTCATCATGGACTTCTCGAAGGTCTTCGGCGGCGCCCTCTGGTGGTTACACAGAATGGCAACCGCTCTGTTGGCACGGTTGTAGGAGAGGATCTTCGCGGGGATGTTGTCATCCGCTGCAAAACACAACAACGGGGTGAACAAGAGGCTTCTCTGGGGCTGTGCAGCCCCACAAGCTTTAGTCTTAGTCTGCCTCGATGTGTTCCTTGATCTAGGGGATCCTGCTCTTGCTGGGGGATGGGACTGGATGATCTTTTGAGGTCCCTTCCAATCCCTAATGACTGGATCTAGGGGATCCTGCTCTTGCTGGGGGACTGGACTAGATGATCTTTTGAGGTCCCTTCCAGTTCCTAATGATTCTATGATAGTCACTGCAGAGCTGACCCTCCCCTCAGATGGGCCAGTCTTGCACTTTAATTACAGCTGTCAGACCCTGACCACCTCCAGCCCGGGCTCTATCTCCTTTCTGGATGGTTTCTTTACTAGCAAAGGCTCCCAAGAGGGAAAGCAGACCCATGTGCAGAGTAGAGGACAGCAGGGCCAAGAGCTCAGGTGATCCTGCTGTGGTAGGGGATTGGACTAGACCCACCTGGATGTGTTCCTGTGTGACTTGGTCTAAGTGATCCTGCTGTGGCAGGGGGATTGGACTGGATGCTGTTTGGAGTTCCCTCCCAATCCCTAATGATCCTATGTTTTGAAGTCCCTTCCAATGCCTAATGTTCTGTGGTTCCACTGCTGGACTTCACAGACCCACAGTTCCAGCCCAACAGCACCTGATACAGAGGCTGTGAGCGAGCAGCCAAGGAACACGGGGCTGTTACCAACACAGCTGCCTATACTGAGCACTTCACCACAAACAGAGATGAGAGAGGTTTGCCAGCCCTGCTCTGCTCAGCTACCCCAAAAGATCAACTGGCAGCAGATTTTTGGTCAGATTTCTGCTGCCTGACATTTGCTCTGGGAGACCTGCAAGGAGGAAGTGGTGTGCAGATGCAGACTTGTGGCTACGCCGAGGAAGCCAGGTCCTCGTTTCAAGGACGACTTACGATTAGTGAGCTCCTTGAGCTGCTGCTGTAGCGTGATGGAGGCGTTGTAAGTACGGAATACCTTGGCTGTCAGCCCCTCCATAAGGTCTTGAAGGTGTTTATTTAAGATACTGGTCTAAGGAAGCAGAAAGGAGGTGATGGTTAGCACTAGACCTTGTGGAACCTCTGAACACACAGCTGATGAAGACATGCAGCTCTCACAGCTAAAGCCTGGTGTCCTCAGGTCTGGCCACAACCCAATGGCCACAACGTTACAGAAACCACAGGAGAAGTGAACAATGAACCACCAGAAGTATTAGATTCGTGTGAAGGACCACAAGGGGCCAAAAAGGTTCTCTTCATAGCGGAAGTTTTGGTAGAAAAGATGACTGTCCCACCCCAGGGTAGGTGCCTGAACCACCACAGTGCTCCCACTGAGCCCAAAGTGCAGGTGGGGATGGTGTCTGAAAGTCTGTCACCTCACACCATCATCTTTCAGCTCCACAATCCTTCCCCACGTCAGAGCCAGTCAGGCTCACAAGGACTAAAAAGCCCATCACTTCAGGAACCTGTGGGCACAATGGACAATACAGATGCCAGATCAAGACAGTCTCTCACTGCTTTTAGGCTGCTCAGGGCAGCTCTGGAAGAGAACTGCCACTGAAATCATTCCTGACCAGGGCAGCTGCTGTTGCCAGGTGCAGTGAGCCTGCTCATGGTGCTCTACCATCATCCCTCATCATCAATTATGTGCTTACATTGAGGCGGTCAAAGAGGTCATCCTCAGGCTGCTTGTTCTCCATGAACAGCTGAAGATTCTTGAACACCTGCAGGAAAAGAAAACCAGGAACTTCAGGCACACAGACTGGACAGCAGGAATATATAAGGAAGCAACAATCCAAGGCAGACACTGAGACTGTTTTCAGGGGGCAGTGTTTCCAGGCAAAGACCCATCTCTCAAGACAATGCCTGTGTGGAAGGCTCCTCCCCAGGGAACAGGAGTCCTGAGCATTCAGTGCCTGAATCAGACCCTGCTTCTGCTCCAGTTTAGCTGCCTAACAGAGAAAGAGACCCCAAAGCCATCACCTTTCCCTCACTACTCCAGCCAAAGAGAGACCCCACAGCCACCTCCATGGAATGAAGCTACCCAAGCCCAACCCATGTCCTGGCTGCATTAAGCACTTCATCCATTTCCATCCCACTGCAGTAGCAGAATGATCTAAGCATTTTTTTATTACAGAGAGACCACAAACCCCAGCTCCAAATCCCCAGCTCCTCCACACCACATGTTCTTCTTCTAGATACCCACTACACAAAGCTTTCTAGTACCACAATAATCAATTCCCCGCTGTAAGCACTGAAAGAGAGACCAAGAGACACCAACATCAATAATCTTCAGCAGGAAAAAGGCTTTATCCTTAAACAAGGAAGTAAAAATCCCAGCACATGCTCCTTCCTACAGCAGCTGTACTCTTCTTGTTTCTCAGCTGTTTTGCTCCCCAAGAGGCCAACATTTACTGCTGATCATGAGTGCAATCACCACAGAATTACACAGGCAGTGTCTAACACACTGTGCTGACTGCAGAGCTGGGGAACACATGCAAGGCTGCTACACCCACTAAAACAAAAGTGGGTTTGGACAGAGTCCTCCAGATTCACTCTGCTGGATGGGGGTTGATTCTGGAAGGAGGTCAACATCACAGAGGATCTGAAATTGGTGGGTGAGAAATAAATACAGGAATGAATGCTGCCCAAGGAGGAAGACCTGGGTGGTAGACAGCCAGAACCAGGGAATTGTTCAGGTTGGAAAAGACCCCTGGGATCAGAGTCCAACCATCAACCCTACTCTACAAGTTCACCCCTAAACCACATCCCCCCAACACCACATCTAAGCATCTTTTAAACTCATCCAGGGCTGGGGACTCAACCACCACCCTGGGCAGCCCTGTCCAGTGCCTGACCACTCTCTTCTTGAAGAATCTTTTCCTGATGTCCAGTCTAAGCCTCCCCAGTTGAAGCTTGAAGCCCTTCCCTCTGCTTCTGCTGCTAATGACCCGTGAGAAGAGACCAGCACCAGCCTACAGTGTCCTTTCAGACAGTTGTAGAGAGCGATGAGGTTTCCCTTCAGCCTCCTCTTCCTCAAACTAAACAGCCTCAGCTCTCTGAATCTCTCCTCAGCAGACTGATTCTCCAGGGCAGCTTCACTGCCCTCCTCTGCACTCACTCCAGCACCTTGATGTCTCCTTTGGACTGAGGTGCAGCCTCACCAGTGGTGAGTCCAGGGGCACAATCACCTCCCTGCTCTCGCTGGAGAAGTATCAGCACACCTCCTCTGACTGCTCTGGAGCACCCAAGGTCATGATGTGCTTCAGTGAGGGCTCAGCTCCCACGTGAAAGTTGCACTGCTCCTCTAACAGAGCCACCCAGAACCCTTTGGCAGTTACTTGTCACAGAGGCCTGGAACTCCACCACCTCCAGGAGACACAACCTGTTGACCAGAATGAGACCCAGGGATGTCATCTTAACACAGCTGCTGTGGTTATGTTACACCAATTCCTGACACTGAGAGATCACAGGGAAGAGTAGGAAGATGCTTAAATATCTCATCTGCTGGGCTAAGTCACAGCTCAGCAGGTTTCTCTTCCACTGCAGTGCCAAGAGAAAAGGGGAGGACATGAACTGACATCTTCTGGGCAGGTCTGTGGCCACTGCCAGGCCATCAAATCTGTGTGTCACACGTTCCTGCATGGTTCAGCCCATGTGTGAGGAGACCCCTTACCCTCTTCTCAACGGGGACTTTGTTGTAGTATCGGATGGAGTCCTTCCCGAGGAAGTCGAACTCAACCACGTATTCCTGGCCGTCCAGCTCAGGATGCAGCTTGATGTGTTCTACTCTCAGCGAGCAGCAGCCCACCGTGTCAGCTGTCTCTCCTTCTTCTTTTTCATTACCAGCTCTCAGGGCAAGCTGCATCAGGACAGGAAAGGTAAGCACTTCAAACGATCCAGATCACCTAAAGGCCACATCTAGCTGCACACACGTGTGTTTTAACTGTACTGGCTAAATCAATGCCTAAGTGTTGAGGAAAACTTCCAGTGGCCACATGAAAACACTCAAAGTTCCCTCGTTTACATTAAACCATTTTGAACAAAACCTGTTAAATGGGTAGGTCGAGACATCAGGGCAATGGTGCTCTAGGAAGTGTTTTTAAGTAGCTTTAAATATATCAATACATCTGGAGCCTTCAGAGAATCACAGAACATTAGGGATTGGAAGGGGCCTTGAAAGATCAGCTAGTTACAACAGCAGGATCCTCTAGTTCCTAGCACAGGAACATGGCCAGGAGGGTTTTAAGTGTTTTCAGAGAAGGAGACTCCACAACCCCCCTCCAGGGCTCTGTCACCCTCACTGGGAAGAAGTTCCTTCTCCTATTGATGTAGAACCTCCTCTGCTCCAGCTCACACCCGTTGCCCCTTTTCCTATCACTGGGTGTCCCTGAGCAGAGCCTGGCTCCATCCTCCTGACACCCACCCTTCACATAAACACTAATGGGGTCACAGAATCACAGAACATCAGGGATTGGAAGGGACCTTGAAGGATCATCCAGTCCAATCCCCCTGTCACAGCAGGATCCCCTAGATCCAGTCACCTCTCAGTCTTCTTT
Source organism: Rhinopomastus cyanomelas (assembly GCA_013400115.1). Lineage (NCBI taxonomy): Eukaryota > Metazoa > Chordata > Aves > Bucerotiformes > Rhinopomastidae > Rhinopomastus > Rhinopomastus cyanomelas. The sequence continues at coordinate 77,187 of VXBP01010434.1, forward strand.
ATGCTGCAGTTAAAAATCCTGCAGAATTAAGGAACCTCGTGACTGTGAACTCACACTAAGTGACCTGATGAACCAGCACAAATTCCCAGCAGGAAAACTGAAGCAGCTGGAGACAAAAGGCCCCCCAACAAACTTCCAAGTAATCCAAGTGGGCAATTCTGGAACCAGGCTGTGAATTTTGCTTGAGCTAAAACAATGCTGCCTGAAATAGCCGTGTTCAGTACAATAGGTTATTGCTCTGGACTCCAGGTAATGGGAAGGAAAAAGCAATGGGAGCCTGTCCACCAGGAAGTCTCAGGGTACCTCAGTCACTGGGCTGGGCTGTGCTGTAGGAACAGACTCTGTGCTCCCAGTGTCCCCAGCAGGCTGGGAAGGGTGAGGGGGGCGTGCTGGGCAGTGAGCCTTACTTTGTCAATGAAGTAGAGGGCCACAGCCCTCTGCCGCACTTTCATCTCTTTGGATTTCCAGTCTTCTCGGTACTGGTTCCGGATCTTGTCTACGCACTTCTTCAACCTCCGAGCAGTCTCGTACTTCTGCCAGTCCTTCTCACCCTGCAGGGGAAGGAGGAAGCCAGTCAGGTCACAGAACATTAGGGATATTGGAAGGGACCTCCAAAGATCATCCAGTCCAATCCCCCTGCCACAGCAGGACCCCCTAGATGCAGTCATTAGGGATTGGAAGGGACCTCCAAAGATCATCCAGTCCAATCCCCCTGCCACAGCAGGGTCCCCTAGATCAGAAAGCAGGCAAAGGACCAGTTGCAATCTGCATCTCAAGGCTCTGCAAGTCCACGTGTGGCAAATGCTGCTCTCACTCTACAAAAGCCCTGAGATGCTGCTGCGGAACAGCTCAGCTTCAAACTGTGCTGCCAAGCAGCTGCAGGTCATTGAGATTTCCATGATATTAAACCCTTCCACGGAAGCCACTATAAAGACACAAAAGATATTATGTCTTCTCTGCTTTTCCACACAGAAATCATTTCCTCTGCTTTATTTGGATGACACTTGTGTTCTTTCAGCAGTGCAATCTGACATCCAAAACACGTAAAAGCAACATCGACAGTTCATCATCATCATTGTATTTGCAAACCACGGCAAAAAGAGGCCATGAAGCCACAAGGAACAGAGGTGGGGGTTTTTTTTTCTCCTGTACTTGTAGGATAAACCCCTTCTTCCCAATCCAGGCAAAAACCTCTTTAAAAAAACCCCACATAATGAGGAGTTAAATCCTACCCCCAAAACTGAAGGCTACTTATCTTTCAGTGGGTTTATCACTGCTTGTACAGAATTGATCTGCTGACTGGGTACTTGCTGCCACAGCAGGGTTTGTTTTCCTTCACTCATGAGCTGCTCCTCCTCAGCCAGCAGCCTGGCCACATTTTCAGTTTCACAATTGACTGAACAGCAACCCATGGTTCAAACTTCACTATGTGTTCAGTGACAACAGCAGAGAAAATATCCACCCCAGCAAGAAAAGGATTCCTGCTAAGAATGTCACAGTGATGCTTCTCTGGAGACATTTTCCAGCTGCTACCTGCTCTCCCGTGCAGTAGTTGTATCACAGAATCACAGAACATTAGGGATTGGAAGGGCCCTCAAAAGATCATCCAGTCCAATCCCCCTGACACAGCAGGATCCCCTAGATCCAGTCATTAGGGACTGGAAGGACCTCAAAAGATCAGCCAGTCCAATCCCCCTGCCACAGCAGGATCCCCTAGATCCAGTCATTAGGGACTGGAAGGACCTCAAAAGATCAGCCAGTCCAATCCCCCTGCCACAGCAGGATCCCCTAGACCAAGTAACACAGCAACATGGCCAGGCTTTTCCAGGGGTAACAGAAGCACAGAAGCTTAACTCTTAGATCTTTACCTTAATTCTTGAGCTAGGGTTCAACATGATGTATTTGATAGAGCCTTGGATGTTCTCAGTCCATGACACCAGCCAGGTAACCTTGTTATCATGCCGGACCTCCTTCCATTTGTGTCCTGGTGGTGGGGAAGGGATCTGGGAATCCCTGCAGGGAATTAGAGAACAGCAAATAACGACTAGTTAGAGACTTCCACAGAAAAGTGATGACCACCACCACAGAATCACAGAACATCAGGGACTGGAAGGGACCTCGAAAGATCAGCCTGTCCAATCCCCCTCCCACAGCAGGATCCCCTAGATCCAGTCATTAGGGACTGGACGGGACCTCAAAAGATCAGCCAGTCCAATCCCCCTGACACAGCAAGATCACCTAGATCATGTTGCACAGGAACATGTCCAGGCAGGTTTTAAATGTCTCTAGAGAAGGAGACTCCACAACCCCCCTGGGCAGCCCCTTCCAGGGCTCTGTCTCCCTCACTGGGAAGAAGTTCCTTCTCATATTGATGTGGAACCTCCTCTGCTCCAGCTCACACCCACTGCCCCTTGTCCTATCACTGGGTGCCCCTGAGCAGAGCCTGGCTCCATCCTCCTGACATCCACCCTTCACACACTTATACAAATAAAGCACAGGAAAAGAAAATGAGGCAACACAACTACCGACTTCCACATGGCAGCAACCAAGTGAATCAAAGCAAACCACCAAAGATCTGAAATCTATCTGTAAGAATTAAGACTGTGGGAGGGGACTACACATTGCTGGGCTCAACTCTGGCTTGTGGACACTGCAGTAGTGTGGCCACTTAACAGGAAAGGATTGAAAAGAAGTCGAGCACATCTTAGCCTTCAACATCAGGGAGGACAAAGTAGGACAACGTGCCTAGAAGAAAATGAATTTCTGAGAACAAGAAAGTGTGTTTGAGCCATGGGCACGAGGAGGAAGTTAGAAGTTCTACACGAAACCCACAACAGCCTCGTTCAGTCTGGTATGACTCAGTTTCTCACCCATGTAAGAGTAAGACAAGCAGCACAAGCCTCAGTATCAAGCTACAGGGGATCTGAAAAGAGGAGCTGAGCTGCTCTAGCTAGAAAGCCAAGCCAGGGTGTGAAGCACCCAGTGCTCACTTGCTGCAGTTGATGATGATGTCTTCTGGCATGATGCGTCTCTTCAGCATGCCCATTTTGGGATGGTTCCCACGACCTCGGAAGAGACCCGGGGGTTCAATCTTGAAGTTGGCAATCCTCTCCTTGTGGTTGTCCATCACGCAGTAACCATACTCCTTCAATAGCCGCTCGTTCTCGTCTTTGATTTTCTGGAAGAAGCCAAAAGCAAAGGTGATGTGGCACAGTCAGCACAACACCCCTCTTGAAGTGCCAACACTCAAAGCACGTTTACGTTGGCATTATGTTAGTGCTGAAGGCTCAGCTGGAGATGAGATGATGCCAAGTGCAGTATCAACACACAGAGCACACTGTCCAGAAACGCATCAGTAGAAGTCAAGCAGCTCAAACAAAAAGGGAAAGAAAACTCTCTCAATCACACAGAATCATCATGTTAGGGGTTGGAAGGGATCTTTAAAGATCATCTAGCCCAACCCCGCAGCCAGAGCTTGTATTGGGGGAAACAGATCCAGACTGATGAGGACAGCTGCAGTTCTGTCACAACAGAGGCATTTACTGCTCTCCATACATCACAGCTCCAGGGGCAGCCCCTGCACAGGACTGCTGCTTTAGTCTATAGTCAGCATTTGACATCCCCTAGACTTTACATCTTGCTGTTTATGTATAAAAAACTAAGACTTCTGTTTGAACTGGGCATCAGAAAGCAGGCAGGAGAATGTCTCCAGCCTGCTGCATGTCAAGCCTGTGTCAGCAAATGGGCTCATAAACAGAAGGCGGTCTTCTAAGTAAGAATGTGCTGAGATTTCACTGCACAGTTCTGTGCTTGAACTCAAATTATATAGAAGGGAAAATAAAAACACTGTGAGGCTCAGAAGAAAACATCTGACCCGCAGACAGCACCGGTGCACCAGCTGAAAACTAACAGAAAAAGCCTCTCGTGCTGCGTTGCAGCAGCTACCACTGACAGGAACTGAAAAGGGCTCAAGCGCAAACAGCAGTAAGACACAAGCTCTCTGTTTTGGTGGGATCTGTGAGCTACAAGGCCCCTCACTCAGAGGACAATTACTGTTGTGTTAGAAAAGATCAACGAAGAACTTGGGACAAGTTTCCAGCTGCAACTGAAGTAAGTCTCAGACATCACAGAACATTATGGATTGGAAGGGACCTTGAACGTTAATCCAGTCCAAACAGGTCAAAATGATGTAATTCTCTCCCCACATGCAACTGGAAAAATCAAGTTCATTTTTTTATTCAGAATCACAGAACATTAGGGATTGGAAGGGACCTTGAAAGATCATCCAAGTCCAATCCCCCTGCCACAGCAGGGTCACCTAGACCACGTCGCACAGGAACATGGCCAGGCGGGTTTGAATCATCTCCAGAGAAGGAGACTCCACAACCCCTCCTTGGGCAGCCCCTTCCAGTGCTCTCTCACCCTCCTCATGAAGAAGTTCCTTCTCACATTTATGTGGAATCTTCTGTGTTCCAGCTCACACCCACGTCACCTGATATTTAAGATTTGTTCTCTAGTTTTACTCACTGAAGTCATTGCTGCAACCTTTCCACTACCCCCAGTTTTGCCTTACAAACCCCCTAAGAGATTCCAGAAAGAAAATCAACCCCCAACTGACCATCTGCTGCTCATTATTGGCCAGTGACCAAGGCTCCCATGGACACAGCACCTCTGACTCTCTTTATTTACTTAAGCAGGATCAGCAGCTTTAGCCCTATCAGTATAATTTTAAGTCAGGATGAAGATTCAGCTGTAAACACAGCGCTCTGATCTGCACAGTAAAGCTGCTCACTTTCCTACAGTCAACATGAAAATAATCATTTGGAAGCCACCAAACATAAGATTAAAAACAGCAAGGGAGGCAGGGGAATGACTACACAGACTTTCACAAGGCAGACAAGAAAAGAGAAGCGTTAGAACTCCCCCTGGTACCTGTTTCTCCTCCTTGGACATCTGTTTCCTAGCTTCTGACTGAGCTTTGAAATACTGGCTCATGTGGGTGAAGTCACACTTGCTGAGGTTGGTGATAGTGCTCTTCTCTTCGGAGGTCATTTCCTTGTAGGAAGAAAGCAGGGCTTTGAGTTTGCACACACAGTTCATTTTCATGTCTAGCAGCACTTAGAATCATAGACCTGATCTAAGGGATTTCCTTCCGATAAAAAGCTGGCTCCTCAGCAAGGCACCAACAGGCAGATCAGCCATAACCCCCCCGTGCTGCAACAGGCAGATCTGGCTGGGAGAAGCCTGATGTGTTGGTGTACAAAGGTATTTATGATTGGGTCCTTCCTGGGGGAACTCTGGGATAAGCTGGAAACTTCACAGCTACGCTCAGCAGCCCCTTTGCCCTGAGCAGCGCTGAGGAGACACTGAGCAGTGCCTCAGCCTGTGCCTGCAGCTCGGGGGGACGTGCATACCTTCCTCCAGTCTTTGAAGAAGTTTTTCCTGAAGATCTCCTTTGTAGTGTACTCGTGGTCAAGCATTTTCGCAAAGAATGTGGCAACTTCTTCTGCTTTGGTACTCAGCTTCATGACTTTACCTACAAAGAAAGGTTTGCTCTTTAAAGAAAACAGACAACAGGAATGGAAGCCAGAAAGAGGCTGCAGTAAATCACAGAACACTAGGGATTGGAAGAGACCTCGAAAGATCTAGTCCAATCCCCTCGCCACAGTAGGATCATCTAGATCCAGTCACACAGGAACACATCCAGGTGGGTTTTAAACATCTCCACAGAAGGAGACTCCACAACCCACCCTGGGAAGCCCCTTCCAGTGCTCTGTCACCCTCACTGGGAAGAAATTCCTTCTCACATTGATGTGGAACCTCCTCTATTCCAGCTCACACCCAGTGCCTCATCTTTAGATGTAACTGAGCAGAGCCTGGCTCTATCTTCCTGACACCCACCTTTCACATATTGATCAATGGTAATTGATCAGTTGATCACCCCTCAGTCTCCTCTTCTCCAAGCTCAAGAGCCCCAGCTCCCTCAGCCTTTCCTCATCAGGGAGATGTTCTACTCCTTTCACCATCTCTGTGGCTCTGTGCTGGACTCTCTCCAGCAGCTCCGTGTCCTTCTGGAACTGAGGGGCCCAGGATTGGACACAATCTCCCTGGTGGTCTCACCAGGGCAGAGCAGAGGTGAAGGAGAACTTTTCCTGACCTGCTAACCACCCTCTTCTAATCCACCCCAGGATGCCATTGGCCTTCTTGGCCACAAGGGCATATTGCTGGCTCACTGTCATTCTACTGGCCACCAGGACTCCCTTAAAGGACCCTGGTTTCTTTCTTTACCACAGAGAAGCTTTTCTTACAGCACTACTCAATAGAGCAAACTGGATGGACAAAGGAAACAGAGGAGCACACTTGCTTGACTTGTATCCTAAACATTTTGAAAAAGGTTTCCTCTGGAATCTAAACACCAGAAGACACAGCAGCAGCCTGATGTGAGATGGGTCTGAGGGACAGAGGACAGGAAGGGGAAAAGGCCTCCTGCAGGAAACCCTGTGCTGAGACACCGCAGCGGTGCTTGCGCTCCAGGGAGACGTTGGAAGTGAGAGGGGCAGGGGTTTGTGAAACCTCCTACTGTGGCCCTCAGACACTTGGGAAATACAGTCCTACCCACAGAGGGACTCTGCTCTGAACATCCCTTCTAGCCTTTAGCTATTTCTAGCCAGGAAAAGGCCTTCCTATGGACGTACCACGAGCAGCTGGAGCGCGACGCCAAGTATTTAACTCCCCTTCATTGCAGGGAGACGTGTGAGGATGCTGCTAATCGTTCCCTCTGCTGCAGGAACACGCTCCCGTGTCTCCAGACGAAGCCAGTCATTTGTGAGGAAGGCTGAGCCTTCAGGGAACAGTGAGATCACATTTCAGCTGATCCGCAAGACTGCGGTACAAAGCTGCAAGGGAAGGCTTCAAAACACGAGGGGAGAGAGGCTGCTGCAGCGCTGGAGCTGTGGATTCACCACCTATCGAGTGGGTTTGCTCGGTCCCAACTGCATTTCTGATGGCAGTGAGGTGCCAATGACCCCTGGGATGGCTTCTGCATGCAGCTCACATCTCCAGCTAGCTGCAAGAAATATTTCAAGTCCCAATGTGCTGGCAGACAGTCAACACCTGTGGATGTTTTAACAGCCATTTCACGGCACAAAAGCGACGACAAGCAGCAACTACTGTTGATCGTTGGTTCCGGGCTCTTGGAAACAAAACCAACCCCACAAACCCCCCCACCAAACCAAACCACCCCGCTTTTGATTTACAACGTGCTTTTAAAAGTTGCATCATCTCCAAAACTGAAGCATGGGAGGCTGCTGGAAAGCCTTAAGATCTACAAAACCTTGTTAGAGCAGGGCTTAGCAAAAGGTCCTCCCGATGATCTGAGAGTATTCCACAATTAAATTAAACCAACAGCAACTCTGCCAATTTTGGAAGCTGTAACCTAAAATACAGCGTTTGTTTGCTTCTGACAGGAAATGGGGGAAGGGAGAGACAGCAAGGAAACGGTTTTTCCAGGCTTAAAGCCTCCAGCTCGAGACACGATCGACTTAGTGACAAGTTATGGGGCTACAGAGGCTCCTATTTCCCCCCAACAGCTGAAGGCTCAGTCACCTTTATCTAATCACTTCAGAATGTATTTCCCCTGCACTCACTCTCCAGCTTTGAAAGGGCTCTGGGTGACAGGGCTGGCCTTTTAAAGAACACACAGTATTTCCTCCAGAGGCATGGAGGTCAGCCACCTGACTTAGAAACCAGACAGCAACAGGGGGACATGAAGAGCAGAAGACATCCCACAGCCCTGGCTGAAATGCAGCTACCACCATCCACACTCCTACCTTACCCTGGCTACAGACAAACATGTGAGCTCAGGCCACCTCTGGGGTATGAGCAGTATCACAGAACCACAGGACATTAGGGACTGCAAGGGACCTTGAAAGATCATCCAGTCCAATCCCCCTGCCACAGCAGGATCCCCTAGATCCAGTCATTAGGGGTTGGAAGGGACCTTGAAAGATCATCCAGTCCAATCCCCCTGCCACAGCAGGATCCCCTAGATCCAGTCATTAGGGGTTGGAAGGGACCTTGAAAGACCATCCAGTCCAATCCCCCTGCCACAGCAGGATCCCCTAGCCCAAGTCACACAGGAACACATCCAGACATGTGGGATTAAGTGGCAGACACGCCTGCCCAGCCTGTAGTTGTTGAGCCTATTGATTACTTCTGCCATGACAGAGACAAAGGTTGTAAAAGTCCCTGCAATTCCTGAAGGGTTCATGAAATGGTGACCAGACAGACGAGGAGCTGATTTCTGCCTGCACCAAAGGGAGAGCTGCAGCACAATTCTCTCCTCCCCTTCTCTCGACAGCAGGAGATAGAGAATCACAGAATCATTCAGGTTGGAAGAGACCCTTGGGATCATCGAGTCCAATCATCAACCCTACTCTACAAGGTCAGTTCTAAGACACCACTTATTCTCCAGCAGAGGGAAAAGATGTCCAACCTTACACAAAATTCTTATCAAGGCTGAAGAAAGAAGTCTGCAGACATCCCTGATCACTGTGCTGTTCGGATGTCTGTGCCACCACCTTACTGCTGAAGATGACTGCCACCTATTTCTCAAAAACACTGTGCCATGTCACATGAGAACAGCACGTGGCTCCTGGAAGAGTTCCATGCCCAGATGTCCTCTTCACCAAACATTACATTTTCATCCATTCAAATGTCTCCCACTTAACTTAATCCTGGGTTCATTTGATCCTTCATTTAACATGATCACAGGACTAAGAGGAAACACACGGGTCATCAAGTCCAGTCTCCAGGAGGCATCATATCATACAAACCCTTCCACATGAGCCTCTAACGAGCAGTCAGCCCAGCAGATTAGAATCCCACATCAATTAGTTCTACCACACACAAGGGCTAGTGAGTGGGACAGCTTAAATCCTCCTGGGGCTGGAGTCAGCCCATGCATCCCTAGAAGATACTAATCACTGAATTACAGAACATTAGGGACTAGAAGGGACCCTGAAAGATCATCCAGTCCAATCCCCCACCACAGCAGGATCCCCTAGATCCAGTCGCACAGGAACATGGTCAGGTGGGTTTGAAATGTCTCCAGAGAAGGAGACTCCACAGCCCCCCTGGGCAGCCCCTGCCAGGGCTCTGTCACCCTCACTGGGAAGAAGTTCCTTCTCAGATTTGCATGGAACCTCCTGTGTTCCAGCTCACACCCATTGCCCCTTGTCCTATCATTAGATGTAACTGAGCAGAGCCTGGCTCCATCCTCCTGACACCCACCCTTCACATATTTATCAACATCATCTGTATCAAAACATCACTTATGGCTCCTGCCATCAAATGAGCATGAATTTCATTACAGATAACAGAAGCCACAATCCATAGCGCTAAAGAAAACAGAGATAAGCTGGAAGGTGACCAGTGATGGAGCAGCAACAAGCATGTCCTCTGCTGGTTAGACACCACTGCTCAGGCGTGAGACATTCACACTGTTAAGAAACCCGAGAGATTTACAGTCATAACAGGGTGAGAACAAGTTCATCTCTGTGCCAGCTCAGTCAGCAGAGTTCAGAAGGCTGTTCTTTTACAGAGCCTTCCCTTCACTTAGCCAATGAGAAGGACTTCTAAGTCACCACTCAAACAAAACCACCTCCTCATCTCTTCAGTCCCCGGAAGAACGCCGCGATACCCTGAGAATGTTTATTTCTCTTCCCAGCAAGTGGAAAGGCAGATTAACTCACCATCATAATAAAACTTGACATTTTCAGGCAGAGGTTCATATGGTGGAGCAAACACAGGCCCTCTGTGCTCTAGGAACTTCCATTTAATGCCTTCGGGGTAGCGCTCCTCTTCCCACCTTCAAGAGAAAAAGATAAACCAATATAATTTTAAGCTCCTCAGGCTCCTCAGCTCTACTTCATGACTATGGGGGTATAAGAGCAGCAAAGGACAATCAGCAAGTAGTCGCTGCTTTGCCAGGCACAGACCATATAAAACTATTTAATGTGCTGACACCTTTTATTGTCTCCCCCCCTTTTTGTTTTTTGAAAGAAGAAAAAACCCACAACTACATCCATGACTAGAACAACTTGGGTTGCAGGTTATCTGATGACACTCAAGTGCTCACCTCCTACCTGCTGCTCCTTTCACACAGAAAAGCTTAGAACTTAAGAAAATGAAGGATAAGTCTTGTACAGCAGCTTGGACTGGAAGTGAACTTGAAAGATCATCCAGTCCAAGCCCCCTGCCACAGCAGGATCCCCTAGATCCAGTCACACAGGATCATGTCCACATGGGTTTTAAATGTCTCCAGAGAAGGAGACTCCACAACCCCCCTGGGCAGCCCCTTCCAGGGCTCTGGCACCCTCATTGGGAAGAAGTTCCTTCTCATATTTATATGGAACCTCCTCTGATCCTGCTCACACCCACTGGCCTTTGTCCTATCATTAGATGCCACTGAGAAGAGCCTGGCTCCATCCTCCTGACACTCACCTTTCACATATCAACACAAATGAGGTCACCCCTCAGTCTCCTCCAAGCTAAAGAAACCCAGCTCCCTCAGTCTTTCCTCATAAGTGAGGTGTTCTACTCCCTTCATCATCTTTGTGGCTCTCTCCAGCAGTTCTGTGTCCTCCTGGAACGAAGGGGCCTGGAACTGGATGCGATATTCCAGATGTGCTCTCACCAGGGCAGAGCAGAAGGGGAGAAGAACCTCTCTGCCAAACTAGAGTCTGCTGTGATCTAACAGCAGGCCCTGGGTGCCTGCTCAGCAAAGCCAAACAGGATGTGGTGCATGAAGATGCAGCTGCTTTCAGATGTAGACAAGTCTGCCATTAGGGGCAGAGATACAGGAACACGTTTGTTTACAACCTGGATGAGAACAAACCTGCCTGGATGAGAAGCCCTGGAACCTGCCTTGTCACTGGAGAGTCACTGCAAGTCTTTGGGTCAGAAAAGCAAACCTGAAGAACAGGAGCAGCAGAGGGAAACTGCAAAGCTGCCTTCAAGCCCCTCTATAAAAACATTTTGCAGCTGATGCATGAGATACCCCGACACAGCAAGGCAGGCGCCACCAGTCTCACATTCCAGCTGAATAGGGTCAGGAATTCATCCCCAGAGAAAAGGGGCTTCCTCCAGTTCCCAGCACCCCGTGCCCAAGTAACTCTCCCCACACTCCTCCCCCCCATAACACTTCTTTCATGACTACCAGAACGTCACTGCTCCACGCTGCTGGCACAGGACTCCCAGCTGAGCAAGGCTATTTTACCTTGGCCATTCATCAAGTGGAAGAGCATTAACCTGTCACATCACTGCAGACAACTCTGTCGAGCAGCCACGACAATAAACAACTGCCCTGTGGTGTCAGCCCCATGGCACAGCCCCAGACTGAGCACTGCTGCAGCTGAGAAAAGCCCTGCGTGTCCCGCACGCAGCTCGGCAATTGTGATGCACAAATCCACATCACTTCAACCCTAATGGGGTAACGGGGTCACTGTACAGAAGATTAGCCTGTTTGTGCTGTATGTAGAGGAAATGCTCACAAATATGTGAGGGGTGGGTGTCAGGGGGATGGAGCCAGGCTCTGCTCAGGGGCATCTACTGACAGGACAAGGGGCAGTGGGTGTGAGCTGGAAAAGAGGAGGTTCCACATCAACATGAGAAGGGCCTTCTTCCCAGTGAGGGTGACAGAGCACTGGAAGGGGCTGCCCAGGGGGTTGTGGAGTCTCCTTCTCTGGAGACATTTAAAACCCACCTGGACATGATCCTGTGTGACTGGATCTAGGGGATCCTGCTGTGGCAGGGGGATTGGACTGGCTGATCGTTTGAGGTCCCTTCCAGTCCCTAATGTTCTGTGATTCTGTGATTACAGATCATCACATTATCCCATCCAGCAGCAAAGCTTCTGCAGCCTCACCCAGCTGCAGTCCTGTCACTTCACTGGTGCTACCAGTCAGATATATCCCTGGACTGTGTGGAATGATCAGGTCTTGGTAGTGGAGTCAGAGTGGCGTGGGATGGGGAAACATGCAGATGGGCAGGGGGACTGGACTAGATGATCTTTCCAATCTCTAATGTTCCATGACTCTGTTAAAATAAAAAGAGCTGCTGCTGCTAGAAGACACTCAAAATGGTTTCACTGGTGCTTGTGCATCAATAATTTAGGAACAACTGTACGGGATGCAGTACTTTGCTGCAGCACCATCTCAGCTACCAGTACCAAACCTGCCTGTTAGATTCTAGTCTCTGGCTGCAAAGCTGGCTTGAGTAAACCATGTGGATATAAGAAACTAACATTTGAAGCCTAGACCCCAAATGTTTATATTCCTAACTATTGTGGGGTTTAACTTAATTAGAAGCTCGAAGTCTAAATACTCTGTCAAACACAGGCCTAGGCTCTTCCACCCAGAAGCTCCTTCTAGCCAAATAAATCGAAGCCATTTGCCTCTCCTCACGGGCAGGGAAAGGTTATCCTCTCTGATGAGTATTTTCACTCTGGTAAGAAAAGATCATTCACAGTAGCTGCTGCTTTACAGGACAGGGCTGTCATTTGTCATCAGTGGTTTCAGATTCGTCGCTCTGGTATTTACTTGATGTGAAAATTTGTTTCTCTCCTCATTCCTGTTCTTTTATACAAAGGACATCTGCACAAGGAGCACTAAAAGGCTGGTAGTTTAAACAGACAGCTGGTGCCTTACGGGAGAGCTACGATGAAGCACACGATCCATGAGGTGGTTTCTAAGCCTGAAGCTATCGTGCAGTTTGCCACGGAAACATCACAAACCATTCCCAACCCCGCTTCCAGCCTCCTAAATCTTGCACCTAAGCGTGAAGATGAAGTAAAAATGAGCCTCCTGAGGTTAGCTCACGTTTGGCTGTCCTTCGGTGTTACACAAAAACACAGAGCCCAAGCTCACTCTGGGCCCTAAAGCAATGTTCTGCTGATGACTTTGTGGGAGCAAGGAAAATGCTGTCTGTTAGAAAAGCTGCCTTATTGATTTCAGCAGTCACTGTGCTAATCAGTTAATAGAGGCTCCTCAATTAAACCTCACATCAGACCTATTGAAGATTGCCAGGGTCAGCAAGGAAGGTAGAGTTGGGGAGCTTCTTTAAAAAGGAATGAAAATAGAGAGGACTGTAAGGACAAACATCACAATGGATCAGAAGGAGGGTGGTTAGGTTAAGAGAGGTTCTCCTCCCTCTCTGCTCTGCCCTGATGAGACCACAGCTGAATCTTGTGTCCAGTTCCAGAAGGACACCAGAACTGCTGGACAGAGTCCAGCACAGAGCCACAGAGATGATGGAGTTGGTGTGTCTGCCTGATGAGGAAAGGCTGAGGGAGATGAGACTCTTTAGCTCGGAGGAGACTGAGGGGTGACCTCATTAGTGTTGATCAATATATGAATGGTGGATGTCAGGAGGATGGAGCCAGGCTCTGCTCAGTGACAGCACAAGGGGCAATGGGTGTACTGATGAGGTTCCACATCAATATGAGAAGGAACTTATTTCCAGTGACTGGAAGGGGCTGCTCAGGGGGGTTGTGGAGTCTCCTCCTCTGGAGATGTTTAAAACCCGCCTGGATGTGTTCCTGTGTGACTTGATCTAGGGGATCCTGCTGTGGCAGGGAGATGAGACAGGATGATGTTTCGAGGTCCCTTCCAATCCCTAACGTTCTGTGACTCTGTGATACAGCTCAGCAGTTTGTTATTTCAAGGAAACAAGCTTGCTGCAGCATGAGGGGGGAGAAGAGCTCGTAAAGGGGTGCTTAAGGATCACCTATTCCTCAAATGCTGACAGGGTGTGAAAATGAGCTCTAGAAGAGTTCCAAGTGGTGACGAGCAAGGCCATTGCCTTGGGAATGTCTCGTGTCAACTACTCACGTCAGGATGAAAACGCTCAAGGCAGCAACAAGCACTTGAGGAATCAGCCAAAATAAGACATCAGACGTTGAGAAAACTGACCCGGATGGAACAGAAAAGGCGCTTCGGAGACACAACTCAAGTGCAGCTGAATCCCCTGTCCGGCAGACACGCTGCAGATGGATGACAGGAACATCAGCAGAAGGATGCAGTTACCTGCTGCCAAAGTTTGCCAAACATGCTTTCAGCTGCAGTTTTCCTCGGCAGCAAGCACCACCCGCAGAGCTGCCAGTGACCGCGCTGCCAAGGCAGGTGGGGAGAGAACACAGCGGCTTTCCAGTAACAGTTTGCTGTTGGAGGCTACGGACTACAACAAAAGGAAGCTGTGAGAGCTGAGTGTTAAGTCAGAACCAGCAAGGGCAGCTGAGACAAACCCAAAAAGACAACAGATCGTTAAGGCTTCAAGAAACCTTCCGCAGCTCCCTCCTGCCTCGTGTCCCTGCGGCTTGTTGCAGTCAAATCACATTAAAAATCTGCTGTCAAAAGGGAGCAGGGAAAAAAGTGAGCTGCTCAGGAAACAAAGGAAACCAGGAGAGGTTTGGGATGGAGCCTCAGAACCGAAGAGTATCAAGTATGAAAAAACACGCAAGCGCTGATGTTCTGAGGCAGCGATGACAATCAAAGGGAAATATGCAGAGACTATAAACACGACAGAAGAATCCTTTCAAAAGGTGAGTCTGTAACAGTGACTATAAAGGGGTAAAAGACTGAGCCTGAAAGATTGAAGAGGGTGGCAAAGGCATCTCCCAATGCTGCAAAAGTATTAAAAGGAGCCAAATGATCTGAGGAAAGACAATGCTTTTGGGAACATCATCCCTGAAAGGTCACAAAAACAGATCACAGGAGATAACAGAGGTGCAGAAAACACACACTTTTGAAAACTACACAGGCACCAAAGTGAGGGGAAGGAGGACTAAGGCCCAAACTTCAAAACACACAAGTAACAGCTCCTCAGATTCGTATTTTTCAAATGGCTCAAGTTTAACTGGTCCCACCTTTCACTCGTGCCAGAGAAAGGCAGGAGCTGCTATGAGAGCTCACACTGTCGTCCAGCTAGCATGAAAAGGTGGACACCAACTCTTGTTGTACCCTTTGTGTAATAAGAGATCTTCTAAAACCACAGAATCATAGAACATTAGGGACTGGAAGGGACCTTGAAAGATCAGCCAGTCCAATCCCCCTGACACACCAGGATCACATAGATCCAGTCACACAGGAACATGTCCAGGTGGGTTTGAAACATCTCCAGAGAAGGAGACTCCACAAACCACCTGGGCAGCCCCTTCCAGTGCTCTGGCACCCTCACTGGGAAGAAGGCCCTTCTCATGTTGATGTGGAACCTCCTCTTTTCCAGCTCACACCCACTGCCCCTTGTCCTGTCAGTAGATGCCACTGAGCAGAGCCTGGCTCCATCTTTCTGACACCCACTCTTCACATATCTATCAACATTCATGGGGTCACCCCTTAGTCTCCTTTTTTCCCCAACTCAAGACACCCAGCTCCCTCAGCCTTTCCTCATCAGGCAGATGCTCCACTCCATCATCTTTGCCGCTCTGCGCTGGACTATCTCCAGCAGCTCCGTGTCCTTCATGAACTGAGGGACCCACCATCTCAACTCCTTCCTACTGCCTCTTGCTACAATACTGGTGAATCCATCTGCACACATTTGCACAGTGCTGCTGATACCCCAAAGCCTAGGGATGTCACATTGCTCTGAAGAGTGTCAGCAAGGAGCAGGCTCTGGGCACAAGAACAGTGGTCATCACAGGCAGCCTCTACATTCTACACGGTGGCGAGGGAACCCAAACCAACACCCCAAAGCCTGTTACCTCTCTACTATAAAAAGCTATTTCACTTCTCTTTCAGAGGATGAACATAGTGAACAAGATACTTATTTAGAATTTACAGAAAAGTAAATGAATTTTTCAGGACACATCCTCCAGAATCAATGAAAGACACAGCCAGATGTGGTTATTCATGGGAACTAATGGGGACAGTTCAGGTGCAGAGAGCAGCCAACATCACTGACATATAGTTACCATTTCCATTTTTGCTCCTCTTCTTTTTTAGGCTTCTTTCTCTTGTCTACTTCAGGGACTTTCTTATCTTTGATCTTTGCTTTCCTGGCTTTCAGGTCCTGCAAAGTGAGTAAGAAGCTGTTAGAACAAGCTACTGCTTTGGAAACTACAAGACTTGGTCTAGGGGATCCTGCTGTGGCAGGGGGATTGGACTGGATGATATTTCGAGGTCCCTTCCAATCCCTAATGACTGGATCTAGGGGATCCTGCTGTGGCAGGGGGATTGGATTGGATGATCTTTGGAGGTCCCTTCCAATCCCTAATGCTCTGTGATTCTGGGAATGTACCTACAGAGACTTCCAGTGAATTAAAGAACTAAACGTGTTACCAGGAGTTGGATGCAACATCATTCTCACAAAGGTGTCTTTGCTAGATGTGCAGAGTAGTTCATTAGCCTCAAATTCTGGCTAACCTGTCTCTCCCTCTAATCCCTCTCCAAAGAAGTTTCTACTGCTGGCTTCATCTGAAAGCTTTCTTCATCTAAAAGCTTTAAGTGCCTTTCTAGCTGGCTGATCTCAGATTCATCTCCTGTGCTTCTGAAGTGTGCTACATCATCTGTGCAGTTACCAGATGTTGTCAGCGAGGCTTCTCTACCCTCTGTGAGCTACTGAACAGCAGGACTGTGAATTGCCTGGAACAGGCTGGATGTCCTGAAGGCATCTTCTCCATCCACTGTTTTCAGAGCAAGAGAGAAAGGTTTCCTGACTTTTCATACATTAGGGCTCAGGTAAGTTAAGCTGCACCAGAGGTGGGGAGGCTTCTGCCTCCTTAGCCTTCAATTCAGCTTCTTCCCACCCTGCATAATTCAACACCAAGCTGTCCACCTTTCTTTTCTTCATCACAGAAATAAAACCAATCTTTCATGTTACCTCTTCTTCCTCTTGCTTCCTTTTCTTTGCTTTTTTGATGTCTTCTATTTTGATTTTCTTGGGTTTGTAGTCAGCACTGTAAGAACAGAATTAGCTGATGAAAATCAATTTCCCAGTACAGAACCACAGTGAGAAGCCACAGGTATGCAAAGTGCCTGGGTACAAGCTCATATGATTCCTAGCAACTTGCAGAGCAGGGTTGATGGTTGGACTCTATGATCCCAAGGGTCTTTTCCAACCTGAATGATTCTATGAGTCTGTGTTTAATTTCTAAAGAAAATAATTCTATGCCCCAATCTCTCAGAAGACTGAATAATCCCTACTGGGCAAAACAACCTACCAACCCCTAAAACTGTGAACACCTCTCCCCAACTTTCAGGCTGCTGAAGCATGAATTAAAAAGCTCTAGCAGCCACCCAGTTACCACATGGGATGAGGTAAATAAGCAAGTTTAGCAGCAAGCTCTACCCCCAGCTCTTTCTCCAGTCACAGGGTGGGGAGATCCAGTGTGGGACCTCCCCACAGGGCTCACTTTTTGCATCCACAAGTGGCTCAAACACCAGCAAAGTTAACTACTGGCAAATTCTTAATCTTTCCATTGCAGATGTGAGGTGAGAGGGGACAAAAATGGAAGGTGGCAAACGATTACACCAAAGAACAGATGTCACACCCATCTCTCTTGGAGCTGTGAAACACCTCACAGGGACAGAAGGCCACTAACCCTTCCAACCCTTTAACCACACTGCTAGGGAGATCGCACGAGCTGGGCACCCCCAAGATGGTGACAGATCAGAGCATGATGTAACTGGGCTTTTAATTTCATCAGGTATGCTGCTGTATCAAGCAAACATCATGTGTGTCTTCCTACTGATTGCAAGACATACCCCCTCAGCAAACCCCACCGCATGTTCAGACTGCAGGCAAACCTCCCTGCACCCCCAAACCTGCTGACAAGGCTCTTTTTTCCCCTCCTGTGCAATTACTTCCTCACCCAACAGAACCACTGCAGCCGCTCTGCTCCTGTTAATACTGCTCTGCTCAGATTTATGATCCACAGTCTCCATCGGAGCCTTGACCTACCTTTGGGGCTTTGCTTTTTTTATGTAGTAGCTCTGCAGTGCTTCACAGCACCATCTGCAGCAGCAGGCAGTGGCACTTTGCCTTGGACACCACAAATGCTATCCTTGCCCTGCTCGGAGAACCTGCACAGCGCAAGGAGTCTGGTCGCAGATCTCCAGTCACCCACCTGAACAGCATCACCTGAAATCCCCTCAATGCTGTCTGCTCCCTCAGTGTTATCATCTTAAAACCAATCACCCAAGTCACCAGCATCCACACTACTTACTCGTCATCTTCTCGGGGTCTCTTCAGGAGTTTGGAGTCCTCTTTAGAAGACATGTAAAATCCATCATCATCTGGCTCATCTTTAATACGGGGTGGACTACAAAAAGAAGCAAAGGAAGGTGGTTCTGACTTCAAAGAGGAACTTTCATGGAAACCAGCAACAACTCAGTTTTAAGAAACCATCTGAGAAAAGGAACAGACTTGTGGTCCTGGAATGTGCCGTCAGCTTGACTCTCTTTAGCTTAGAGAAAAGGAGACTGAGGGGTGACCCCATGAATGTTGATAAATATGTGAAAGGTGGGTGTCAGGAGGATGGAGTCAGGCTCTCCTCAGTGGCATCTAAATGATAGGATAGGGGGTACAAGGTGGGAGCTGGGACAGAGGAGGTTCCACATCAGTGTGAGAAAGAACTTCTTCAGGGTGAAGGTGACAGAGTCCTGGAAGGGGCTGCTCAGGGGGGTTGTGGCATCTCCTTCTCTGGAGACATTTAAAATCCACCTGAATAAGTTCCTGTGTGACTGGATCTCAGGGATCCTGCTGTGTTGGGGGGGATGGGACTGGATGATCTTTTGAGGTCCCTTCCAATCCCTAATGTGAAGATCCCAAAGACCTGAGGTGTGTGATTCTCCAAGCATCCAGGGACAGTGTGTTTGCTATTTCTCAAGCAACATCAAGATCAATCTGAAACACTCAGAATTCTCAGAACTGAGGTTTTGAGAAAAACAACTGTAGCCTCCAGCACTTTCAAACGTACTTAAACCCAAACTGAAATGGCTGCATGTGTGCAGTCACGCAGACGACATTTAGTTTCAACTCAATATCCTTACTGAGCCTGGTAAGAGGGAAAGATTATCAACTAAATGAAGATTTTAAAGCTATTCCCCTGAACACGTTGCCAATGAAATCTTCAGGCATGTAAAAACCAGAAAAGGAAACAAAGATTTGGCAAAGTTAAACTGGTCAGTCTCTTCTTTGCTGTCCAAGCTCCAGGAAGCAAACAACCCTGTCCCTTTCAACAAATATGAAGTTATGCTCAACTTCTTCAGCCGTAATGTCCCCAGACATCAGTAATAAGAAAGAAAAAACAGAGCATGAGAGCGAGAGAGACTGTTCTTCTAAACAAACTCATTAGTTCCAGATTTTTGCAGCAGCACTTCACTTATCTTCATCGCGAAAGCGACCACAGAATCACAGAACATTAGGGACTGGAAGGGACCTCGAAAGATCGTCTAGTCCAATGCCCTTGCCACAGCAGGATCCTCTAGATCAAGTTGCACAGGAACATGTCCAGGTGGGTTTGAAATGTCTCCAGAGAAGGAGACTCCACAACCCCCTTGGGCAGCCCTTTCCAGGGTTCTGTCACCCTCACTGGGAAGAAGATCCTTCTCACATTGATGTGGAACCTCCTCTGTTCCTGCTTACACCTTGTACCCCCTGTCCTATAATTTAGATGCCACTGAGCAAAGCCTGGTTCCATCCTTCTGACACCCACCTTTCACATATTTATCAACATTAATGAGGTCACCCCTCAGTCTCCTCGAAGCTAAAGAGTCCCAGCTCCTTCAGCCTCTCCTCATCAGGGAGGTGTTCTCCTCCATCATCTCTGTGGCTCTGCGCTGGACTCTCTCCAGCAGCTCTGTGTCCTCCTAAAACTGAGGAGCCCAGAACTGGACACAAGATTCCAGATGTGGTCTCCCCAGGACAGAGTAGAGGGGGAGGAGAACCTCCCTCGCTCTGCAAACCACCCCCCTGTCTCAAATTAAATCTTGAAGCACTTAGTGCTGCTCCTCTCAGGTGGAAAAAGCAACAGTGCCATTTTGGGCTTTCCTATTCATAGTCAATCAGCAGCTTCTCGATCAAATTGACTCAGCTTCCACGTCACCACGTAGGTTTTGGATGGAGTGGAAGGGAATAAAAAAGCAGCAGTGCTCTGCTTTGTAGATCTCAGTCAGCAAGAGACATTCTGGAGTCTTATTTTAGCTGGTAATGTGTCCATGAAGCAGAACAAGGCAGTTTGCTCTTTCACAGCTGTAAAGCCACTGCAGTGCTGGCAGATGCAGTTCAGGAGACGCAGAGCCACGCGGCTCTAAGAAGCCATTTCTGTGGCATCGCCTGTGAGCAACTGACAGGGAGACAACTGCAAAAATCTATGGGAAAAGGGGTGTTTGTCCCACTTGAATTAATTCTCCCTCCCAGCTAGAACTACTGTTTATTAAGCTGCAAAGGAATTTTATCTCGTCTGGTTTCACACTCAAGTATTTCGCAACGCTCGGCAAGAGCGGGCAATGAAATGTGATGATGCTAAAACAAAGGAGCTGTGTGACCAAGCTGAACCTTGACTTGCATTGTTTCCAAGACTGGAGCATTGCTCACCACACCAAGTCTTAAGAAAGAAAATCAAAACCATCTGAACGAGAATATTTTTCTCTGGTGAACTTGTAAAAGAACATTTCGGCAGGAAAACAAGCTCTGCTCGGTGGCATCTAATGACAGAACAAGGGGCAGTGGGTGAGATGAGGTTCCACACCAATATGAGAAGGAACTTCTTCACGGTGAGGGTGACATCACTGGAAGGGGCTGCTCAGGGGGATTGTGGAGTCTCCTTCTCTAAAGACATTTAAAACCCACCTGGCCATGTTGCCTTGCACTTTGGTGCTGTGGCAGGGGAGTTGGACTGGATGATCTTTTGAGCTCCCTTCCAATCTCTAATGTTCTGTGATTCTGTGTAATTACTCTTGGCTAGTTTTTGGCCCTGAAGAAGGCACCATTGTGATGGCTTCTCCTGGCTTTCCTCAAGCACAAAGCATGCTCCTGGATCTAACGAGGACCCAGGTACGTTGACTTGAGAATATCCAATGTCCCATGTGAAATCAGCATGTTCGTGCCACTCTGATGAATAACAGACACTATAAAGAGACCTCGTTGCTCTCTACAACTGTCTGAAAGGACACTGGAGAGATGTTGGTGCTGGTCTCGTCTCACAGGTTGTTACTGACAGAACCAGAGGGAAAGGGCTTCAAGCTCCAACAGGGGAGGGTTAGACTGGACATCAGGAAGAAATTCTTCCCAGAGAGAGTGGTCAGGCACTGGGATGGGCTGCCCAGGGTGGGGGGTGAGTCCCCATCCCTGGATGAGTTTAAAAGTCACTTAGATGTAGCGTTGGGGGATGTGGTTTAGGGGTGACCTTGTAGAGGAGGGTTGATGGTTGGACTCGATGATCCAAAGCCTGAATAATTTCTGTGAGCATCAAGCATCTCCCACACCACCAAACAGCTCCAAGTGCAGAACATCCCCAGAAGGGCCTGGAGAGGGCGACTCTTCCCTGCGCCAAGCACAGCCACCGCACCTGCATTTTAACCACCACTCAGAGAAGCAGATGGTGGAGCCCAGGTCAAGAGGGCACATTCAGCATTCACCAGGAGTAACTGAAGAGGCATGGATTACACTGGGGACTTCTCACAACCACTCTGCATCCACAGAACATGGTGAGACTAGTGGTGAGGGGACCAGACTGGATGATCTTTCGAGATCCCTTCCAATCCCTAATGTTCTGTGACTCTGGACCCAAAACTGGACAAGACTGAAAGCATTTCTTGGCTAACAAGCCAACATGTAACAGACCTCCTGTAAGTCAGTGTAGCAGGTTTATCACCTTAAAAATAACCAGTGTCTGGATTTAAACACATGAAGAGATCTTAGTGGTTCAGCTCTTAAAAAGTACTCTTTACTTTAATTTAACATTACAATTAATTGCTCACTTCAAGGTTTTAATGAGACTCCAGAGTGATGACTGACACACCTCAGTCCAGAAGGGCCTGTACTAGCAGGTATTTATAGAGTGGGATGTCCAGGCATTTTCTAAAGGCACTTCTGATTTTACACAAGCGCCTTCCTTACTCATCACTCCTCTGCAGAGGCTTTAGGCTGTTGTCACTTACAGAAGAGACACTCAGAGGCAATCTGGGCTTGTCTTTACAAGGCTCTGTGTCTCCAGGAGGCTGCCTGAAGGGTTCAAGGCCAAATTTTACAACAGAGGTTCTTTCAACTCCAAATACTAGTGTTTCCATAGCTCAACCTGTCCTTGGCAGAATTCAACCACTTGAATACTTGGAGAAACCCAACGTATGAGACTCGAGGAGGCCAGCTCAGAGGTAGCTACATGCTTAACACAGGCTACTATAGGGTATTTAATGTTTTGTTCCCAGATTTTACTATCCAGGTGAGTATTACAGCACAAGAATACCTCACTGCAGTTCTTCTGTGACACAGATACGTCCTCACACTTAACCATGCAGATGATTTTCTTCCTTTCTCCTCTACACAGCTTTGGCTCAAGTTCTATGTCCAGGTTTGGGTCCCTTGCTACTAGAGGGACACTGAAGGGCTGGAGAGGGGACAGAGGCAGTTACCAAGACAGTAAAGGGTTTGGAACCTGTGTCATGTGAAGAAGGGTTGAGGGATCTGGGACTGTTTAGCCTGGAGGAGATTGAGAGGGGGTTAAGGGGAGACCTTGTCGCTCTCTACCACTACTTGAAAGGCAGGAGCTGGTCTGTTCTCCCTAGTGGTCAGTGGTAGGATGAGGGCCAATGGCCCTAAGCTGTGCCGGGGGAGCTGAGTTCAGGCTGGATGTCAGGAGGAATTTCTTTTCCTGAAAGGGCTGCTGGCCACTGGAACAGCTGCCCAGGGAGGGGGTTGAGTCACAGTCCCTGGAGGTGTTAAAGAGGGTAGATTCTGCGTTGCGGGACAGGATTTAGTGGTGCTGACAGGGCTGGGAAAAGGTTGGACTTGATGATCTTGAAGGTGTCTTCCAGCAAAAAAACTGTTCTATGATTCTAAAGGCCTTTGCCAATCGAAACGAGTCTGTGATTCTCTGTGCAGACAGACACCAGGTATTCAACAGCTCCCATCTCCAGTTACTAGGCAAACAGATCACTTAACAATTCCTGTAACTGAGAACAATATTATCACCTGAAGCAGTCAAAAGCATTCTGATTTTTCCTCAAGACCAAGTATGAGGAGTCAAACACTGAGCACTGAAGAAAAGTCACACTGCTGCTACTTTTGCAGCCTATGGACCTGATTTCTTACCTGGAGAAGCCATTTTCCTTTTCCTTCTTTATTTTTATTTCACTGGAAGATGATTTCATCTGAAAAACATAAAACACAGGAGCAGATTAGCACTGACCAGAGGACACTGTGTTTTTCCAATGTGCAATGCAGGCAGGACATGTAACTTGCAGAAGGAACCAAAGGGCACTGTGATTACATCTTCATCCCCCTGTATTCCTTAGTAGCCTACATGACCAAACAAAGAGAAGGCAACATTTTCTGTAAGAATTAGTCAATTGAGCACTTTCTGGCCCCCCAGCTTCTTCAAGAGATTAGAGTTCTGTGTATGGTTTGTCCTTGCATGGAGTGAACACGATCTAATAGACCTTTCTGCCTTGTCTCTGAACCTAAGCTTTGCAAAGTGAGAAGTAACAGAGGAAGAAAACGTGGGAGCCAGCAGGCACAGCTCCACTGAGGAACTGCTTCTGTTCTCAACACCTGCAGACAAAGCCCTTACTTGCTCTACAAATCACATCTCTGGATTAGCACTGGGATGAGAGGATCCAGGTTGAAACTTGGAAACAGAAGCTACATCTAACCCACTGAGTTTGTACTGTTCAGTAGTGTAAACGAGAACCAGCCTCTTGTCTCTCCCGCAGGAGACACCCACCTTCTCTTCCTTTCTCTTCTCCTTGTCCTTATCTTTGTGTTTGTGTTTTTCTGAGCTGCCATCTTTGTGTTTGGTTTTCTCCTTGTCTTTGTGTTTCTTTTCCGAGGAATCTTTGTGCTCACTGCAAGACAAAAGAGGATGTTTGCAGAGGGAAACACGAGGAGATTTGACTAGTACAGACAGCTCCAGCGGAGAAGAGTCCCAGGTCTGGATTATTATGAACCCTACAAAATAAGGGATCACCTTAAAAAGGAAGATCCACCAGAGCCTCCTGTCTCATCTCATCCATTTGCCTCGGGCGGTGGGAGAGGAACACAGCACAAAACCCCAGCTGCCAAGTGATTTGCTTCAGGAAAACCCCCATCAGCCTGGATTGCTAAGGAAATCCATAGCTGCTACACTTAAAGCTCAACAGCTTAGGTTCCACTCTCCCTGTCTGCTTTTCCTCTTTTCCCTAGTTGACATCAAAGGTCACTGGACTAGAGCCGCTGGTCCCGTCAATGCCCGTGTCAGCTTTTGCTCAGACAAAAGTCTGTCATTGCAGCAGCACTCATCTCTGGAACTTAGAGAAAACTGCTGATCTCTATTATTCCCAAACAGATGGGAAAACCAGAGCAAACAGGACACGCAACGTCCTTGTGTTTATGCAAAGTCAAACAGAAAGGGCAGCAGTAACGCTGCAGCCCGCACTCGGAGCTGTTTCATCCACTGTGTGTGCCTCATCCACCACGGTCAGCCCAGCTCTGCTCGGCTCAGCTGGCCCTGCCACACAGAACCATCATGGCTGGAAAGGACCTCCAGGGCCATTGATTCCAACCCTTCTCCTAGTATCTAGCTGCTAGACCACATCCCTGAGCGCCGCGTCCACTCATTCCTTAAACACCTCCAATGATGGTGACATCACCACCTCCCTGAGCAATCCATTCCAGCACCTAACCACCCTCTCAGTAAAGAATTTCCTTCTAACATCCAGTCTAAACCTCCCCTGATGCAACCTGAGGTAATTTCCCCTGGTCCTATCATCACTAATTGGAGAGAAGAGCCCAACACCAGCCTTGCTACAACCTCCTTTTAGGTAGTTGTAGAGGGCAATAAGGTCCCTTCTCAGTCTTCTCTTCTCCAGACTAAACAACCCCAGCTCCCTCAGCCTCTCCTCATAGGGCATGTCCTCCAGCCCCTTCACCAGCTTGGTTGCCCTTCTCTGCACTCACTCCAGCACCTCAATGTCCTTCCTGTACTGTGGTGACCAAAACTGGACACAGTACTCGAGGTGCGGTCTCACGAGTGCCGAGTACAGGGGCACAATCACCTTCCTCCTCCTACTGGATGTCATTGGCTTTCTTGGCCACCTGGGCACACTGCTGGCACGTCTTTCCAAGTGAGAATCTGCTGCTGGTGCTAAGGGTAACAATGCTGAGAATTTAAATATCCCAAATTCTTCAGTCAGAACACAAGGAAAGAAGTGTCCCCAAGGAGAAGAAAATAACCCTTTTAAAATTCTGTTTCTACCCCCTTCCGATTTCTGAGACATCGGGGTAATTTCAGATCACATTCTCAAGTTTCTTCTTATCAGCCAGCAAGTCACAGGGCTGCTTTCAAATGAAAATGAGTTTTCGCATAGATTGACTTGATGCTTCGAGGCTGCAAAGCAAGGAGAATGCTCTCAGGAGACTCAGCGACAGAAGCTGCAAGAGCTGGCCACGAGGACTAGCAGCACTACCGTGGAAGCCAAGCCAACAGCCTGTCAACTCGACTGGCCCTCGACACGCAGTTATAGCTCCTGTGGACTCCCTGAGGTCACCCTGGGTTTAGGCATGCCAGAGGCATGGTGGACATCACAGAACATTAGGGATTGGAAGGGACCTCGAAAGATCATCTAGTCTAGTCCCCCTGCAACAGCAGGATCACCTAGACCAAGCCACACAGGAACACATCCAGGTGGGTTTTAAACATCTCCAGTGAAGGAGATCATCTCTGGAGAAGGAGACTCCACAAGCCCCCTGGGCAGCCCCTTCCACGGCGCTGTCACCTTCACAATGAAGAAGTTCCTTGTCACACTGATGTGGAAGCCCTTCTGTTCCAGCTTACATCAGTTGACCCTTGTCCTATGACTAGATGCCACTGAGCAAAGCCTGGCTCCATCCTCCTGAGACCCACTCTTTCCATATTTATCAACATTAATGAGCTCACCCCTCAGTCTCCTTTTTCCCAAGCTCAAGAGCCCCAGCTCCCTCAGCCTTTCTTCAGCATCAGGGAGATGCTCCCCTCCCTTCATCATCTCTGTGCTGGACGCTCTCCAGCAGCTGTGTGTCCTTCTGGAACTGAGGGGTCCAAACTGGGCACAATCTTCCAGCGGTGGTCTCATCAGGGCAGAGAAGATGGGGACAAGAACCCCTCTCGATCTGCTAACCACCCCCGTTCTGATCCAGGGTTTAGGCATGCCAAAGACACGCTGGAAATTGAGCTCTCTTCTGCTGGGCATGGTTAGGCACCAAACAAGCTGTCTCCTCACGCTGACAGTTCTCACTCCTCCTTCCTCAGCACCTGACTCCCACCACTACTGCTCTCTAGAATGCACTCTGCTTCTCCTTAGACTGCACAAACACAAAGCTTCGCTGGAAACAGGCAACCTCCTCATTTATTTCCACACTGACATGCAAGCTCAAACCTTTGAGGAGAACACAGCCCTGAAAAACAAAGCCTGGAACCCCAGGTGAGAGCAGGATTTATAAAAGCAATATGCATTGGGAGTCTTCTTTCTGTCATAAAAACCACACTGCAAAAGGGTTGGATGTTTGATGGCTACAGAAAACAAGCAGCGCATGATGAAGGGAGTAGAACACCTCCCTTATGAGGAGAGGCTAAGGGAGCTGGGTCTCTTGAGCTGGGAGAAAAGGAGACTGAGGGGTGACCCCATTAATATTTATAAATATGAGAAAGGTGGGTCTCAGGGGGATGGAACCAGGCTCTGCTCAGTGGCATCTAATGCTAGGACAAGGGGAAATGGGTGTCAGCTGGAACAGGGGAGGTTCCACATCAGTCTGAGAAGGAACTTCTTCCCAGTGAGGGTGCCAGAGCCCTGGCAGGAGCTGCTCAGGGTGGGTGTGGAGTCTCCTTCTCTGGAGATGTTTCAAACCTGCCGGGCCCTGTTCCTGTGCGACTGGATCTAGGTGATGCTGCTGTGGCAGGGGGATTGGACTGGCTGATCTTTCCAGGTCCCTTCCAATCCCTAATGTTCTGTGTGTGATTAACCAGCTCCCATAAAGCCTGCACGTGATTAAGAGGAAGGCAACCACAATCACAAACATGCCAACCCACACCCAGCTGTAGCGCTGCAGAGTAAAGTCCACCGAGGAGAGTTTCAAAGCCTCCCGTAACACTAGCACGGCTGGACCTGAACCTGCTAAAGGTCTGAATTATTCAGGCTCAGAGCACACTCCATAAATACACACCGGCCTCCCAAGTCCAAGCAGCTAAAGCATGAAAATCCATCTCTGAAGGAGAGCCACACAATCCATCTCTGAAGGAGAGCAATACATTCACATACTGTGTCGCATTAAAACATCAGCAGGAAGAGAAACCAGCTTCATTTTATCATTCCAGCAATCTCCTCGCACTACTTAAGAGACTGCAAAGGAATAGCTGAACATCCGAAGGCAACTGGCACTCTAGAAATTCTTGCAGATAGACACACAACACCACATGCTGCTGGAGAGCGAAGATTCAACAACTGCAGACTATTCTTACCCGGCAGATCGTGTTATGTACAGTGTGATCGGGACATGTGGGCACAGGCATGGAACACCCTGACACTGGATCTCGGAAATCCACGAGATGCCTGCTACTCTTGCTCAGATTTGGCATCTGGGCTTGCTGTCTATTCATCAGTATCTCTCAGGCTCAAGACACCCATTTCCTTCTCCTTTGCTCTGACTAGAATCATTGACTGTCTGCGAGCACAAAGGTTATCCATCACTTTCAAACTGAGGAAGGTCTGGAAATTCTGCCTTGGTATCTTGTGCTGTTATCTGCAGGGTAGGGACCTCATTTGTCAGAGATTAACGCTTTACAATTACAAAGGTTTTATCATCAGACAGGAAAAACCACAGCTCAGAATCATTTTGTTCTCTGCACTCTGCTCCCATCTTTTCTGATTCTTTCTTGTTCTTATTTGGTGCTTGAAGCTACCTGAAATAACATGTTTTCCTCAGACAACAATCTGCATCTTCAAAGCACCCTGCTATTGATGAAGTGACTCTCTACAGCTACCTGAAGGGAATCACAGAGTCACAGGACATTAGGGATTGGAAGGGACCTCGAAAGATCATCTAGTCCAATCCCCCTGCCACAGCAGGGTCACCTCCTGACAACCAGGGAGGTTGTAGTCAGGTGGCATTGAGGCTCTTCTTGAGCAACTAGTGACAGGATGACAGGGCAGGGACTGAAGATGCCAGGGGATGGTTAGGTTGGATGCTACGAAGCCCTTCCTCATGGAAAGGGTGATCAGACACTGGAATGAACTGCCCAGGGGAGTTCCCATCCCTGCAGGTGTTGAAGGACAGCCTGGCTGTGGCCCTTAGTGCCCTGGTCTGGCCAATGCAGTGGTGTTAGGTCCTCGGCTGGGCTAGATGAGTGCAGAGGGCTTTTCCAGCCTCAATCATTGTGAGATCCTGTGACTCTGTTAGTTTTCCAAGGTAAAGCTCACAGCAGTGTCTGTCACTTGAAGAGCCTGCAATAACAAAAACCCCCAAGAGTTTAAACTTTTCAAAAGCTCCTTCCTCCTCGACAGCAGCCAAAAGCACTAACTTCCAGTACATGACTGGCAGAGCACTGGGATGTACCCAAAACATGACTAAGAGCAAATTAAGAGGACGATTTACATCTAATACTGAAAAATTAAGACAACGCTGACAGACTGCGGCTGGAACTGAAGTGTGAAAATCCTTGGCTTGCAGGAGGCTCAAATGACATCCCTCTTGAAAGAGAGTAAGTGGCCACCATTAAAAAGCTGTTAACTCAATCTGCTCGAAGATATTTTCTCCCTGGAGTGAGGATCAAGAAGTCTGGATTCCTGACTCAGTCTTAGTTGTGGGGGTTTTTTCATTTCTGAATCACAAGACTATCCTTCCCTTTGCTCTGCAGCAGCAGTAAAGTTCTCATCAAAGCAGCGTGGGCAGAGATAACCCAAGGAAACTCTCCAGCTTCACACAGCAGCTTCGTTTTCAAAACAACAGCACTGGTGGCTCAGCACAAAGTCCTCTTGCTGCTGCTCCTGGTGTGTGACTGGAAGAAATGCCTCAGGAAAAAAAACTCCAACCTCTTTCATGTGCTACTGGCTTCAATGTACATTTTAAAACAGCATAAATTCCTTCCCCTCTTTTTTAGGCACCAGAACGGGCTGCCCAGGGTGGTGGGTTGAGTCTCCATCTCTGGATGAGTTTTAAAGATGCTTGGATGCAGTGTTGGGGGATCTGGTTTAGGGGTGGAGTAGGACTGATCGTTAGACTTGATGATCCCAAGGGTCCTTTCCAGGCTGAATGATTCTGTGAGTAAGCAGACTGCTTGGCAGTCCTTCATGTTGTAGACACCAGAAAAGACCTCATCAAGTCCAATCGCCCCACCACAGCAAGATCACCCAGATCCAGTCGCACAGGAACGTCGCTGAGTGGGTTTTAAATGTCTCCAGAGACGCAGACTCCCCTCTCCAAGAGCAAAGCAAGTTGCTCAGACCCTAACTTCAGCTGGCAAGCCACACTGCTTTGGTCTTTCATTTGGCCAAGATGCTTCCCTGAGCCTTGGGGGATACAACTGAACCACCAGGCTAATCTTGAATGAAAAGAGAAAGCAACAGGATGCCATCCTTACCCTGAAGAGGGAGTTTCAGCCTTCTACCAGAAAGCTATTTCCAGACAACCCCAAAGCTGTGATTAGGAAGACTAATTTAAAGATCAGAAGTCTGGCTTCCTGGTCAATCCCAAATGGGGGAAAAGAAAGAAATCATTTATTTAAAGGAAAGACAGCCAAAAAAAAGGTCTCAATGCCAGAAACCCCCAGATAACTTAATCCTCAGTTTCTGTCAGAGCACTGCCACTCACTCTGTTACCTTTCCTGCACACATCCCAACAGGGCAGCCTGGAATCACTGAACAGAGTCCAGCACAGAGCCACAAAGATGATGAAGGGAGTGGAACATCCCCCTGATGAAGAAAGGCTGAGGGAGCTGGGGCTCTTGAGCTTGGAGAAAAGGAGACTGAGGGGTGACCTCATTTATGTTGATCAATATGAGAAAGGTGGGTCTCAGGGGGATGGAGCCAGGCTCTGCTCAGTGGCATCTAACGACAGGACAAGGGGCAGTGGGTGTCAGCTGGAACAGAGGAGGTTCCACATCAGTCTGAGAAGGAACTTCTTCCCAGTGAGGGTGCCAGAGCCCTGAAAGGGTCTGCCCAGGGGCTTGTGGAGTCTCCTTCTCTGGAGACTTTTAAAACCTACCTGGACATGTTCCTATGCAACTGGCTTTAGGTGATCCTGCTGCAGCTGAGGGACTGATTGGCCCCTTCCAATCCCTAATGTTCTGTGATTAGTAGGACAGCACAACCCCATTAATTTAGAAGAAAGCTTCAGGGCGACTTAGACTGAAAAGGAGACCCTGGGATCATAGAACAGTCGCTAATACCCAGTCCTGCTGACAAAGTAAGGTCTTTCTCTTCACCCAGGGTACAGCCGAGCTGCTGCAACAGCACGTGGAGTTTCACACTGCAGGTGTTCACTGCTCTGGGTTTGTTCGAAGTCACAAAGTGTGGCAGGACGCCGCATTAACAGAGGCAGAACCAGCGATTACGTCCTCTAGGGAGGTACTAGCTTGGTTCAGACAAAGGCCAGATGAGTAGAAAAGCAGCTCCTAAAGCATCACAGCCTCGCTGCCCGTCTGCTCACTGTCCTTCCTTTAGAGCTTTAGCATGCACAAGGACACCCAAAGGTCTCTGAGCTCAGGCTGAAGCACGCGAAGCAGTAAGTGCAGCAGAAGCACCATTTCCCATGCATGCGCGGCTCTGTCTCCCAGCAGGAGGACAGGAGGGAGGGGAAGGGAGAAGAGAAGCACCTGGCAGCAGCTGCTCAGGCTACATGGGAAAGTCACAAGTGGAGAGTGTTTCCAGACAAGGGCAGATGTGCAGATCACAGCTGTCTTCAACCTAGCAGAGCTCTGCAGGAATTTAACGCCGCATTCTTCAGGTGCCACTGCTGCACCTCCATAATCCCCTTCCCAGGCCCTTTCCCTTCCAGCTCCAAAATCACAAGCTGGGAAGGATGCTTTCTCCAAAGCGTCTCTTATTTCCTCTCTTTCTTATTCTTAGCTGTAATTAGGTCGTGACTCGAAACCTGCTCGTAGTGAGCTCCAGCGCCTGCTGCAAGCGGAGCTTCGCTGCCCACTCAGGAGCTGCTGCAATGCAACCGAAGCGTAAAATAACAGGGAGCTGTGATTTTCACAAATGCTAAAGACACAATAGGGACAGAGCACAGGTGACGCAGCCCATGTCCCGTGTGACGTAACACGGCGTTCACGGCAAACCGATGGCACCCAGCCTCGCGCACGGCGCGGAACGGCTGGCGGTGCGGGCAGCGCTGCAGGAACAGAAGGCACAGCGGCAAAGGACAAGCTTTCAGCTGGCCTGCAGGATTTTAAGCTGTTGGAGGGTTATCATATGGTGTTACAGGCATGAACACGTGAGCCCCAATGGTTCTGCTGGGATTTCAGCAGGAGAATAAAAATAAAACCATCTGAAATCGCTTTTCCCTGAGCTGAAATGAGTCTTTTCACCGATAACAGATCAAGCCTTGAGCAAGATGAACAAGATAAAAGCTGGACTAACCAACAGCTGATACAAAGCACTACAAGAGCAGAACAATATTTGCACGTTGAGATGAGGATCAGGCTTAGCACACAGTGCCTATGGATCACAGAGTCACAGAACATTAGGGATTGGAAGGGACCTCGAGAGATCATCTAGTCCAATCCCCCACCACAGCAGGATCACCCAGACCAAGTTGTACAGTCAGTCTGGGTTAGAAGGGACCACAGGATCATCCAGTTCCAACTCCCCTACTATGGGCAGGGACACCCCACCCTAGATGAGGCTGGCCAGAGCCTTATCCATCTCCAAGGGTGGGGCATCCACCACCTTCCTGGGCAAGCTATTCCAGGCTCTCATCTAGTTCAATCCCTGTGCCACAGCAGAATCCTCTAGATCAAGCCACACAGGTGGGTTTTAACAGTCTCCAGAGAAGGAGACTCCACAAGCCCCCTGGGCAGCCCCTGCCAGGGCTCTGTCACCCTCACCGTGAAGGTTTCTTCTCAGATTGATGTGGAACCTCCTCTGTTCCAGCTCACACTCGTTGCCCCTTGTCCTATCATTGGGTGCTCCGAGCAGAACTCCATCCTCCTGACACCTGCCCTTCACATATTTATCAACATTAATGAGGTCACCCCTCAGGATGTCTGAGAATCAGGTCCTGTACTAGATGAAAAGCAAGAACACTGGAAGGCAGCAGCACATTATAAACGTGACTGAGATGAACTGTGCACTCAAACGGGGAGCAAAACCAAAACCACCCACACTAGGGAAACAGGGGGGAGTGAATTCTGTTTTTAAAAGGCTTCCACCCCTTAATCAGGATTCCCTGCC
This sequence comes from Rhinopomastus cyanomelas, assembly GCA_013400115.1. Classification (NCBI taxonomy): domain Eukaryota; kingdom Metazoa; phylum Chordata; class Aves; order Bucerotiformes; family Rhinopomastidae; genus Rhinopomastus; species Rhinopomastus cyanomelas. The sequence goes on from VXBP01010434.1 coordinate 109,805, forward strand.
TCCTCCTGCCCCCGACACACACGATCTGTAGCAGTCTGGGATCATGTAATAAATCAGAGGAGACGTGCGAGAAGTCTCCACTGGAACTTATCTTCACAACTAGCAAATGCCTGGAATCTCTGTTTTTCCTAGCAAAACCACAGACCTCAGAAGCTGCCAGTGAAGATCAGGTCTATAAACCCCTTATGTGTTCCACACTGTTCATCTCAGGCTGCGATCACAAGAGATTTAGTAACCGGAGGAAACTCGCAATCTGACAGGAGACTGCTCTTCCCGCGGCTCCCATGCCTGTCACACTGACAACGCGGAGCAGCCTCTTCCCTCCCCTTCCCTGTCACAGCCATTTCTGCACTCCTCAGTCTACTGGCAGCCCACACACAGCGCCCAAAGACACCTGCCAGGGAGACATTTGCTACTGCAAACCCTTCTACATCAATCTCGACCAAGGTTGAGCTTCCAAAGGACCCATCATTTCATTAGTTTACACGGTCTACCTGTTTGAAACGCCCTCCTCCCACAGGTCAGAACCCTTTTGCCATCACAGAACATTAGGGATTGGAAGGGACCTTGGAGGATCATCCAGTCCCATCCCCCTGACACAGCAGGATCCCCTAGACCTAGTAACACAGCAACATGTCCAGGCGGGTTTTAAATGTCTCCAGAGAAGGAGACACCACAAGCCCCCCTGGGCAGCCCCTTCCAGTGCTCTGTCACCCTCACCATGAAGAAGTTCCTTGTCACACTGATGTTGCAACTCCTCTGCTGCAACTCACACTCATTGTCCCATGTTCTATCATTAGGTAACACTGAGCAGAGCCTGGCTCCATCCTCCTGACACCCACCCTTCACATATTTATCAACATTCATGAGGTCACCCCTCAGTCTTCATTTCTCCAAGCTCAAGAGATTCAGCTCCCTCAGCCTTTCCTCATCAGGAGGGTGGTTCTACTCCATCATCTCTGTGGCTCTGCGCTGGACTCTTCCAGCAGCTCTGTGTCATCCTTGAACTGAGGGGCCCAGAATTGGACAGAATATCCCAGGTGTGGTTTCACCAGGTCAGAGCAGAGTTGAAGGAGAACCTCTCTCCATCTGCTAACCAGACCCCCTCTGATCCACCTCAGGATGCCGTTGGCCTTCCTGGCCCCAAGGGCACATTGCAGGCTCATGGTCATCCTGCAGTCCACACGTTTGCTTGGACAAATTTTCTCCCCACTGACATTTATATTTAAGACTGAATTTTCTCTCTAGGATCAAGTCTGAGAGAAGCAAAACCACCCCTCTTTCTGTGATAACAATGTGAATTTATTCTTTAATACAGATTTTTTTAGGTGGGCTTTGCGTACTCCTTCCTACAGGGGGTGATGGGGAAGATCTGAGGGATACAAACGGCCTCTCCTGGTTTACTACACCTGTAAGTGAGTGGTTAAGATACAGAAGTGTCATCTTGTGAGTGGGAGAGGAGGAAAGGAAGAAGCAAAATTAAGAAAGTCTTCTACACCACTCCACACACTCCTGCCACGTGAAATCAGAATTATCCATCTTAGGTATCTGAGACTTATCTTGGCAGTTCAGACACTTCAAAGTCTGGATACAGGAAATACTCTCCTGCACTGGAGTCTTGCCTGCTCGATGCAGGTTTTATTTCAAAGCCTTTCTAAAGTTCAGGGCAGGAAATGAAACTGTCAAACTATTACAGACAGACACAAAAGCCATCTGCTTCAAACCTGACCAGACAACGTTCTTAACTGTGGATGGTGTCCGACGCAGAACTTCTCAGCGGCAATTAGGGTACAAAGGCACAAACCCAAGTTTCACCGACGACAATGGCTTGGATTCCTGCTAAAGCATCATTCGACCTCTTTGAGAATCACAGAACATGAGGGATTGGAAAGGACCTTGAAAGGTCATCTAGTCCAATCCCCCAGTCAGTGCAGGACCACCTAGACCAAGTTGCTCAGGAAAGTATCCAGGTGGGTTTTAAACACCTCCAGAGAAGGAAACTCAAGCATATCAGCCTGAAGAGCAAAGCAATAAGAAGTAATCTCTCCCCAGAACATGCCTTGAACAGAACCCCTACACATGCAGGTGGCTCCATCACGCATCCACACAAATGCACCTTGCCACAGCACTCAAAAACCTTGTATCTTATCCCACGGGACACACAAACACTTAATGGATAAACAAAGCTGTCTGAAACTTTAGGTGAAGTGACACATGATACCTCCCACACTATAGGGAGGAAGGAAAGATCCTACTCTGGCACGAGGATTGGACTGGATGATCTTCCGAGGTCCCTTCCAATCCCTAATGTTCTGTGATTAGTTCCAAGATAAAACATGATTATATATCAATCCATGAGCTACACCTCAAATGTATTACCCATCCTTATCTGATTTCCACTCTTGTGGGATTTGATGTGTATACCCAACCAGTAGCGTGCACTTCCAAGTTCTGAGCCATAATTAGTTCTCCCAGTTAAAAAAACCCTGACCACTTCTAACTCCTAGAATCACAGAATCATTCAGGCTGGAAAAGACCCTTGGGATCATGAAGTCCACCCCCTAAACCAGGTCCCCCAACACTACATCTAAAAGGCTTTTAAACTCACCCAGGGATGGGGACTAAACCACCACCCTGGGCAGCCCATTCCAGTGCCTGACCACTCACCTCTTGAAGAATCTTTTCCTGGTGTCCAATCTAAACCTCTCTTGTTGAAATCTGAAGCCCTTCCCTCTGGTTCTGTTGCTAATGACCTGTGAGAAGAGACCAGCACCAACATCTCTACAGTGTCCTTTCAGATAGTTGTAGAGAGCGATGAGGTCTCTCCCTAAGCCTCCTCTTCCTCAAGCTCCTACACAAAGGAGGGTCAAATCATTAATGAATCCTGGCAACTTAAAGCTAGTGCTGACACACGGACGTCCTTTGCTAAGCTTGCAGGAAGGAAAGGTTTCTCAAGTGAAGCACTGAACGTTTGGAACCACGAGGGTCAATCATGGGGTGCATGCTTGAAGACCAGAAAGATTCAAACCACAAATCAAGGCAGTAGCTGTGTGAGCAAAGAAGAGAGCAAGGAGTGCATTTCATCTTTCCTGGGGGAGCCAGTAAATGCTGCAAGTTATTTGGCCTGTGTTTTTTAATTCCTTGACACCCATTTACTCTCAAAAAAAATACAAGAAATGTATTACGGAACGAGAAGGTTGTGTAACTTCTCAAAAGGTCACAGAAAACCCAAATGAAATAAAACAAACGCACTGCTCGGTCTCTCTCCTCTGTAACAGGCTTCTCTTTAATAGAAATCATTGTTAAACTTCATGGTTTTCATTAATTTTGAGATTCTTATCACGTTTCTACAGCAGGTAGAACCAACGCTGCTGGGCCACAGTGTAAACACGATCAGCTGTTCATCAAGTGTCACAACTCACCCTCCAGGGATGGTTTCTCCCAAGGCTTCACAGCACCTGCACTAGGGGGAAGTGTCACATCCTGTGTGACACACCTGCCCCTGCTGCTCCCTCCACCACGCTGCATCAGCACAGATAGACCTGCACAGCCAGGTCCTCCCAGCTCACAGCTGGGCTGTGGAATTCACCACCACATCCAGAGCGACAGGTCATGGCAGTAAATCACAGAACCACTGAACATTAGGGATTGGAATGGACCTTGAAAGACCATCTAGTTCAATCCTGCCACAGGAGGATCACCTAGACCAAGTCGCACAGGAACACATCCAGGCTGGTTTTAAACGTCTCCAGAGAAGGAGATTCCACAACTTATTCCACAAAAATAAGTGTTTATGCTCAGTGGGGTTGATGTGGCAGGTGACACCTGCCCCATACAACAGCAGTGTGATCCCTCAGACAACACACAACTAAATCACCTAACCCTGCAGACACTCACAGCTCGGCCTAACAGTGCTGACACATTCAGCCATGGTGGTAGCAGGCCAAGGACACCACTGCTGCTCTGGGGAACCATCTTTCCAGACACTTACAAGGAGGTTCACTATTTGCACCGGGTTCACTTCTACTAGAACAGTGGGGTTTACACCAGCACTGCAGAGTGCTCTGCGTTCGCGACATCCACAACCACCCAGAGTAGGGATTATGAACCGATCAATCTTCATGAAGGAGAGGTTCAGCTAGTTTTCAACACCTTTAGCACCACTAAACTACAATCAGCCATTAGTGTTTGGAAGATCCACAGCTGCAGCTACCCCCGTGGACACACACAGAGCTACACCCGTTGGGCTTAAAGCACCGACGTGCACAGACCGCGGCAATACCAGAGCAAGACCGCCCGTACGACCGTGTCCTACAGCCTACAAGGACTTCATGGACTTTTTCCTCACCTATTACTGTGCTTGGACTTTTCCCGGTCTTTTTCCTTGTCCTTCTTGTGCTCTTTGTGCCGGTGTTCTCGGTCTTTGTGTTTATCTTTGTGTTTATGAGAATCTGCAAGCAGAGAGGCAAAAAAAAAATAGATATAAAAAATTAAGAAATGAAGCTGGAAGACAACTCCAGGCCTCCCTCAGGACCCTCAAGATTCTTCCCCACCCTGTCCCCAGCATTTTTTGCAATGATTCGAAGTTTCTAACAAAAAATCTTGAGTTTCAGAGGTCTTCAAAGGATTCATTGTCCTGCAGCACAAGTTAATTCGTCCTGGCAACAGCTGCATTGAGATGGTCTTAGTTCAATGACCTTTAAATGCTTTACAGACCCTGAAGAAACACAGCTCTTATTAAATAGGTAAGAAGGGCTACAGCCAGCTCAATCTTGTTTGGCAGATGGGAAATCTCGCTTCCTGTGCCTCAAAGTACTTCATGTCAAATGAATTAGAGGGCTAGAGGAGCAGAGCAATATTGCCAAAATGTTAGACCTGCTGAATCACAGACTCACAGAACATTAGGGATTGAAAGGGACCTTGAAAGATCATCCAGTCCAATCCCCCTGCCACCAGAGCAGGACCACCTAGACCAAGCTGCGCAGGAACATGTCCAGATGGGTTTTGAATGTCTCCAGAGAAGAATTTAGATGGCTGCTTCCACAAGTATCTTCTCTTGACAAAGCACCCCCTCCCTCAAATTGAATTAATCTCATTCTTATGCACAACACCACAGCAAGGGAGAAGAGGAGTAATGAGGAAAGAGGAAAAGAAAGGGTGAAAAGCAGAGATGAGGAACTGTCTCCTCATGATTCTCTTCTGCAGAGGCACTTACCTCTCTCCGACAAAAGCCCCACCAAGAAAATCCCACCATGGCAGCTGTAATGAGTGTGGGCTGGCAGTAACCCCCCGACACGGGTTAGGGCTGCTCCACATTAAGTGACAGGGCAGAAATGGGAGATGGCACTCGAGTAAATCTACATGAACAGTCATTTCACTGGTATCAATTTCCACTCCAAGTGACATTTCCCATCCTTGGTGACAACTGGACTGTACAGTGATGTCCTCTAGAGCCCCCAGGAAAACAGGTCCAGCATGGAGGAAGAACAACGCAATGGAATTGTAAACAAACTCATTTAACAAGCTCCTTTAGGTCACAGAATCGTAGAATCACAGATTCATTCCGGTTGGAAAAGACTCTTAGGATAACAGAGTCCAACCATCTACTCTACACGTTAACCCCTAAACCAGGTCCCCCAACACCACATCTAAGTGGCTTTTAAACTCATCCAGCGATGGGGACTCAACCACCACCCTGGGCAGCCCATTCCAGTGCCTGACCACCCTTCCCATGAAGAATTTCTTCCTGATGTGCAATCTAAACCTCTCTTGCTGAAGCTTGAAGCCCTTCCCTCTGGTTCTGTTGCTAATGACCTGTGAGAAGAGACCAACATCTCTAGTGTCTTTCAGACAGTTGTAGAGAGCAGTAAGGTCTCCCCTAACCCTCCTCTTCCTCAGATTAAATAGCCCCAACTCTCTCAATCTCTCCTAAAACGATTTATTCTCCAAGCCCTTCAGCAGCTTTGTTGCCCTCCTCTGCACTGGCTCCAGCACCTCGATGTCTTCCTTGTACTGAGGTGCCCAAAACTGGACCCAGTCCTCAAGGTGCAGCCTCAACGGTGCTGAGTGCAGGGGGACAATCACCTCCCTGCTCCTACTGGAGACGCAGTTTCTAATCCAGCCCAGGATGCCATCAGTCTTCTTGGCCACCTGGGCACCCTGCTGGCTCATATTCTGCCTGCTGTCAATTAGAACCCCCAGGTTCTTCTCTGCCAGACTGCCTTCCAGCCACCCTGCCCCAAGCCTGCAGCGTTGCAGAGGATCATTTAAAATATTCTCTGTAAGTGGAACAATGAAGGAGCTTTGGCTGAACCAGCCTCACTCCCACCTCAACAGGCACCAGCGTTTGCAGTCAAGGTCGCTAAGGTCGGGATAGAAGCGTGCACGTCCCCAGACTCCCCCTGGGATCTTCTACTGTGGGTTTTTTGGTTGTCTGGTTCTTTTTGAACGTGCTTCTCAAAGCAGCTGAGCTCCTCGGGGTGCCAAAACGGCTGTGCTGACTTTGTTTTCAGATCATAGCAGCACAATTACACCAGAGATCCACGGGGTAAGGTATTAAGGCTTAATTAATTGTGAAGGTGTTGCTGTGCCTCTAGGAAGGCTGCTATCCCCACACTAAGAACAGGAGGCTGCAACACAAGGATTTGGTGACTTTCAGAGTCACACGGGGAACGCGCTGCAGAGCCAGGAACCAGCCTCGTCCCTCCCGACTCAGAGGCTTTCACCACAAATTCATTTTTCTCCTTAACTGACACCAGCTCTTATAAACTCTAAGCATTCAACTGGTTTGAGCAGAAACATTTCCACTCAATTCCATTCCATTTGGCATTTCCACTGAGAATTGCTTTAATCCATTGCTTCCCGTGCCTTTATTACTGCAAGTACTGTTTTCAGACACCTGCAGTAAGACAACATAAACCAAGACATGAAGGCTGACATTTAAGCCTCCGACTGGCTTTCTGCATCTTCCCCCGAGCTGTCAGAAAACGGCGACACTCCCAGGGCTTTGCTGGATAGAGCACAGAATCACAGAACGTTAGGGGTTGGAAGGGATCTCCAAAGATCATCCAGTCCAATCCCCCTGCCACAGCAGGATCCCCTAGATCCAGTTGCACAGGAACATATCCAGGAGGGTTTTAAATGCCTCCAGAGAAGGAGACTCCACAACCCCCCTTGGCAGCCCCTTCCAGGGCTCTGTCACCCTCTCTGGGAAGAAGTTCCGTCTCACATTGATGCGGAACCTCCCCTGTTCCAGCTGACACCCACTGCCCCTTGTCCTGTCATTAGACGACACCGAGTAGAGCCTGGCTCCATCCTCCTGACACCCACCTTTCATACACACATCAACATGCATGCGATCACCCCTGAGTCTCCTCTCCTCCAAGCTAAAGAGACCGAGCTCCCTCAGCCTTTCCTCATCAGGGATGTGTTCTACACCCTTTATAATCTTCATGGCTCTGCACTGGACTCTCTCCCACAGTTCTGTGTCCCTCTTCCACTGAGTGGTCCAGAACTGGACACAACATTCCAGCTGTGGTCTCACCAGGGTAGAGTAGAGGGAGAGGAGAACCTCTCTTGATCTTACCACCCCCGGATGCCATTTGGCTTCCTGGCCACAGAAGCACACTGCTGGCTCCTGGCCATCCTGCTGCCCAGCAGAACCCCCAAGTCTCTTTCTCCTGCACTGCTCTCCAGCAGGTCAGTCCCCAGGCTATACTGGTACCCGAGGTTGCTCTTGGAGCACATAAACTTCAAGCACAAGATTCAGCTCTATTTTCATACCCAGACACGTGGCAGGTTATGTGGAACATTTGGTGTTACAGCATCAAATACCAAGGGGTTTTCAAGCACCTAAACAGCAAAACCTATCTCCCAGCAGGCAGAGCTCTGCCGGCGTCTCCTGTCGAGACCGGACACCTACACTCTCCCAACTGCCACGCAACGATTTCTCAGTACCCTTCTTCCCACCAGGACAACACACATTTCACTGGCAAAACATTTTTCACAGTGCATTTCACACTTAAGATTCTTTAGTTCAGCCAGGAGCTGGAAGCTCAGGCTGTTTGCAAACTGCCGGGGGTTTATTCCACAGAGAGTTTACTCACTGATTCCTGAAGCACTGGCTAAGTGAACAGCCTTCTATTTACACTTGATGAATAGGTAAATGGCTAGAAAACCCATCCTTGTTCTATACATAGAACGACCTGTGGTCCTTCTATAACACACTCCCTTCTTAAGGAGACACAGACCAACACAGAGACAATCTTCTAGTAACCAGTTGATGGAAAACGTGTGTAACTGAGCTCAGTGCTGTTCTCTCTGTGGCTTTGAACCACAACATTGATTTATCTTTGTCACAAAAAAACCCCACAAAAGCAGAACCTTCCTCATCCCATTCACTTCCACCTGAGTTGAGGTTTCCAACTGAGATATCAACTCCTGAAAGCTGCTGTACGGGTATCCCCTGGAAAAACTGGTGACAGACATCTATGTCCTCAGTCACAGAATCACAGAATCATTAGGGACTGGAAGGGACCTCGAAAGATCATCCAGTCCCATCCCCCTGACACAGCAGGATCCCCTAGATCCAATCACACAGGAACATGTGCAGGAGGGTTTGACATGTCTCCAGAGAAGGAGACTCCACAACCCCCCTGGGCAGCCCCTTCCAGGGCTCTGGCACCCTCGCTGGGAAGAAGGTCCTTTTCAGATTGATGTGGAAGCTCCTCTGTTCCAGCTCACACCCACTGCCCCTTGTCCTATCACTGGGTGCCCCTGAGCAGAGCCTGGCTCCGTCCTCCTGACACCCACTTTTCCATATTGATCAACATTAATGAGGTCACCTCTCAGTCTCCTTTTTTCCCCAGCTCCCTCAGCCTCTCCTCAGCAGGGAGATGCTCCCCTCCCTTCATCATCCCTGTGGCTCTGCACTGGACTCTCTCCAGCAGCTCTGTGTCCTTCTGGAACAGAGGCGCCCAGAACTTGACACAAGATTCCAGCTGTGGTCTCACCAGGGTCCTCTGCAGGAGACATCCTTGGTCTCTCACACTCGACAACCCTTTCAATCCAGCACTGCCTCCCAAACATCTGCCAATAATTGTGGACTATCTGCCTGGCATTCAGACTCTACAGCACTGCCTTCTGACATACTGCCACGAGGTAGGGTCAGAGCGAATGCTTCAAGAGAGCTGCGTGAAGTCTCGAGCTGACATATGTATGTTTTTCAGAAAGCATTAAAGTTCTTGCTCTCCTTTTGTATTTTCAAGGGGTGAGCTGGATGAATTTCAGGAGCCTGAGTCACTAATAAGACAGAACTGTTTCGTTTGGCCTACTACCCAAACCCATCTTGCTCCAGACCGGCTTCATCGTCCAGACTGGCTTCATCCAGGAGTCCACGTTGACGGTTCTTTGGTGGCTGATACAAAACAAGTTTATCTGAGTTCCCACTTCAGAAACCAACGCAGCATCACCTCCAACTGAATTACACAAGCAACAGATGACCCAACTGGGAACAAAACCAAGGCACAGCGGGCCACCTCGCACCAAACCTCGTCGGCACACGAGCCATCAGTGGAAGTGTTCCTGCCTGCAATACAACATCTCTGATATATTTAGCAGACTGATTCCTAGAAGAATCTCCCAGCCTCCAGTAACTCTCTCCCAGCCTGCAGCTGATTGAGGTCCAGCCTCACACAAGCTACAGAATGAGGTCAGACATCACAACACATTTGGATTTGCTTCCTGCCTTTTATGTTTTCTGCTAAGTACGTCTGCTCCCTTTGACACTAAACAAGGAGATAAACACTTCCTTCTCCAAGAGCATTAGCAGAATCCACTGTCTGCTGGAAGCAAAGTTCAAAGGCCCAGAAGCTCGTGTGATGTTTAAAGATTTCAGGAACTGAAGTGTCTCTCTGCAGCATCAAGGTTACAGTGGGGACAGGGGTTATGCTCACTGGGCAGGGATCCATCACCCCTGAGGCTCTCCCTTCAGTATCCTCTAACCTAAACAGAGCTTTTGGCATCTCCTCTGTTCTAGCAAGCCTGATGTCTCTGGCACTGCTTCTCTGTCTGTCAGTGCTGAGCTTGGTACGTCTCCAGAACATTACTGCAGTCCCCAAACCATTCCTGCCATTCCCCCTGCAACTCCAACACGATCACGAGCAGCTCTGCATTTTTGTACATGGATTCATCTCTCGACTATTTAATTACAAGGATGCCTGATCTGAGGAGAGGAAATTCTAAGCACTTCTGGTCTTTGGCTCTGTTTTGTCACCGTCATTTACCCCCCTGGCCCCTCCTCTCACTCCACCACTAAGTCTCTGGGGAAAGGCTGAGTCACAGCCCTATTTGCCAGCCTCGTGTTACTGGAACAGCAGAGTTTTCCTCCATCCAGGAGCAGAGCTGTAAGAGGTTAGGCAACTCCGAGTACAGCATGACAGGAAAAGAGATGAAGCAACAGCAAGCCTCGTAGACTGGCCACTTACCACTGGGCTGGGGATGGGGAGAGAAGTAGAGCATGGACAGACAGCAAAGTCCTTTCGTAATGGGAACAACCCCAGGCTTAATAATTAACTCTGTGTCAAAATATTTACGTAGGACTACGCTGCTGTAATTTACAAGACAAATTCAGTGCTTTAAAAGCACTTCTGAACACTCTTCTCTTCACTCTACCTTCCCCCAGCAAAAGATTACTGACCAGCACAGAGCTGTGAAAATGATGGAGGGGAACATCTCCCTGATGAGGAAAGGCTGAGGGAGCTGGGGCTCTTGACCTTGGAAAAAAGGAGACTGAGGGGTGATCTCATTAATGTTGATAAACATGTGAAAGGTGGGTGTCAGGAGGATGGAGCCAGGCTCTGCTTGGTGGCATCTAATGATAGGACAAGGGGCAATGGGTGTGAGCTGGGATAGAGGAGGTTCCACATCAATGTAAGAAGGAACTTCTTCACAGTGTGACAGAGCAGTGGAAGGGGATGCCCAGAGGAGTTGTATAGTCTCCTCTGGAGATCTGCCTGGAAATGTTCCTGTGCAACTGGATCTAGGGCATCCTGCTGAGGCAGGAGGATTGGACTAGATGACCTTTTGAGGTCCCTTCCAATCCCTAATGTTCTGTGATTCTGTGACCTCTCACAGTCAGAGGAAGCAGAGCTGCTTCCAACAGCAGCCTCACAGTCTCAAGTGCAGCTTTCCTATTGAAGTAGCAAAACCCCAGGGTTCTGGAATGCCAGGGCCAACAGCTATCAACATTCTTTGGGAGAGCATCGCTGGCATGTGACACAGGACATTAGAGAGGTCATTTTACCCTACCCTCACTGGCCATTTTTATTTCACTTCCATTTTATCCTATTTTCACCATTCTGCATTAGAATCTCTCACCTTATCCCTCCCTCCTCCCTTTTTTAAAAGGACTGAGGGGAAAAAGAAGGGAGCAGCAACCTGATTCCTTCTCATTTTCCTACATTGAGATAAGTGGCAAATTAACACCTGGTAACCCCAATTTCTGGTCAAGAGCAGCTTTTCCAGGTAAACACATTAGCTTTTCATATTTGCTGTCCTTTGGGTCACCACCTTCTACGTTTTTGTGGGCACCATCTGAAAACACCATTAACCTGCCCAGATAAGGGTTTCTGCCAGCTGTCTTTGTTCTTTTGAAGGGTTTTATTAAGTTAGGGGGATTAGGGGGGGTTGTATTTTCCTCCTGGCTCCAGCAGCATCTCTGAGACAGCCTCAACCACTACCTATATGCTGGTGTTTCATTCATTCACAGCCTCCTCTCCATGCTTCTCCACACTGATGTCCACAAAGGCAGTTTACCCTAACTTGGGAGTAAAATCTGCACGCAGATGACACAGCATGAATAATTCTTCCTATTACCAAGTTCCCAAACCATTTTTAATTTATTAATCCAGTAACACTTCAGATGACCAGCTTAAAGTCTCTGCTCCAATTAACAACCAAGCTCTTGTCATTAGTAGTTTCTTTCAAGAGATGCACACAGGCTCCCAAGACTTTTCAGGATCACTGCTCTACACGAGCACAGAGCGCTCTACTACTGGTACACTCACCCACCCCGAACCTCAAGCACAAGCAAGAAACCCCCTACTAGCAGCAGAGAGCACACAGATGATGAAGCTAGCAGAGTATTTTCAGCCTCTTCTCTGGAAAGGAGAAGAAAGTCTTTTTATTAAGGCTTCTCCAGTTCCACCACTAAATTATGCAGCTGAAAGGGAGGTAATTCAGTAACACTGGGTTAGGTTCAAAAGCCGGTCAAGTTAAACACTTCTGAAGAGCCTTCCTGTCTTGAATGTTGGGTATAAAAAGACTGTGACAGTTATCAAGTTCAGTCTCTGAAACGATGCCAGGAAGGGTTCTGTATGTTCAGACACGTGAATGCAGCTCAAGGTGTCCAAATCACTCTTCACACTCCTGTCAAAGAACATGCACTGTCGCCTTGGGCAGCTGATCAAACTGGTTTAGTGTTGCACAGACTGTATCAGCAAGAAGAAAGCCTGTAATATTTAAGGCATTATCCAAGATCTTTAACAGGAACAGTGATGGTGTTAGCAGATTACCTCAACAGGCAACAGTAATCCTGTGGCTAAGGCTGCTCTGTGAGGTTCTGCTCAACATAAAAACCCAGGAAAGCAGCTCCTGTGTGGATGTTGAAAGTCCATCTGTACACGCCATACAGCTTGGGAGAACAGCCACATGGAAAAAGTGACACAGTCTGAAAGACCTGGGAGCAGGATCCTCTCTGTTAGATCACAAACATTAGGGATTGGAAGGGACCTTGAAAGATCATCCAGTCCAATCCCCCTGCAGCCTCAGCCTTTCCTCATCAGGGAGATGCTCCACTCCATCATCTCTGTGGCTCTGCACTGGACTCCCTCCAGAAGCTCTGTGTCCCTCTTGGACTGAGGGGCCCAGAACTGGACACAAGATTCCAGCTGTGGTTTCACCACGGAAGAGTAGAGTGGGATAAGAAGCTCCCTCAATCTGCTAACCACCCCCACTCTGATCCACCCCAGGATGCCGGTAGCCTTCCTGGCCACAAGGGCACATTGCAGGCTCACAGTCACCCTGTTGTTCACCAGGACCCCAAGGTCAGATGGTTCCCTACTTTGGACCAGTCATCCACCTTCACACATTTTGATTTAAACATTTTAAAAGCAGTACAATGATCCCACCTAACCAATCTGGAAGAGTTTTAAGCTTTCCTAAAATACTTGCATTCCACTTGGAGGAAGTCAGGGTATGATCATGTTTTTCCACTACCTGATTACAGTGTTTCTAGAGTTTGTTTAAATGGGTTGTCACTGCTGTGGCCCAAAAAAAGGAGGAGGAGAAGCTACTGGACAGGAAACAGCATCAGAGAACTCTTATTTCCCAGTAAAGCAGAGTAGCCTGGAACAAAACAGAACTGCAGGTATGAAAGACACAAACTGAAAAACATCTATATGTAGCTAGAAGCATCAAAAGCAGAGAAACATACCTGAAAGGCACTGCTCAGAGAGAGAGATGATGGCACTGTGGATGATATACTCGAGCAGGAAACCATAATCTAAAATAAACTTCCCATGTGAACCTGGATCTGTCACTTACTGGCACAATGGCCCTATTTACACGACTACAGAATGCACATAAAACATTTCCCCTGCAAAGCTACTGCAGGGCTGTTTGTGGTGCTGGTTTATGTCTTCAACAGCTGCCTGTGAAACGTTTGGAATCCTGAAACGAGAGTGACTGAAACACTGACACTGTGAGAACTTCATTCAACAAAACAAGCAGGACCTGGGTTTTCATTAGGCATCAAGAAGGGAAGGAAATTATAGTGACGCTGAAATGAGCCTGCTGGGTTTCTGCATCCTCACTCAGTGCCACACTTTGCCCTACAGACATATCTCCCTAAAGGAAACATCAGGCAACCCTTCACAGAAACACAGAACATTGGGGATGGGAAGGGACCTCGAAACATCATCCAGTCCAATCGCCCTGACACAGCAGGATCCCCTAGATCCAGTCGCACAGGGACATGGTCAGGAGGGTTTGAAACGTCTCCACAGAAGGAGACTGGCTGGTTGACACCTCAACAGTCCTCACTGTTTCCTTCCATAAATTAGAATAAAACCCTAGTTTCATAAATCCTAGTTTTAAATAAAATTTTAACTAAAATCCCAGTTTTTACTGCAAACCAACCGAATTAAACTAAGAACAAGGAGAATACACAAAGCAGCTCTTGGTTATGAAGCTCAGATCATCAGTTATTCATTTTCCACCACATGAGGGAAGAAATAGGGGGGAAAAAAAAAAAAGGAGAGCCTCAAGAAGATGGAGCCTGGAAAAAGAGAGCAAAAATAGCCAAAACATTTATCCTTTTGAAGGCAGGACCTTTATTACTCAAGGTAAGTCTCCACCAGAGTGCATTCTTCCTTTGTCTAAGGGTTCAGATGAAGAAGTGGATCATCACTGAGCAGATGTGAGTCAGCCTATTGTCCAGGCTATGCTTGGCTACTCCAAGACAAAACTCCTGGGCTGGACCAGAACTGACTGCAGCACAAGGTGCCCAGTTCTGCCAAAGGCTGAAAACTGGGTACTTTTGACAGAGGAAAACCACTGACCTCACAGCCCTGCTCCACACTTCAGCAGTCACTTGAGGCGAAGGATGCTACATGGACAGGCAGAGACTTTGTCTTTTCCCTTAAAAGGACTGTGCTGGGAAACTTGGCTTCAGAGACCCCTTAGTTACTGCATTCTTCATTAATCTTGTGATTTGAAGTTTGCGTATCCCTTGCTGCTGAGGATGGGAGAAAGGAAGAAACCTGTGGAATGACTTGATGATGAATCTGGACAGGGAAACAGCGAGAGATTGAGAGATAAAAGAATAGTCTCCAGCCACTCTCAGCACTTTAGAGTAGATCCTCCCCACTTCTTGAGAAGTCCCAGAAGCTGGGTTCTATTGTGTAAGCAAGGATTCTCCACTGCTTTTTAAAAGCAAGCAGCCAGGGGGGTTGCAGAGTCTCCTTCTCTGGAGAGAGTTTTAAAACCTGCCTGGATGTGTTCCTGTGTGACTGGGTCTAGGGGATCCTGCTGTGGCAGGGGGATCGGGCTGGATGACCTTTTGAGGTCCCTTCCAATCAATCCTTAATGTTCTGTGATTCTGTGAATCCACCTCAACCAGCCTGCAGAAGCTGGGAAGGTAAGCAGGATGCCTGTTCACAAGGAGAACGACAGACACTATCTGTGCTCTGAGCTGCCCTTCAAAGCTTTTTCCAGCCTCACTGCATTAATCACTTGCTTTCCACACACCTCATTTTTTCACCTGCTGGGGAAGTATCTAATTCTCTGTGGGCAATTAATGCTTAACTAATTGAGATAGCTATGTGGAACGAAGGGATGCAGACCTCAAACAGCTGCTACGCTGCAAGAGCTGTGCAGCACAACCACCACCGGTGTCCACGGCAGCAGCAAGTTTAATGATCCGTCAGCGCCTTTTACGTGGAACGGGGGCACGTTCACACGTGTCCACTCTGCAGCAGATCTTAGCTGCAACGTCGCTGCGAGCAGAGCTGCAGCAGATGACATTACACAAAGGACGAGACTGAGGAAGCCTTATAAAGCATGAAAATACACGTTTGATCAGCAGTACAGAAGGGCTAAATTAATAGCTGCTGCTTACACAAGCCAAAGGGCTCCCAACTGGGAGGCAACAATGAAGTTTCAATCCACTATTTGCATTCAAAAACCAAGAAGAGTTCCATGCGAACAAAAACATGTGTTTCCAGGGATTCCCGAGATGTAAAACATTCTCCTGGAATTGTATAAAGAAGAGTTGGGAGACTGAAACCCATTAGTACGGTTCCACTAACAAAGTAGAATAATACAGAGCAGCAAGTTAAAACTTCAGTGTTCAGCTTCAAATGCTGCTGTGCTGGCACTGATGAGAGCAACGGCCAGAGCAGGGTCTTCTTACAAGAGCCCTGTTCTCGTCCCTGGTGGTTTTCACTCTTATAAAGGCTACACTCTTTTTTTGAGTAGAAGTAGCTGCTTTCCACAGCTGCCTTCTCTCAGGGTTTTAGCACCTTGCACACAGACTTCTCTTCCCTGACTGGAGTAGAAACTGACCGTGATTTTTGTTTGGCTTGTTTTAGGAGTCTACACTTACAAACAAACCAAGTTGTGTGTTAATATACAGAGATACAGGGCTGAGACCTGGGAAGACTTATGGGTATATGGAGTGAAGGTGGCTGAGGGGAAAGAGCTGCTACCAATCATCTTTAATCAGTAATTGCACTTGAAGAAAAAAATCAGAACATTAGGGAATGGAAGGGACCTTGAAACATCATCCAGTCCAGTCCCCCTGCCACAGCAGGATCCCCTAGATCCAGTCGCACAGGAACATGGTCAGGTGGGTTTGAAACATCTCCAGAGAAGACGACTCCACAACCCCCTTGGGCAGCCCCTTCCAGGGCTCTGTCACCCTCATTACAAAGAAGTTCCTTCTCATATTTATGTCGATTCTTCCGTGTTCCAGCTCACACCCAATGCCCCTTGTCCTATCATTAGATGCCACTGAGAAGAACCTGGCTCCATCCTCCTGACACCCACCTTTCACATATTTATCAACATTAATGGGGTCACCCTTCAGTCTCCTTTTTTCCAAGCTCAAGAGACCCAGCTCCCTCAGCCTTTCCTCATCAAGGAGGTGTCCTACTCGTCACAGCTAAGTTCCCTGTGGATTTTTTGTTTAAATCTGCTAGTAGTGTATTTTACTACAGCACCTGATCTCAGGCTCTTCTGGATTTGCACTCGTTTCCTCTCCACTGTGTAAAACGCAGTGAACAAAACCAGCACAGCAGGAAGGATGTGCTGAGGAAGCCTGCACAATTGTTCACAGACCACAGCAGCATCCAGGGCTGCACGACTAGTTCAGGATTATGAAAGAAGGCAAAATGCAAGGGTATTCACACTGATAATGCAAGGGGGAATAATCCTATTTTCAGAGTTAGAAAGCACCAACCTTTCACACAGATCCAAGGCTTAGCACGGAAACCATCACGCGGTGCTGTCACATACTGTCTTCTCTGGGGCAGAGACAGAGAGAGGGATGTCAGCACCACGCTGAGGGCTGGACCTGATGGCACAGAACGCTCTGCCCAGGCAGGGTCACTGGCGAGTCACTCGGGAGTCAGGTCCAGAGGAACTCACACCTCTGCCTGCCTTCTGCCCTGCTTCTGCAGACCCTCTGCTGCAAATGCAGCACTCAGTAATGTTTAGACTGGAGCTATCAGGGACTGCTCAAGATTAACTCCTCCTTACTTCAGCAAACTCTAAAGCAGAACGGTTCACTTAACCCTTGTCTTTCTAGTTTTCAGGAATCCTTTTCCTGAAGGAGTTCTTGCCTAGCAACTTGGGATGCAGAATCCTTGGGACAACACACTGCTCTTCACCGAGTCCCTCTCACAAAGGAGGTGCAAGGCAGGGTGGATTGAAATGCTTTTGCTCAGGCACCAAGTACACTCACACCAGACTTTTGCTCCTTGGTGGATTCACAGCTTAAGAGAAATTCAGGTGAGCATAAGCTGGGGAAGAATCCATCCTACATCTTAAGGTAGGAAGGAGTCTCCTTCTCTGGAGATGTTTAAAACCCACCTGGATGTGTTCCTGTGTGACTTCGTCTAAGTGGTCCTGCTCTGGCAGGGGGATTGGACTAAATGATCTTTCAAAGTCCCTTCCAATCCCTAATGTTCTGTGATAGCAGTGGCTGTGCTCCTGCCTGCACAGTCAGCAGAGGCACATGGGGTGAATCCACTTCTGGAGAGTTTTAACAATGAATTAATTGCCTGCAGAACAGCTCTGAGAGTTGCTTCAGTAGACTGGGTCAAGAGCAAAGAAAATCTCTGGTGCAATCTGCGACAAATTCACACTGTGCAGAACGTCATGTACTGTACTCCATCCGTAGACTGAGTCAGTGCCCCTAGCAGAAGGTTTTTCCGCCTCCAACTGCTCTTTATACCATCATTAGAAAGGTGCAAACAACACAATTTGTGATGCAAAGCCAACAGCTGCCTGCTGCATGCAAACTTTCAAGACAGGTGAATCATAAGGGCAAACAACTATAATCACAGAACACTAGGGATTGGAAAGTACCTTGAAATCTAGTCCAATCCCCCCGCCACAGCAGGATCAAGTCGCACAGGAACATACCCAGGCTGGTTTTAAACATCTCCAGGGGAGACTCCACAACCCCCCTGAGCAGTCTGTTCCAGAGCTCTGTAGTGTCTAGTTGGTGCAGAGAACAACACAAACCCTAGCTCCATTAAAAAAAACACCAGACTGATATTATTTTGGGGGATGAGAAGAAAACGTTTCAGTTCTAAAAACTGCACTAGCCAACAGAAAAACTGCTGTGTTGTCAGGAATAATTACACTGCCATGATGTCAACTAGGAAAATATTCCCACTTGCTGGCTGTGTAAATCACCAGTAGTTTTGGATTCGCTAAAAAGGACTTTGTAAAGACTCCCTGAAACACTTGACACTTGCCAGCGCAAGAGTGATGTCTCAACGGTAGCTCACACAGAGCCTGTATTCACACCAACAGCACACGAGGAACGGGGCTGGCATGTCTGACTATCCCGGGTTTGACCCAGGACAAGGGCTCCCCCCCAAGCAAAAAATTTTACAGAAGATTAAAAAAGATGTCAGCAGCAGTTGCATTGAAATGCTTCCCTTGCAGCAGTCACTGCCCAGCCTGCTGTCAGCAGCCAGGATCACACACAGCTTATACACATGGGAGTGGTACAAGCTGTGCTCGGTGTCCTCAGAGGCGAAGCTCTCATGGCACTCGTTCAAAGCCTTTTATTAACCATCCTTTGACAACATGATGTGGCTTTGGCCAGTGCTAGTCTGCTGCCTGCAGTAAGAGAGGAGAGATTTGAAGAGGCAACACCCTTGGGAACTATATAAACTGCCCCAATCCTCAGCATTAAGAGTATAAACTGAGTCTGCGAGGCAGAAAAGAGGTTGGTACAAGCTTTACATCACCTCTGCATTGTTTAGTATCACAGAACTTTAGGATTGGAAGGGACTTTGAAAGATCATCCAGTCCAATCCCTCTGCCACAGCAGGATCACCTAGATCAAGTCACACAGGAACACATCCAGGTGGGTTTTCAATGTCTCCAGAGAAGGAGACTCCACAACCCACCCTAGGCAGCCCCTTCCAGGGCTCTGTCACTCTCACTAGGAAGAAGTTCCTTCTCATATTTATATGGAACCTCCTCTGTTCTGGCTTACACACATTGCCCCTTGTCCCATCACCAGATGACACTGAGATGAGTCTGGCACTGTGTCTGCTCAGTTGAACTGGTGGGGGAAAACACGGCCAAAGTCTTTAAAAAGTTTGTTTCAGAAGACCAGGCACTTACTTTTAATGACACTCAAGCTGGTTTCTCGCTGTAGGAGCAACTCCCACACTGACTGCAGCTGGTGGATTTGTTTTGCTTTCTATCTAGAATAATTTGTCTCAAGTACAAGGCTGCACCGGATGGAGACAGCCTGACTGCACCTCTGTTCAAGCTGTGGGTGAGTTAAGTGACCACGTGCTCATGCCAGGCTCATCCTGGGGGCTGTCTGCAAACACCTCAACACCAGCAGCTGCTTGGCCTCAAGCCTGACTCTCTAGATGAGGAAGGCAATGCAATTCCTCTGCCTCAAGGGTTCACAGAACACTAGGGACTGCAAGGGACCTTGAAGGATCATTTAGTCCAATCCCCCTGCCACAGCAAGGTCCCCTGGATCCTGTCACACAGGAGCATTCCCACAATTAGCACCAAGAAACTCAATTCCAGGTAAAACACACAAGAAAGTAAATGTAGATGTTTAATGACAGCTGAGATTTCTGATGAAAGGAAGGGATGGGGGGTCTAGACAGTGGCATCACCACAGCAGTGTAGGTGGCAGCAGCTTCAGAAATGAGTTTTAAGGCAAAACTGCTTGCAACACCTAGCATGACCTGCAAGCACAGCTCCTAGACAAGATGCACCCAACTCCACTGGGAGCCTTAACAAGAAGCCCCTGATTTTAATCTCATTAGGTGCTGAATGCACCTGCATTCTGTTTATTAAATCCAGGTTGAGTCTGTCTAACTGGCAACTGTTAAATCAGACTGATGCAGACAACTGAACAGAAGATGTAAGCTGTTAATGCAGATAACACCCTGTGGTTACCCTGCTACACATACTAAATGCTGAACTTTGACAAAAGCCCCACAGAATACATTATCAGTTTGGTGAGGGTTTTTTGTTGGGGTTTTTTGTTGGTTTGTGGTTTTGCTTTGTTTGTTGTTTCGGGGTTTGTTTTCTTTTTTCATCTTTAGATGGGAAAAGAATTTTATTAAACACTCAGCCAACGTTTTCAGATCCCACCTTCAGCAAAACTCACAGTTGCTTTGAACGACAGTGAAGAAGGGGAGAATAACATTAATTTATTCTGTATGTAAATGTTATTAAAAGAAAACAAGCACAATCCCTGGAAGCT
Source organism: Rhinopomastus cyanomelas (assembly GCA_013400115.1). Taxonomy (NCBI): domain Eukaryota; kingdom Metazoa; phylum Chordata; class Aves; order Bucerotiformes; family Rhinopomastidae; genus Rhinopomastus; species Rhinopomastus cyanomelas. The sequence goes on from VXBP01010434.1 coordinate 130,341, forward strand.
GAACCAAGCCAATTGCTTTTGGTTCCCTGGTTCCTCAGTTCTAAGAGTAGCCCTCTCTTTACATAAAGCATCCTGGAGTGGATCAGAAGAGGGGTGGTTAGCATATCAAGAGAGGTTCTCCTCCCCCTCTACTCTGCCCTGAGGAGACCACATCTGGAATATTGTGTCCAGTTCTGAGCCCCTCAGCTCCAGGAGGACACAGAGCTGCTGGAGAGAGTCCAGCGCAGAGCCACAGAGATGAAGGGAACAGAACACCTCCCTGATGAGGAAAGGCTGAGGGAGCTGGGTATCTCTAGCTTTGAGAAAAGGAGACTGAGAGGTGAACTCGTTAATGTTGACAAATATGTGAACAGTGGGTGTGAGGAGGATGGAGCCAGGCTCTGCTCAATGGCATCTCATGATAGGACAAAGGGTAACCAGTGTGAGCTGGAACAGAGGCGGTTCCACATCAGTGTGAGGAGGACCTTCTTCCCAGTGAGGGTTACAGAGTACTGGAAGGGGCCGCCCTGACTGATTCAGCTGTAAGACAAGAAAAAACTACTTTATAAAGTTTACTGGCTGCTGGTTTTTGAAACAAATTTTTACAAAGGTTACGATTCTTACCGGAGTGAAAATTAAATCAATACATCTGTTAAAGTTTATTAAGAATGTTACACAAAGAACTGATACCACCGTGCAAGTTGTAGCCACTCCAGCTCATTTAGTAGTTTACTCTCAGCCCAGCTGACAGAGCAGCAGCTGTACAGCTCCCTCCTACCCTCCTCTTCCCAGGGCTTCATGTGCTTGTGAGACAAAACCAGTGGTGGGAGGGGAAGCAGCATCCAGGTACCCAGCAGCAGACAGCAGCACTCACATCCTTCCAAAGGGAGCTCTGCTTTACCCACAACTGCACAGCAGCTCCAGTGGTTGCTGAACCTGCAGTCCCTGAACACACTTAACACAACTGAGTGTGTCTGCATTTCAGCAATGTTATTTTACAGGATTTAAAGCTTCACAAGTTAATTGTGATTGTGGATCTGTTTTATAGTTAACAATTCTTACTTCCTGTATGCCAGTCCCCAGGAAACCAGAAAAACCTCCCCCCTTTTTCCTGCGATCACAACTACAACCTGCAACCAGCTTTACCTGACAGCATCAGATGTAGGACATCTGACCATGCTCCAGTGGAGCATTCAGTTTTCACTGAAGACAGTAGTAGGACTAAGTTCTTCCCATTTACAGGCTTTACTATGTGACACCAGTAGCCTTGATACCCTAAGAATGAATTAATATTAATAATCTATTCTGCAAATCAGTAGACAACGTGACGTACTTAACTTCACAGGCTATTCCCCACACTTAGCAGCTGCATGGACAGATCAAAACACTCCTGAACAAAGAGATGCAACGTAGGTTTTCACAAGAGGCTCTAAAGTATCAGTTACTTTGAGATAAAAACTTTCTGGTACTTTCTGCCACTACAGTCTCTTGACAGATGAGTACTGGAATCTCATCTGCTCATGCTCTGCAGTAAGGCAGCTCCATCCTGACACAGAAACTGCTGTATTTTCTTCAGTGAAAGCAACAACCAGAGACAAGTACAATAAGGAGACTGTTTGCCAATATCAAGCATCACATTCTCAGAAAAATCCAGCTTTGCTGTAGTAAAAATGAGTGGTTACTGTTAGTCCAATGTTCCACCAGACAGTGAGGCAGGAGTTGCATTACGAACCACAGAACATTAGGGATTGGAAGGGTCCTTGAAAGATCATCCAGTCCAATCCAATCCCCCTGCCACAGCAGGACCACCTAGACCAAGTTGCACAGGAAGATATCCAGGCAAGTTTTAAACGTCTCTAGAGAAGGAGACTCCACAACCCCCTGGGCAGCCCCTTCCAGTGCTCTGTCACCCTCACTGGGAAGAAGTTCCTTCTCATACTGATGTGGAACCTATGTTTCAGCTGACACACTGCCCCTTGTCCTATCATTAGATGCCACTACCAATCTGCAGCCAGTCTAAAGCCTTTAAACACTTGACAGATGCTAAGAAGAAAGCTCTTCAGAGTTCATCTGAGCTGAGAACTATTAGAAAACTTAACCTTTCCAGCCTCTGAAGCAGCTCTGATAAAAATCACCATTACATTTGCCTGTAGGTTGTGCACTGCAATCTCTTTTAATACTTTCTCTCTGCCAACAGAAAAAGCAACACAAGTGAAGGCTGCTTTGACTGTGTCTTCCTACAGAGCTAACAGCCAAAGACTGATTTCAGGGCTCTGCTGAGATTAAACTGTTAATACACACACAAAGACACTCTAAAAAACACAGTTTAGAGAGAAGTCAAGCAGCCTATTTATTTCAGCTGCATTCGAAGAGTAAATATTTGCCATGTGCAAATCAGCAGACTTCTTCCCTAGGTCTTGTCTATGAAAAAGCAACTGACAAGTGTTCCTTTCCCCAGCCTTCCCAAAGCACAAACATGCTGACGTTACACTAACAAGACTCCATGAACAACACACCAAGTACCCTCTGGGTTTTAAGGTCTCTTTGCCTGCATTAGAGCCTGAGGCATGAGGCTCCTGTGTATGGGTGCACGGGTGGGGTACTGACAAAAACAGACAAAAACTTCAATTAAAAACAAACTAATTCTGCCATAACAGCTGTTTTGAACACTGCTTCATGTTCTTGTGAAATACAGCTACAGGGGAATTTATTTCACAAAACAATGCACCACAGCTTCACAGAATTACAGAACATTAGGGATTGGAAGGGACCTCGAAAGATCATCCAGTCCAATCTCCCTAACACAGCAGGATCGCCTAGACCAAGCCACACAGGAACATGTCCAGGTGGGTTTTCAATGTCTCCAGAGAAGATTCCACAACCCCCCCTGAGCAGCCCCTTCCAGTGCTCTGCCACCTTCACTGTGAAGAAGTTCCTTCTCATATTGATGTGGAACCTCCTGTGTTCCAGCTCACACCCACTGTCCCCTGTCCTATCATTAGATGCCATTGAGCAGAGTCTGGCTCCTTCCGTAGACAGGAATCAGTTTAAAATGCTCACTACTTTAGCTTCAGTACACAAAGCCTTAGGAAACCTCCCCATCCTTCAGAGGCCAGGGCAGTAGTTTTGGTTCTCTTTCTAACCAGGCACATTGGTGAGTGCTCAGAAAGATCAGCTCTGAGGAGATCCAGTCCTTTTTATGAACTGGCTGACCCTGCTGCCAGCAACGCATAGAACCTGTCTGCAGAGCAAATTATCTTGGTTGTTGGTGAGCAAAGACAACATCAGCAGCTTTGAAGATGAATCTGTGTGCTTCCTGCAAGAGGAATCCATAAACTGAAGACTGTATCACTGGACAAGACTCTTGGCAACAAGGCTGGGCTGGACGGAAAGGGCAAACGCACCACAGAATCACAGAACATTAGGGACCTGAAAGATCAGCCAGTCCAGTCCCCCTGCCACAGCAGGATCACCTAGACCAGGTCATACAGGAACATGGCCAGGTGGGCTTGAAATATCTCCAGAGAAGGAGACTCCACAATCCCCCTGGGCAGCCCCTTCCAGTGCTCTGGCACCCTCACCGTGAAGAAGTTCCTTCTCATATTGGTGTGGAACCTCCTCTGTTCCAGCTCACACCCTGTGCCCCTTGTCCTATCAGTAGATGCCACTGAGCAGAGCCTGGCTCCATCCTCCTGACAACTACCCGTCACATATTTACAAGCATTAATGAGGCTGCTCTTCAGACACAGAGGCAACTTCTGACGAGCAGCAGCTTTGTACCTCCAGTTACAAAGCAAGAAACTGACACACTCAAAAAGCTTCTCGACTCATCTACTCAAGAGCTTCTGCCTTTTGTCCAGGATTCTATTTAAGAATTAAATTACTGAGCTTGCCACCTTATTGCTAGCTGCAGTCCACTGCAAGCAAAAAGCTATGGACTGGGGCAAACAAATCTACCCTGTGGAGTTCTCCCAAGAGCACCTGCTGAAGCCAAACAGGCCAAGCTGCACTTTCCCTTTTACACCGAGACCATGAGAACAGTCTACAGCACAGAAAGAAGCTTCCTGTAGATACAAGGGATGCTGAATAAGCTGACTTGATGATAAAAGAAACACATTGTTTATGACAGCTACTAAACTCCAGAGAGCAGCACAGTTTAAATTAGAAGTCTGCATCCACTCATAAAAACAGGTATTTCAAGGACAGCTTGCTTATGCCTCTGTAATGAAGTGCAGGTGACACACACAGCAATGATATTGTGACTCAGACAAGCTGTGAGCTCCTCTGAAAGACTTCCTGGGTTTAGAGTGGGAAGAACACAGGAGGATATAAGAAAGCAGAAGAGAAAGAGGCTCTTGAAAAATGTCCATTATCCACAGTCACATCCAAAGGTATCCTAGACAGCTGGAGAGATGTTCCAATCTGCTGGAACAAGATGAAGTAACCAAAACACCTACACAGCTCCAGCACGACAGCCTGCAAGTACCAGCTTTAACAGCACAGATATCCTGCCTCTGATTTGTGCCATTGTTCGCTGAAAAGATGGATCAAGATGACACCTACCGCAGGACTTGGCAGCGCTGCACAAGTTAATCAAGGTCACTGCCAAGAGTTCATCTCTTGCATCATATGTGCCTTCACATGAAGCCACTGCCTCCCCACGAAGCTGGGGAAGAACCTGGAGAATAAGTCCTATGAGGAGAGATGGAGAGAATTGGGTCTGTTTATTTTGAGGAAGAGAAGGCTGGAGGGAGACCTCATCGCTCTCTACAACTGTCTGAAAGGACACTGTAGAGATGTTGGTGCTGGGCTCTTCTCACAGGTCATTAGTGACAGAACCAGCGGGAAGGGCTTCAAGATTCAACAGGGGAGGGTTAGACTGGACATCAGGAAGAAATTCTTCCTGGAGGGAGCAGTCAGGCTACCCAGGGTGGTGGTTGAGTCCGCATTCCCGGATGATTTTAAAAGTTGCTTAGATGTAGTGCTAGGGGATCTGTTTTAGGGGTGAACTTGTAGAATAGATGGTTGGACCTGATGATCCTAAGGGCACTTTCCAAACAATGATTCCGCGATTCCTCTGGACCTGGCAACTGGCACTTGTGGACAGAACACACAGACATCACTCAAGACTTCCTTTCTTGATCCCCGAGGTGTAAGGAATGCTAAACAGAACCAGTGCTAAAAACTAAGTGTCAGTGGGAAACACCAGTAGGGAAAGCTTTGCTCTGATCCACACATAAAGGGGTTTCCTGTGCACAAGAGCATTACAACAAACCCAGCACGTTTTAACAGCCCCAGCGACGTTCTGGGTCCTCCACAGACGACCAGCTAGCCTTTCATTCCCCATCTGGGGATCATTAGAGCGCAAACCTCAGAGCACATAACTAGTTCTACCCCATCCCTCCATTTTGTACAACACGCTGCTTGTGTTGCAATGAATCATCCCCTCACACGGATCTCCCCAAGCGCTCCTCCTTCCAGTTTCCCAAACAGCTAGATTAAAATGGAGAGCGCTCGTCTAACTCGTAAGTGCACCTTCGAAGGCAAGTTCTAACCAGTACCTGCCCAGCCCGCTGCTTTATCTCTCCAATAATTGATCTTACTCAGACACTTGCTAGCGCTCACAGACTGGCAGAAGACATTGTGTTTTCTTCCTATCGCTCAAGGCACAGTTAGCAGACACTCGACTCGAGGTATGATAAACCACAGAAGCTTTTCTTCCTCGTCCTGCCCTCTGCTAACCACCTCTGTCTTCAGCTGGAGAGAGAATTCAGAAATCAAAAGAGAAATGTCCATGCTGGAATTGAAATCTTAGTCCCAGACAAACAGCTTTATATCTATTTCTGTGCTGGAAGATATCACTCCCACTCTGTTCTGGTTTCTCCACCTCTGCGAAGAGCATAGTACTCCCTCTTCCCCCTCGGTGTTGCCTGTTTAAACAATATGGCCTTGGGACAGGATAACAATGTACAGCACAAAGGATGTTAATCCCAGGCGCAGCATCCATGTGTAACAGAACGTTCCTCCCCAGAGCTTCCTGCCCTTAGCTTCAAAGGAGCCTCCCTTCATCTTCAGCCCTTCATCTCCACACAGCGTGACCGGAGCACCAAGCCATACAGACTGTGCTGACAGCTAGCAAAGCAGCACCACTGCAACCCAGAAGCTGGAGTAAGAATTGGTGACTTCACCACAAATCTCCCCAAGGACTCCATCCACCCACACCCACTGCAGAGCAGATGAAGTGAGACAGCTCTCCTGCCTGGTTTGCAGCTCTTCAAACCTGCTCCATACAATCTATGTAATGGGGTGTCCCCTGCCACCACCTCAATTTTTCTCCTCCTAAACCTCTTACAGACCACAAAGCCCAGAAGCTTTTCAGTTGTGCTCCCCTGCCTCCAAAACACTGCAGTTCAACCACCACTGGGTGTTTCCCCAACTCTACCTTCAGACACTTAAAAACCTGCAACAAAGGGTAAAAAACCTGCCAGCGGCAAGAGTTCACTTTCTCCTAAAAATGGTCTTTCTAGGCCACCTCTCCAAAACAAAAAACTGCAGCTTCAGAGGAAGATGAGCAGCTGTTCTGACAACTCTGGCCCTGGTTCAAATCCTGGAGTGGAAGCCCTGAGCTGCCACCAATAAAAAGTTCAACCAAGAACACTGCCCCGGCCCTGTAACGCAGGTCAGCTACTCCAGGTCACATCCAAAGGTGAAACAACCGTGCTGCTGCTCAAACAGAAAAGGTGATCAGAAGGGGGGTGGTTAGCAGATTGAGAGGTTCTCCTCCCCCTCTACTCTGCCCTGGGGAGACTGCATCTGGACTAGCGTGTCCAGCTCTGGGCCCCCCAGTTCAAGAGGGACACAAAGCTGCTGGAAAGAGTTCAGTGCAGAGCCACAGAGATGATGAAGGGAACAGAACACCTCCCTGACGAGGAAAGGCTGAGGGAGCTGGGGCGCTCAAGCTTGGAGAAGAGACTGAGGGGTGACCTCATTAATGTTTATCAATACGTGTAGAGTGGGTGTCAGGAGGATGGAGCCAGGCTCTGCTCAGTGGTCTCTAATGATAGGACAAGGGGCAGCAGGTGTGAGCTGGAACAGAGGATGTTCCACACCAATGTGAGAAGGACCTTCTTCACGGTGAGGGTGATGGAACACTGGAAGGGGCTGCCCTGGGGGGCTGTGGAGTCTCCTCCTCTGCAGACATTTAAAACCTGCCTGGACATGTTCCTGTGTGGCTTGGTGTAGGTGATCCTGCTGTGGTGTGGAGATTGAACTGGCTGATGTTCCAAGGTCTTTTCCAATCCCTAACGTTCTGTGATTCTATGAAACAAGAGACATGGTGACCAGCGGAGCAAGCCCAACTCTTCAGAAACTACAAAGCAGTTGGAAAAACTCAGTCCAGGGCTGCTAGCAGAACAGCACATGGATTCAGACAGGACAAGCTGGATGCAGGATTATCCACGCTGAACATGAGGGCTTGTATTTCATTTGCTTCCTCACACAGCAGAATGCTCTACTACGAGGTTCCAGGTGCTTGCAGCAAAAAATAGTAAGACTGTGCAAATCAATGACTGGGATTTCAAAATGAGCAGCAAGTATTGAAAGTCAGCAAGGTCTTATTTTTAGAAATTCATAGAAAAACAGCATTATGGGAGGAAAAAAGATATTTTGAAGACTCAGAATTATGTTTGTGTTGAGAATGTAAGTTTCTCCCTCAAATGATGTTGTACTGTCTGTTGCAGACTGTGTGTCTGTCTGCAAGAGACTCGGTCAGCAGTTTACTGCAGCTGAGGAAGGCAAACAGGCTCTCAGCTAGCACACGCTCACCACCAAGCACGTCTGTAACGGCCACGGACGTGACCCGGCCAAAGAAGAGCGACACAGCCCGATCAAAATGTTTTAGTGAGGCTGCAAGTACACTCCAAGCTTTCCCGAGGCAGAAATCAATCTCTCTTCAGTCATGGAAAGATACAGGCAGCTGCAGGAACACTCTGCTGCAGCGCTGAATGCCATGAGTGTCCATGCATGCCTTCCACACACAGCTATGTGTGTCAAAGAATGAAGAAGGAGCAAATCTCCACCTTTTCCTGGGCACCATGAAGCTCAGCAGCCCCCAGCACTGCTTGAGAAGGAAGCCATCACCTTTATAACCCTTCTCCTGCAAAAGTACCATAAAAAATACAAAAACCACAGAATCACAAACATTAGGGATTGGAAGGGACCTCAAAAGATCATCCAGTCCAATCCCCCTGCCACAGCAGGATTACTTAGACCTCAAGTCATGAAGGAGCATATCCAGGTGGGTACCTGGGTACCAACGTGCACACTCACACAGCTCACCACTGCTCAAAGTACACAGGGATCATGTGAAAATGAGCAAATACATTAATGCACTAAGTACTGATAAGGGATCCAAAATAATCTATTGACCAGGAGCTCTGTGGGAAACAGCTGTTGACTCCAAGACTTGCAGAAACCTTCAATAAAGCAATTTCACAACGGTCCCTCTACACTGTGCAATCATCTCAAACTCAGAAGTGACAGTCTTCTAACTCAGAAAGGGATTTGAAGTGCCTTAGATGGAGGCACAGGTTGCTCTCTCAGAATCACAGGACATTAGGGATTGGAAGGGACCATCCAGTCCAATCCCCCTGACGGAGCAGGATCACCTAGATCCAGTCGCACAGGACCATGTCCAGGAGGGTTTTAAATGTCTCCAGATGAGGTATTGTCTGCTGAGGCTGAATGACAAGCACCTGCACTAACCTTCCTGCTGTGCCTCCTGTATTCGAGCCTGCACTGCCCCCATCCCATCAAGATCTGCATTTCAGACACTTCCCAGCCCCTGTCTCCAAAGCTCTTCAAGACAGGAGGGAAGAATGCTCAGTGCTGTCTGTTCTTGTGACTCCTTCAGTCGGCAACTGGCAGTTTTAAAACACAGAGCAGCTGTCAGTACCCCACTTAATTGTCTAAACTCAACTGCTACTACAAGTGAAGCTATTGAGATTTAAGTAGCAGCTACAAACAAAGGAAACTTCCACGGGGTGAAGCAACAGCATCACATGCAGCGCTCACCAGAGCTGTCTGGCCACGGCTGCTGCTTCATACACACAGTGTTCTCTTCCAGTGGACAAACAGGCCTTGAGATAATGGAAAACATCACTAGAACTTCATGGTAACACTCCAGCAAATATATGAGGCAATTCTTACTTGAACCACTGCCTCTCTTCTACTCATCTTTTCTCAGGACAGGAGGCCAGCCCTGTCAATAGATATGAACCAATTGCCAAGGTATCCCACTTTCCCAAAAACATTGAGTCTGATCTCTACCAGTTGAGCTGGAGGATCTCCCAAAACATGTCTGTTGCATGAACTGGCACAAACCTGCAGATTTCATATCTCTGCTCCTGCTGACACACACTGAGGTCTAACAAAACCCCAGAGAAGTCTGGGACTCACCGATGTTAGGTAGGTGTCAGAAAGAACCAGTTTAACTCTCCACTTCCATTCCCAACTGAGGAGCTTGTTCATCAGCTTTTTAGGTGAAGAAATAAAATTTAGAAACCAAATGCTGGGGTGGATTAGAAGTGGGGGGGTTAGTAGATCTAGAGAGGTTGTCTTCCCCCTCTACTCTGCCCTGGTGACACAACGTCTGGAATATTGTGTCCAGTTCTGGGCCCATCAGTTCAAGACGGACAACAGCTGGAGAGTGCAGAGCCACAGAGATGATGAAGGGGGTAAAACACCTCCCTGATGAGGAAAGGCTGAGGGAGACGGGTCTCTTGAGCTTGGAGAAAAGGAGACTGAGGAGTGATCTGATTAATGTTGATAAATATGGACAGGGCAGGTGGCAGGAGGAGGGAGCCAGGCTCTGCTCAGTGTAATCCAATGATAGGACAAGGGGCACTGGGTGTGAGCTGGAACAGAGGAGGTTCCACATCAATGTGAGAAGAACTTCTTCCCAGTTAGGGTGGCAGAGCACTGGAAAAGGCTGCCCAGGGGGGCTGTAGAGTCTCCTTCTCTGGAGATGTTTAAAACCCACTTGGACATGTTCCTGTGCGACTGGATCTAGGTGATCCTGCTGTGGCTAAGGGACTGGACTGGCTGATCTTTCGAGGTCCCTTCCAATCCCTAATGTTCTGTGATTCAACTTGAAAACATGCAAGTATGTTCACATTTCAGCAGCAAACAGCTACTTTCTACTGCTCCTTACACCTTTGTGGGTCAGAAAACCACAGGATTAACTTCACCCTTTCCTTCCACATCACATTGCTAGAGCCCTGACTCTCTCTGCGACACCGTAAGGTGACTGCAGTCACCTCTTTATGATCATTAGTGTAATAAGCATCCCAGATGAAAATACTTCTACCTGTAAATCTGATTAAATCCACTGGAACTATTTGTGTCAGGCAGGAGATTTTGAACAAACACTGAGCTAAAACTACTGGAGTCTCATACACACAGGCAAACCACTACTGCAAGTTGTTCAGCTCAACGAGTCAAGAGCTGGAGCCCGCAGCAGAAAAGCCTCTCTGCTCTGCCCCAAACAGCACTTTGACACTGTATTAATTCCAATGTTCAACCAGTGGCAGACAGCAGAAGCCAACAGAGGCACGTGCAGGCAGTTAATGGCAGAGGAAGGGCGGCCGTGACAGGGAATAATCCTGCTGCAGCCAAGAACTGGGGTTTAAACTGGTTTTACTGCTGTCCTTTCAGAAGAGCTGGTCAGCGGTGAGCTCACTGCTTAAACAGCAGCAACTGCATATCCTGCTGCTGCTCTCCACTTCTCTGAAGTGTTTTGAAATCGAAGGATGGCACATACTCACACGCTGACAGCGCTAAACAGCTCAGAACGGAGAGTCCTGCAGGGGGAAGGCACGGCTGAGCTCATGTGCCACACGCTGACGTCTCATTCCAAGGAAACAAGTCCCAGGAAAGCAAGGTGATAAACACCCATTCCTACCACAAATGTCCTCGCTCAGACTTGGAAACCCAAGACACAGTCATCCAGAACTGCAGAGAAGGGTGGAATCCATAAAGCTAAAGCAGCATTTTGCTCCCAGGATTCGAGGTGTGAGGTTTTTCTATAAAATGTGGGGTAGTTTCTATAAAACTAGCAGCCGCAAAGGCCGCTCACTTTAATAAGCCCATAAATACTTGGGAATGACTGGATCTCTTACAAGGATATGAGGAATTACATGAGTACAACCAGCTCGAGCTGACTTCACAGAACATTAGGGATTGGAAGGGACCTCAAAAGATCATCCAGTCCAATCTCCATGCCACAGCAGGATCCCCTAGATCAAGTCAGACAGGAACACGCCCAGGTGGGTCTGAAACATCTCCAGAGAAGGAGACTCCACACCCCATTCCCCCTTCCAGTGCTCTGTCACCTTTGCTGGGAAGAAGCTCCTTCTCATTTTGATGTGGAACCTCCTCTGTTCCAGCTCCCTCAACTGGGAAGTAGGTCCTTCTCCTCCTGACGTGGAACCTCCTCTGTTCCAGCTCACACCCACTGCCCCTTGTCCTATCATTAGATGCCACTGAACAGAGCCCTGCTCCATCCTCCTGAGACCCACAATTCACATATTTATAAACATCAATGAGGTCACTCCTCAGTTTCTTTTTCTCCAAGCTCAAGAGACCCAGCTCCTTTCAGCAGGTATTCCTTTAACAGGAATCCAGTGAAATCATTAACAGAGGAATTTGAGTCAATGAGATGTTAAGTACTTGCTATAATTACATATTATTGCAGTTTCTGCTGACAGGGCAGCTGGGGAGGCTGGAATTCAGTGAACTACCCAACAAATATCTGAAGTCACAGTCATAAACGAGATGAAATCTGAGTATGTATTCCATCGTGGCTCTGACACGTGGCTAATTTACGTGAAGCCACAGAAGAAACCCCACTTCCACATCAGTCCCCTGGCTACAGGCTTCTCGTGCTTCACAAAGTAAACACAGCAGCCCTGATAGCACATTAATAACCGATAAGGCTGTAGAAAAAGGAAAAACATCTTAAGAAAATCTGCCAGACGTAGGAAGCACACAGGCCATTAACCCCAGAAACACATCTTCCGGCACATTTAAGTAATTCTGCTGAGTTTTAACAAAAACACAAGTTCACCAACAGCAAAAGCAATGCGTTCGACTCCCTACTCCCACAAGACACTCATTAAGTTTTAACCCGAACGCTGAAGTGTGTCAGAACAACTAACACAACAGACCTCAAGGTCTTTGGTAAAGCCCTTCTGAGGCTGCTGCAGGGGAGGTGATGAAAACACGACTTCGGTAACTCACGGTGCTTAAAAGTAGCTTCACAGAACATCAGGAATTGGAAGGGACCTTGAAAGACCAGCCAGTCCAATCCCCCTGACGCAGTAGGATCTCCTAGATCCAGACATACAGGAACCTGGGCAGATGGGTTTTAAACATCTCCAGAGAAAGACTCCACAATCCCCCTGGGCAGCCCCTTCTAGTGCTCTGCCACCTTCACCATGAAGAAGCTCCTTCTCAGATTGATGTGGAACCTCCTCTGTCCCAGCTCACACCCGCTGCCCCTTGTCCTATCATTACATGCCCCTGAGCCGAGCCTGGCTGGCTCCGTCCTCCTGACACCCACCCTTCACATACTTATCAACATTAATGAGGTCACTCCTCAGTCTTCACTTCTCCATGCTGAAGATATCTAGCTCCCTCAGCCTTTCCCCATCAGGGAGATGCTCCACCCCATCATCTTTGTGGCTCTGCGCTGGACTCTCCCCAGCAGTTCTGTCTCCCTACCATCAATACACGCATTTATCTACTCCAGGGCACCCTCACTTTTGAGATCCTGACCATTCCTAGAGGCAGATGTCCTACAGCCCTGCAATCAATTCCTGTGAACACACCAAAAATTAACACAAACCCAAAACTGAGCTATTCTACAGAGATTGGCTTCGGACGTTAAAATACATCTCAAATAGAACCAGCTAAGTGGTTTCAGACTTTAAACCACCCCGAGTATTGTTCCGAGGCCGTGGGCAGCACAAAGGCGGCTCAGCACCCAGTACCCAAGCTGGAAAGGGAGGCAGGGAGGGACATTCCTCGGGATTCACATCTCCCAGCGTCACAAAAAAGGGAAAGGAAATTTTCTCCGGAGATATCAATCTGCATTCAAATACCATTAACTACCTTTTGTTTTTCTGATGCCTTGCCAAACGCTTGACATTTAAAGGTGCTGAGAAGCCACTGCTCAGGGAACTCAAAGACCTAGATAGAGCACAGAGCTGACCTTCCAGCTCCCTAACCTCAGGAGGGGTGTTTAGAGCAGGCTGGAACACTAAGGTACACACACAGAAGCCTCTATCAGAAGCAGCCCTGCTGTCCTTCAGAGAGCTCTCACCCACCCAAAAGGCACCAACAAAGCAGCGGCAAGAAAGACAGATCTCCAAGAGACTTGTTTCACAACTGCTGAAGAACCTTAAGGATCTGGGCTATGTTGCTCTTCAGTTTGCTAGCATTTGCATCACCCTCCCCACTTTCACATGCACAGCTCCATCGAAACAGGAATTTAAAGCAAAACACAGCCTGCTGAAACCCCTTAGCTCCTGGAGACATTTGTTCAGTGCTCTTGCAACTTCAGAATCTCCTCTTGCTCACAGCCCTTCCTATCTTCACCCTGCTGCACACAGAGGAGTGATGTGAGCGCCCAGGCCAACACCAGAAACCTGCCAGTTCCTGATAAGATGCTGCTGCAGTTTCTCTTTCTTCCCCCTCTGAAAAATTTCACTGTTAACACAAGCCCCTCCTTCACACGTGTTTCACTTCCAGAAGGCTTCTCTATGGGACTGGGCAATCAAATTCACGCTTAACTCCTGCTAATGAACTGTGAATGTTACTACAGGCCTCAAACTGCATCTTAATGTTATTGGTCAAAAGCAACCAGAGGGGAAAAAAAACCCCACTGCTTTGGGTGCTGTTTTCACTTTGCACTCACAGGACAGCTCTGGGCTTTCACAGAATCACAGAACATTAGGGATTGGAAGAGATCTTGAAAGATCAGCCAGTCCAAACCCCTGACACAGCAGGATCCCCCAAGTTCAAGATGCATGGGAACACATCCAGGTGGGTTTTAAACATCTCTAGAATAGGAGACTCCACAACCCCCCTGGGCAGCCCCTTCCAGTGCTCTGGCACCCTCATCGGGAAGAAGTTCTTTCTCAGATTGATGTGGAACCTCCTGTGTTCCAGCTCACATCCATTTTCCCTTGTCCTATCATTAGATGCCACTGAGCAGAGCCTGGCTCCATCCTCCTGACACCCACCTTTTCCATATTTATCAACTTTAATGATGTCACCTCTCCATCTTTGTTTCGCCAAGCTGAAGAGACCCAGCTCCCTCAGCCTTTCCTCATCAGGGAGGTGTTTTACACAAGTCCTGATCAGAAATCAAGACAAATTGCTTTGACTCTCAACACTCTCCTCAGTACTACGAGGTTGTTATATTCAACCTTGATAATAAAGGCAGAACTCGACGCAATCCAAACATTTTGCATCTCAAGCGATCTGCAATTTTATCAAGCAGGAAAAAGCATAATCAAAGTGATTCATCCCCTTGTTGTGGCTCAATGTTCCTACCTGTGAGGTAATTTCCAACAACCAGAGACTGTTTTAGACAACCATTTCCCATTTCAAAGCTGAAGACTATGAGGAGGTTACTTGCTGGTTCTCTCAGCAGCACAACAGTGTTCTCAGGACGGGGGCTACTGCTACCACTGAACATGGAAAATTCTTTGTGGCTCATACTGATGCTAGAAAATACTGTTAAGGTGAAAAAAAAGGCCCTACTATGGCCAAATTAAACAGGAGGAAGAATCTGGATATTGAGACGGAATGCAATTACCCAAGTTGGAATTTTCCCAGGACACACTTAGAGTGATCTGGCTATTTAACAACAAGAAACAGCCAGGAACACACACTCACTGCTGGCATCCTCCCTCCTACCTACCACTACCCTGCTATCAATGGAACGGGGTGTGTAACCAGATCCAGCTACAACCAGGGTGCTCCTTGGTGACCTGCAATGGGCCAGCAGATCCACCTCCACCCACCTCACTTCGGCTGCAGCATGTGTACCGCCACCTGAGTGAGGTGGGACATCCACTGACCCAGATAGGAACATCAGCAACAACAGGGAGCTCCCAAGTACTTAAGCTTCTCTATTACTGATGCACTACCCAGAAGTCACCCAAAACATTCTTTATCAACAAAATGTTTACTACTGGCACATTCAACACTCGGAATGAGTCAGTATCAGCCCCAAGAAAAACCTTCCCTTTCCCCAGAAGCAGCCTAAAAGGAGCCTGGCTGAGAGCACTACCTAACAGTAACCAAAGCACCAACCAACTATAAAAACATCTGGAAGGAAAAGAGTACTTGAGATTCTTGACCGCCCACTCCCAACCTCTGCCACTAAACAGGATCAAAGTGAGAGTGCGAGAACCACCGTGACTGAAGGAGAACCCCCTGTTCTCAGCTCCAAGTGTGACAATTCCCGACACAGGAGTGCAAACAACTCCTGCACTGAGGAAACAACGCACAGCAGACAAAGGTGACAGGTTTTCAGGAAGATCAGTCAAAGTCACACGCTCAGAGAGGACTGAGTCTACTCAGCATCATGCCCTTAACAAGACTAACAGGGTTACAGGCACCTTTCAGCACTGAGGGATTTTGGAGACCTCTGATCAGTCACACACACAGTTTGTAGGATGGAAGGAAAGAGGTACTTGATTTACTAGCGTTCAGCTATTCCACCAAGGTGTCTTAATTTGAGCTTCTGCATTAAATTCCTCCAGCAGATGGTACAAACAAGAACTGGAGGGGTTTTAAGTGCCATAGGCCCAAAACTCGTAATAAAACAGCACACTGTCTCAACAGAGGAGAGGAAAATCCTTCTAAGGGGTCCACTGGAAGCAGCAGTAGAAGGTCAAAACAAAACAATTTGCATCATTTCCCTGATGTCAATCAGTTTGTAACTACAGCTTAGCAGGGAGCACTTTTCCCTAAGTAAAGATGATCTTGAAACAAGTACTTCCCCCCATAAGACAACTACTACAAGTATTCAAACATATGCTTGTAGTTAAATTGCTTCAGGAGTTATTCCTGCACTTACTGGGAAATTCACTGCATCCTTTCTCCCTCCCATTAACAATTCTTCCTAGAGCCCCCCCTTAGATTCAGGATGGAAAGAGAAGTTCAAAAACTGCGTATCCGCTACTGCCTGCTCCTGTTGCACACAGACACAATCGCATTCCAGTGAACTGACAGAAAGAGGTGCGTGTGAACCCAGATTTGTCAA
This sequence comes from Rhinopomastus cyanomelas, assembly GCA_013400115.1. Taxonomy (NCBI): domain Eukaryota; kingdom Metazoa; phylum Chordata; class Aves; order Bucerotiformes; family Rhinopomastidae; genus Rhinopomastus; species Rhinopomastus cyanomelas. Next base: position 146,656 of record VXBP01010434.1, read on the forward strand.
TATTTACACACAGTAGCCTACAACGCAAAGCCCACAAAGGCACACTGACGACACCCAGGAAAGCAGGTGAAAAGAATCAGCCCAGCTGCAAGCCAAGCAGGTATCTTCAGCCGTTTCTTTTGTCCTCTACCACCTCAGCAGCCAGAGGACTGCTCAGAGTTCCTGCACATCCCGAACAGTGACAATAACACACAGACGTAAAGATAGGCTGCATGTCCTCAGTGCCCATCCACCCTTCAATTTGACACCCACCAGCTTGGAGGGAGGCTGTTGTTAGTTTCCTCCCTTGAAAAATGCATGATCAATCAGTAAAAGTTAGCAGCCATCAGGCTGATTGGAAAAGATACAGGCGGCTACATACGAATCTAAGCACAGACACAGCGTTGCACTACACAAAACAGATGCATAAATACAAAATCACATATAAACACTCCCTGATTATCAACAGAACGAACAGTTACCTTGCAAACTTCCCGAAGCGATGCTGTCTACCTTTCTGGAATTGTCTGCGCTGCTGGGTGGTGGTTTGTTGGGTTTGGGGTTTTTTTTTTTTGTTCTAAATGCAGGGTTTTGTTTTAATTTAAAAGCCCCCAGCCAGCAAGGTGAAGTTAAGGAAAGGAACCGAACTGACTGCAAAATGGATGCAGGAGGTTCCTTTGAAGAGCAACATGTTGCAATCACCTTTCATTTTAGGGGAAGGAAGAGATTCCCTGAAAGGAACAGAGGCCGGGAGCAGTGGGGGGAGGGAGGCTGCCATCAAAAAAAATCCCAACAAAACGCCCCGGGGATTTATTTTAGTTAAAAACTTGGCTTTCCCCCACCGTTAGAAGGGGCTGGGGCCGGGGCAAAGCGGCCGGTGCGTCTGCAGAAGGCTGCCTGCCGGCAGCTCGGGGAGGAGGAGAAGGAGAGAAAAGGCAGAGCGAGGAGAAAAAGAAAATGGCGCAGAGACTAAGTCCCGACCGTCGACAAGGCGACTTTCCGTGGAGGAATCGGGGCCCAAAGGAGACCCCGGGAGAGCCGATGGGCTCGGATCGGGACCCTCCGGTGCCCCCACTAGAGGCGGCGGGGGTCGGGGCGGGGCGAGGCCGCCGGCAAGGGGCCGCTTTGGGCGGCTCGATGGGAACAATGGGCCCGGTGAGCGCGGAGCCGGGACTTAGTCTCTGGGACGCCATGTCTGAGCGCGGGGCGCGCCGGGGCCGCACTCACCGTTGGCTCGGAAATCCGCCTCGATCTGCGGGAGAGGAGACAGGGACAGACCGTCAGCGAACCGACCCGACCCACGGGGGGACGATTTCAAATGCATTGTTTCTTCAGAGTAGGGGGTGTCGCTCGGGGTTTTTTTCCCCCCTACTCGCCCCCACTCCCTCCAACCTCCCCCACGCACCCCTCTTCCTTCCTTCCTTCTCGTTTTTAGGGAAATTAAATAGCAAATGAGAAGTGAGCCGGCGCGATGCCGGCGGGGCCACGGGGAACCAGCCCTGGGTCTCACACAGCCCTCGGGTTGATTCCTCCCAAACCCCCCAGAGGGGAGCGAAGGTGCAGCCGCCCTTCTTCCGAGCAGGGGGTCACACACGAGTCCGCTCTCCACAACCGCCCACCGGCTGAGAGCAGAGGGGGGTCCCGGTGGATGGGGGCCCCAACCACGATGAGAATCAGGGGACAGGCCAGGCTGACAGGGCTCTGCCCGGCCGCGTGGGCTGCCCCGAACGGGGCGAGTAGGGGACACAGCAGAAGGGTTCCCCTCGCTGGGAGTAAAGGACAGTTCGGGGAGGGTCGCGGCTGGGTCCCCGGGGCCGGCTCTAAGGGGAAACGAGGACCCCATGGCAACGGTGGAGCGAGGCCGGGTCCCCCGGGAGACAGCGGAGAGAGGCGCTTACCTGGGAATCGTTGTGCAGCTGGTCCCCGCTCATGGCGGAGGGAGGGTGCGAGAGTTCTCACGGAGCCGAGAACGAGAGCAGAGCCGAGAAAAGCCGAAGCGAGTAAAACAAAACCAAGCCTTGCGGAGCCGGACCAGGAGCGCAGCCTCCAGCCGATCAGAGCGCAGCCGACAGCGGCTTCTCCGCGTTGTGTAACAGCCCGAGTCCCTACTCGGTAGCTCCGCGCATGCGCGACTCCATCCGGGAGGCGAGGCCGAAGGACACTTGGGCGGGATCCTAGCAACGGCGGTTGGGAAACTTACATACAGGCCACGACACTCGCCTTGCACAGCCAATTAGCGCGCCTGGCTGGGTCGCGTTTTGCATATCCGGCCCCGCCTCTTCTTCCTTCTTCTCCAATGGCGTCGCACGAATGGATTCATTTACATGCTAGGCTCCGCCCTCTTCCCCATCCTCCCGCAGGAGGACGCGGTGCATTGTGTAAGACCAGGGCCCCATTGAACGCTCACTACGCATGCGCCTCGCCCCATGCCGACCTCATTTGCATACAAGGCCCCGCCCTCTCCGGGAATATGGCGGCGCCCGGGACCTCCCGTGGGTCCGTGTCAACCTACCGGGGCTGCGGCCCTGCCAGAAGAAACGGGCGTTGCTTTTCCTGGGGCCTGGCTGGGCCGGCAGGCTGGACCGCCCATCCTGGTGCCACAGAGGTGGCGGAAGCTGTCAGCGGGCTGTGGCCGCGATCGGGACAGCCCGGGCCAGGCCCCCCCGCCCCCAGCTGCGCTGCATCGTCCCCCAGGCTCCGGAACCCTGGAAGCTCCCCCAGCGCCGGTGCTAACAGCAGCGGCCCCGTGTACAGCTCATAGCATTTGACAGCGACTGCTGCTGACGGTTCCGGGGCAGGGCCTCTGTCCTGCTCTCCATCCTCTGTCGGTGCCGTTGCGTCCCCTCGAACCGCAGAGGCCGCGGACACTCACAGGGTGAGATGCTGGGCCTTGCGTGGCTGCCTCGTGTCTGTGGAAGGGTCCCACAGGGACCCAGCGGGCAGCTTTAGGCTTCTTGAAGCCAACGCTGCCGCCCTGCAACAAGATCTTTGTACTTTAAAGAGGAATCGGCCAGCGTTTTTCTTCCAGTGTAAACAGGCCCTTTGATCATCTTTTCCATCTCACAAGGAATCTGAGGGTAAAAGGGAAACAAGCTTTATTTCTTAAGTTGCAAATGAATCACATATGCCCCTAAAAAAACCTCCAACCCAAATCTGAAGGTATTTATTTCTGCTCTGCAGCAGGTCTACTAAAGGGGTGTTCGTTTCACGACCTAAAAGGCAGGTTTAGTATGCATGGCTGGTACATGTCTCACAGGACTGCCTCCACGCTGCTTCATGGAGCTTCCATCCTCTGCTGCAACACACGCTGTACCTTTCCTCTGCTTCTTCAGACAACCAGTGCTTTGATTTGACGCTAAAATAACCCGGCGCTGCCAGGCTATCTGAAGACATAGATCAAAATATAAGCAGTGACAGCAGCCACCTATTTGCTCTGCATATTTATATCCTGTAAAAGGAAAACTCTGCGACTTTCATGCAGTCTTCAGAAGAGGATCTGAGGACTTCCTTTTTTTTTGTTTTGAACCCAGAGCAGCTAAATATTTCTGGCTCTGGAGCTGTTTATTATGCAAAACTGCTTTAGTTGCTGTTAGTTTTTAAAATATAATGAAAAGGCTGTTTCAGGCTGTTGAAAGAGGTGGCTGCCCCTAGCTCACAAGAATGAGATGAAAGGGAGCTTTGCTGTGGTTTTGAGCCTCTCCTTGTTGCCATCTGGGGGTGTAAAGCTTGTGTCCAGCAACGTGGGACAGTCTGGGAGCTGGCTGACACCTCCAGCTTTCAGCATTCAAAATTCCTGAAAGCTCTTTCTTTGAAGCACCGTTTTCACTTTAAATCTTCTATAGCTCTGTTTCCCCAAGAGCCTGGCTCGCGTTGCTGTGTTGCCAGAAGAGAGGGACCTGCAGCAGCTCCCTGTGCTGTGGCTGCAGCCAGACCTGTTTGGAGGGAAGGACTGCTGCCTCTTCCAGCAGCTGCCATCTTCACAGGCGTTCACAAGCGCCTGTCTTGTTACAAAACAGAGCCTCCACACTGGCACACGAGAGGCACAGCACTGAGCTGTCGCAAGAGCGTGCTGACAGCCAGGCAGGAGAGCTCTGACTGCAAGGGAAGCTTGCCACCAGGCCTCCCAGGTCCCTTTCTCCTGTGCTGCTCTCCAACAGGTCAGTCCCCAACCTGTACTGGTACTGAAACACCTCTGCAGCCACATCTGTTGCAACAAGCTGTATGGTAAAAAACCTGCCTGATCTCACGGGACCCCCTCCAAGCCTATAACCTGCACCACCACCTCCTTCCTCCCCCTCCTGACCTTGCTGGGGAGGCCCATCCCTGGGAAGGGAGAGGCTCATACAGGACTCTCTGCTGTGCAACCAGCCCTTTCAGCAGCAGAGGCTGGCAGTGAAGTGGTTAACAGGTCTGGACCTGCTTCTCTAGTGAGACTGTGCACACCCCATCAAGATAAATGGGGTAAGTTCACACCTCTGTGCTGTTGTCTCTCTGAATCTCTCCAGGGCTCCCTGGGACCGCAGTCCATCACCTCAGGTTAATGTAGCCTGGGCAATTGCTTGCAAGAGGAAACGTCTGGGAACTCTGGGTTTAAATTAAATCATAAATTGTCCTGGAGATAAAACCTGTAGGAAACCCTCTAATTCTTGATCCCAGTGAATGATGAGATTTTATTTATTTGGTGGGCTCAGGACTTCTGGCTGTGCTCAGGGTGCCTCTTCTGGGAGAGGGAGGTGGGTGCTCCTTTCTTGACTGGCTTTGCAGTCCTGTGTGAGGATGGGATCCTCCACCTTGCTCCAGCCTGCATCCTTCCCTGCTTCTGTGCTTGGAGATCAGTGAAGGAAATCCTATTGTTGCACCAGGCTTGTGGCTGTAGGGTGGATTCAGCCTCCTCTTCTGCACCAATTCTTTCTGGATGCTGGAACAGGGAGTTCAGGAGGGCAGCAGCTTCCACAGCCCTGCCTCCATCATGCAGCAGCTGAACCAGTGTCTCAGGGGTCTCTGCAAAGGCTTTGTCAAACATGACCCTTAAGGCTGCATAGAGCTTCAAGCAGCAAAATTAGGACTCCTGCCTTTTGCAAGCATCAGTGGGGTCCCAGGCCAAAGCAAGACTGTGCTAGCCCAGGACTAGGAAGCTGCAGGTAAACACAGAAGTGAGGCTCTAGGACCAGCACAGGACACAAAACCTAGATATCCAAACCCCTGAACAGCCACAGTCCTCTTGCTCAGCCATAGCCTTGCTCTTAACCCTCAGGTGAAGCTGTACACAGGGTGTTCCTTCACTTAATTCTCTTTTATATTCAGCTTCATTAAATGCTGCATTTCAAGTTTGAAGGTGGAGCAGATCTGGGAATTAAATCCATCTGTATCTTGATCTTTCTGGTTAGAATTTCAAAAGTTGAGGACTTCGACCCTCTTTCAGAAAGGAGGGGAAAGAGCAAGACTGATCTTCCCCCCCACCTTCTGAATATAAAACAAGAGCACTCTACTGATACAGACATAGCAAAGGCCCAGTTACAAACCAGATTTAACCTCCCAAAAATCTCCTTCTTAAAAGCCTGCCATGATTCTTGAGCCTCAGCTCCACTGCAAACGCTATGGTTTGGGTACTTGTGTTGCTACTCTGTGATTTGCCTCATGAGCAGAGCTGGGACTTGGAGAGGAGAAGGTTGTGAGGGGACTTAGTCACTGTCTATAAATCCATGAGGACTGGGTGTCAAGAAGAAAGAGACAATCTCTTTTCACTTGTGCCCTGTGACAGGACAAGGGGCAGCGAGTGTCAGTTGGAGCACAGGAAGTTCTACCTCAACATGAAGAACTTCTTTACTGTAAGGGTGGCAGAGCACTGGAAGGGGCTGTCTACGGAGGGTGTGGAGTTTCCTTCTCCCGAGACTCCTAAGATCTGTCTGGAAGTGTTTCTGTTTAAACTGTTTTAGTTTCTATGATCCTGCTCAAGCAGGAGGGGGTTAGACTTGATGACCCCTGGAGGTCCCTTCCAACCTCTAATGATCTGTGTATGTTTCACAACCAGACAGACCTGCCTGATGTGCAGTTGATGTAATCCCATGGACCTGCTGTCACTGGAACAAAGTGACACTTGTAAGGAACTTCTTCCCAGTGAGGGTGACAGAGCAATGGAATGGGCTGCCCAGGGTGGGTTGTGGAGTCTCCTTCTCTGGAGATGTTCAAGACCTGCCTGGATATGTTTCTGTGTGACTTGATGTAGATGATCCTGGGGGACTGGAGTGGATGATCCTCCAAGGTCCCTTCCAATCCCTGATGACAGAACATTAGGGATTGGAAGGGACCCTGAAAGATCATCCAGTCCAATCCCCCTGCCAGAGCAGGATCACCTACATCAAGTCACACAGGAACATATCCAGGTGGGTTCTGTCAGACACAACATCTCTGCTCACATTTTCCATCAGGATAACCTGCTCAAAACACTCACTCCTGTTACATGCTGTCAAATCTATTGAAAGTAAATGATCCCAGTGCTTTGAAAGCTCTGCATTTTCTGCTTCAATTAACTGCAGCAATTATTGACCATTTTTTTCTGTAAGACAGGGAAGCAAATAAAGCAGAACCAGCAGATCCCATTGTAAGTGAGAGCTTCCAAAGGCTGCTCTTAATTACCAAGTTCTGCCTGAGACAGGAGACGCTGGTGGAAGCCCTGGGAAATTATTACTTGGAAAACAATAGCCAGTATCACATGAACTTGATTATGTCCTCATTTGCCATGGTTAAGGCAGCCAGGAGTGGCAGGGAAGTTGGTGTCACGGAAAGAAGAACATTTGGACCATCTGGATGGTGTGTGGAGGCAGCTAATGTACCCAAACCCCAGCACATCTGCTGTGAGGGTTTGGTGCTGCTGTATGACCAGTGCCCAATGCTGAATGCAGCCAGGCATAAATCAGCCACTATGTTCAGTTGCCTCCCTGCTCCTAGCAAATAAAAGTGACTCTCCTGCTTGAAAAAGCAAGAGGAAACCCATGAGGCCACAACATAAGAAGGATGAGGAGCTGTTGGAGTCCAGAGGAGGAACATGAACATGGTCAGAGGGCTGTAGCCCCTCTGCTCTGGAGACAGGCTGAGAAAGTTGGGGTTGTTCAGCCTGAAGAGGAGAAGGCTCTGAGGGGACCTTATCCTTACCTTCCAATCCCTGAAAGGGGCAGTCAGGAGGCTGGGGAAGGCTGTTCCCAGGGGTGGGGAACAGTAGGACAAGGGGTTATGGTCTGTAGCTGGAAAAGGGGCAGATTGAGGCTGGACAGGAGGAAAAAGTTGTTGAACCTGAGGGTGGGGGATCTCTGGAACAGGCTGCCCAGAGAGGTGGTGGAGGACCCATCCTTGGGTGGGTCTCTGGGCAACCTGATCTGGTGAGGGATGACCCTGCTTGCTGCAAGGAGGTTGGACTAGGCGACCCTTGGAGGTCCCTTCCAACCCAATGGAGTCTGTGTTTCTAAGCAGCACCTTGCCTTAGCCCATCCTCATTTTACTGGACATGCTCCTGTCTGGCTTGATCTAGGTGATCCTGCTGTGGCAGGGGGATTGGACTAGATGATCTTTCCAGGTTCCTTCCAATCCCTGATGTGATTCTGTGTAAAGCAGTGCCTTGGCTTTGGAGGTTACCCCATTGCCCAGGCTACCAGCAGCAGCAGCACCAGCACAATGTGGGTGCTCTAGGAGCCCCAGGGCACAGGGGAGAAGCCACTCATGCGTCACACAGTGAGTTATGCAACAGAACAGCTCTTTCTGAGTGTTAAGGTGCTGCTGAGATAAGGAGCCATTTAATATAACCAGGAATTTCTCATTAATTCAGGCTAGCAGGTTTCACTCCTTTTTTGCCCTCTCCTGTCCCTGATTCCACTCGCTGTTTCTCACACACGGGCGCAATTAAGCGATGCAAATCCCTGACACTGCAAGGAGAGGCTCCAAACACCTCTGTTCCCATCAGAGCTGCTATTAAAAAACCACCCCAAGTTAAACTGGGCTCCCACAGCTAATAGATGGTTCTGCTTCACACTACGAGATAATATTTCCCCTCTCTGTAGCATTTTCTGTCCAAAGGAAAGAAGAGTCCCCATGTTGGGAAAGAAACTGCTCACTTGGAGTGCTTCCATTTCTAGAGGAGTGCTGGGCCCTGCTCCAGGATTTCTTAGCAGCTGAAACCGTGTCCAAAATCCACGGGAGCTCCGATAGTCATCGCTCCGAGTGTCGGGCTGCGTCTTGCCCGTCCTGCAGCCCAGCCAAGGGGACGCAGGCATCAGCAGAAAGCAAAAGCACGTTGTGCTGTCTGTCTGTCTGTTTGCAGAGCAAAGGAGAAATAGCTGTCAGTGACCAAGGAAGCAAAGGGAGACACCTCCAGAATCACTCAGGTTGGAAAACACCCTTGGGATCATAGAGTCCAACCTTCAACCCTACTCCACAAGGTCACCCCAAAACCACATCCCACAACACCACATCTAAGTGACTTTTAAACACATCCAGGGATGGGGAGTCAGCCACCACCCGGGGCAGCCCATCCCAGTGCCTGACCACTCTCTTTTCCTGATGTCCAATCTAAACCTCCCATGTTGGAGCTTGAAACCATCTCCTCTGGTTCTAACTACCTGTGAGAAGAGCCCAGCACCAACATGTCCACCGTGTCCTTTCAGATAGTTGTAGGGAGCGATGAGGTCTCCCCTCAGCCCCCTCTTCCTCAAACTAAACAGCCCCAACTTTCTCAATCTCACCTCATCAGACTGATTCTCCAGGCCCTTCCCCAGCTTCGTTGCCCTGCTCTGCACTGGCTCCAGCACCTCAGTGTCACCCTTGTACTGAGGTGCCCAACTGGACCCAGTACTCAAGGTGCAGCCTCCCCAGTGGTGAGTGCAGGGGGACAATCCCCTCCCTACTCCTGCTGGAAACAGCCCAGCAAGAAAGTGTCCATAGGACCAGAAAGACCAACCAAACACAGAGAAGGTCCAAGAGATCCATCATCCAACCCATTACCTCAGTCCAAACCATCCTGTCCTGCTGTTGCTGAAGGTTCCATCCTCAGATAGACTCTTGCAGAAGGACAACAGACACTCTCTCTGATGTTTGCTTTTAAGAGAAGGGTAGATGTTGCATTGAAGGAGAGGGTTTAGTGGTGCAGTTAGGGCTAAGAAAAGGTTGGACTCAATGATCTTATAGGTCTCATCCACTCAAGACTATTCTGTATTGTCCAGCTGCATCAGAGCTCTCTTTTGAGGGAGTCACCTGCTGAGATCCATCTTAGTGGGGTTTTTGTCCAAGGTCAGACAAATGCTGGGTGAAAGGCCCAGAGGAATGGTTCCCTCTGCACCTCCCACAAGAAGCTGGGTGTCTGCAGCTTCTCAGCAGACAAAAGAATCATCCAGTGGTTGTCCTCAGCACCTCAGGGCAGGCTACCCCAGAGACCAGCCCTATCCTGAACCCACAAGCACTTTTAGCCTCTTTCTGCTTCAGCTCTGGCAAATGAGAGGGTTTCTTCCTACTGTGGTTCCACCCTACAGCTGGTGGGGTCAGAGATGCAGGTGTGGAGTCCTCCCTTCATCAGATGAGAAAGATCTGAAGGTGTGAGTCTGAGCTCATCAGCCCCTTTGCTGGTGCCAGGGGTCCAGCCTGGGTGCAAACCCTTGGCTTAATCATAGCATCATAAAGGCTGGAAGAGACCTTCGAGATCATCAGTCCAACCACCAACCCAACCCCACCCTGCCCACTGTGGATGGGTTGGAGGTCAGCAACTGGCACTGCCTGAGGTCCTGGTGCTCACTCAGGGTCCCTCTCCTGGGAAAGCTCTCCGATGGCTGGAGTTTCCAGCCCAGTGTCGCAGAGGGAAGCAGCCCCCACGTGGGCTTTGCTGCTGTGCCAGGGCACGAGGACTCAGGAGCCAGCTGGCAACCTGGCATGGGCAGCTCATGAGCTACAATCCAAAATAGTCCCCGGTGTGTGGGCACGGGGCCAGGCTGGGGCTGGGAGGGCACGTGGCCCTGTGGCCTCCATGGGGCACAGGCTGTGTAGCCCAGAGCTCTGCCTTCCTGACTGCTTGCTGCTCTGGACGGTGGCGGAGTCCTGTGGTGCCCCTGCCCCTGGAACGAGCAGCCCTCGGGCTGCCAGGGCTTGCTGCCACCAGGACACTCATTCATAAATCCAGTGCTGGCCAGGACAGGGCTCTGGGAGGAGCTGGGCGCCGCCTGGGGAACAGGGGCTGCTTTGTTGGGATGGAGCTGGCACACAGGGCACGTGGAGGGGACTGCAGCGAGGGCTGGGTGGCTTTGAGCTCCCAGTCAGCTGCTCCCCACGCAGCTGGGGGGACGGCTCAGCCCACTGCAGCTCCTGCAGCACCCAGAGCCCTGCCCGGGGTCAGCACACCCCAACAGCCCCAGAGCAGACCTGGCAGAAGGGCTCACAGCAGGGAGTGGGGTTGGGAAAACCCCCTTATGCCTGAAGGATCTGCTGGCCACTGGCTTGTGTGAGCTTGCTCCTGAGACCTCAGCTTGCCCATCTGCAGGCTGCAAGGGGATGGTGCTGGGCTCTTTGAAGCGCTTCAGATGGAAAAGCCCTGGTGCTGATAGAGGACAGGAGCCTGGTGCTGGGGTAGGGTGGGGAGGTGCTGAGCAGGGCAATAGGATCCTGGCTAACACTAACCCGAGTTTGGCAGCCGCTAGTGGCTGTTTACAGGAGAAGGGCAGACAGTGGGGCCGGTGCCCTCAGTGCCTCAGCAGACCTACTGAAGCACCTTGTGTGACACCAGCAACCTGGGAACAGAGCATCTGGGGCTGATCCTGGGAGAAACGCACAGCCTAGGCATTGCAGCATCATCCTCTGCCTCACCAAGGGGGGGGGGGGGTCTTCAGGACCCTTAGAATCATAGAATCATTAGGGATTGGAAGGGACCCCAAAAGATCATCTAGTCCAATCCCCCTGCCACAGCAGGATCACTTCACTGGAGAAGTTATGAATCAGACTCACTCAGGGACCCTGATCATCCAGTTCCAACCCCACCACCAGGCTGGGACACCCCATCCTAGATCAGGCTGGCCAAAGCCCCATCCAGCCTGGCCTTAAACACCTCCAGGGATGGGGCCCCAACCACCTCCCTGGGCAAGTGCCTTCCAGGCTCTCACCACTCTCACGGTGAAGAACTTCCTCCTCACATCCACTCTAGATCTACCCATCTCCAGCTTTGCTCCTCCCAGACCCCACCACATCACCAGGACTCGCTGCACTCTGTCCCCACAGAATCATTAAGGTTGGAAAGGACCTCTAAGATCATCAAGTTCAACCTTCAATCCAACTCCTCTATGACTCCTGGACCATGTTCCCAAGTGCTTTATGAACTCCTCCAGGGATGGGGACTCCACCACCAACCTGAGCAGCCTGTTCCAAGGTCACTGTCTCACCCCAGCTCACTTTGCTCTGCTCAAACCACATCAGCAGCAGGGGTTACTCCTGATTTACACCACCTCTGGCCTGATTTTGTTTTCCCTCATCTGTACCAAAGTGCTGCTCTGTGTCTGCGATCCAATTATCTCCACCATGCTCATGAAGATAATAAACCTTAGCAAAGCTGCTAGAAGCCTCATCTGCTCTGTTTGTGCCTCTGTGGAGTCACCAGGGCAAGAAGTGTTAGAGCTTTGAGCACAGACGGGCTAGCAGGGGCACCCCTGGGGCCAGCACAGTCACCTGGCTGTGGACCATGTGCTGCAGTCGCCTGGCAAGTGATTTAACTATCAGGCAGCTGAACAGCACCTGCCCCAAGGGCTGTGAGCGAGAGGAGAAGGGCTCTGGGAAGTGTTTTCTCTCCTAGCCAGAGGAGGATCTTTGCTGGCCCACATGTCTGCAGGTGAAAAGGGGCTTTTGCCCTTTTTAAATTCAGCCTGTTCCTGTTTTGACCAGGATGGTTCCACCAGAATGAATCACTTGTGTCCCAGCGTGGGAGCATCAGCTAGAGAGGATGAGCACTGCGTGTTTACAGGACCAGTGTCACCACACCAGTGTCCCCAGGCAGGGACAGGGGATGCCTGTGGGCTGGGACTGGCCCTGGGAGCAGCTGATGGTCACAGTCACCGACAAAGGCAGGAGATGCCCCACATACAAGTGCAGCCAGTTGGAAATCTCCTTGGCTCGGGGTTCCATGACCTTTGGGGCCTCCAGTCTCCTATTAGCATGGGCTTTGTGCTGGAAGGGGCTTTGCCAAGTCCTAGTGCTGCTGCCTGGTGGAGAGCTCTGCCTGCAGTCAAGCTGCGGGAGCGAGGAGGGTTACAGACAGGAGCAGCCCCCTGCAAACATCTGGATTGCAGAAGCCCCAGCAGATGTGCTCAGCAGTGCAGTACAGAGAGCAGCTCTGCAAGAGAAGCCCCTGCCCTGCTCGCAGGGCTGGAGAGCTGGAGCTCAGCTCTTGAGTCTTTGGGACCCAACTTGCTACCACCCACCTGCCTGTGGCTGGGCAGGTGACGCAGGGACCTCAGTGCAGAACCAGCTTTCACCAACTTAATCTTTCTGAAAGCTTTTCTGACCTCTCTGTGAAGCCAAGGCAGCCCTCACTTCCCCTCTGGCACCCAGCAGATGTTGTACCTCCAGTCACACGAACCACCCAAGGGAGAGGTGAGAAGCACATGGGGTGGTGGCGGGGGGTTTGCTGGTGGTCAGGAGTCACGGATCAGACATCTCATCCACTGCCAGGCTGCAGCCTTGTGTCTGCCAGCTGAGAGCAGCCTGGGACCAGCTCATCTCTTGCTGGGACTTGCTGAAGGGCAGGTGGAGTGGAAGCAGAGGCCTCTGAGCCCGGCTGTCTCTCGCTGCCGGGGGTAAGTGCTGTCTCTCCATCGTGATTGCTGGAGCAGCCTCTTCTGGCTGTGGATGGCACCGAGACCAGAGTCAGCCACGAGCACCTGCACTGAGGCTCGAGCATCCAGCACCCAGCAGGTCCTGCCTGACTCACCCTTGTCCTGCAGGGGCATTGCAGGGTGGAAGGTGAATTTTCAGAGCAACATCTTGAAATGGGGAGCTCAGATTCTTTTCCAATCCCTCACGCTGGTGAGGCTCCGTCTCTTGAACTGGAGCGGTGGGCTGTGGGAGAGGGCAGAGGTCCTGCAGCGGGGAGCCCTTGAGGTTTTATTACACTGGTGAGGCCATCCTCCCTTGTAGCCCTAATTGCCTCTCATCATCTCCCTGCTTCACGCAGAGCTAAACAACAGCAAAAGTCTTGAGGGCTAGTGAGAGGCTGGAAGTCTGTGGTGGTGGTAATATGGGGGGCCCGGGGCTGAGCTGAAGATCCCTTCTCCCTCTTGATGCATTAACTCCTTTTCTGCTGGCACCTGCTGCAGTCCTTTGTAGGCTGCAGGTTTGTATCAGCTCCACCAGCCTTAGGAGCCAACAGGACCAGCAAAGCAGTTAACAAGTCACAGGTCTCCATGGATAATTCCAGAGCAGGTTTGTGTTGTCCCACAGGTATCTGCGGGAATCTTCTGCTATGTGCCAGCAGAAAGGGTCGGACCCAACAGCACCCACTGGGTTTTCAAGCTCCCAGACTGATCATTTTTACTTAGGATTCAATTCTTGCAGCCTGCTTTGTTAACGTCTCGCTCATCTCGGTGGCTGCAAGTAGCCCACGCGCTTTCAATTCCTTTTTGCTCCCCCCTCCACCCCGCCTGGTTCTTTACATCCTCAGTTTCATTCTCAGACAATCTCTCTGCTGCAGAAAAGAAATGTGTCTTCTCTGGCCGGGGTTAGAAGCCCCCGGGAGCACGGCCCAGGCGAGCGCTGCCTCCGCGTGCCCTGCGACCATAAATCCTGCGGCGCTGCCTGGCTGCCAGCCTCTCGCCCGGCTCTGATCTGAGCGGGGAGTGTCCGGGGGTATGGTTGTGTTTAACAAACCCGCAGGGGCTGTGCCTCTGTGGGGTGAGGGCAGCCACAGAATCGTGGGCGCACAGACCCACAGAATCATAGACTCATAGACCCATAAACTCATAGACCCACAACATTATAGACTCATTAACCCATAGACTCATAGAATCATAGACCCATAGCATCATAGACTCATAGATCCATAAACTCACAGACCCATAGACTCATGGACCCGTAGAATCACAGACCTATAGAATCATAGACTATAACGTCATAGAATCACAGAATCATAGATCTATAGACTCATAGAATGATAGACCCATAAATTCATAGACCCATAGATCCATAGACTCACAGAATCATAAAGGTTGGAAGAGACCCCCAATGTCACCAAACCCAACCATCTACCCATCACCACTATGCCCACAGTCCTGTGGTGCTGGGCTCAGACCAGCCCCAGTCCTTCCCTCTTCCAAGGACACACAGACTGACCATGTTCAAAGTGGATGCAGTGGAGGAAGCTGTGTCCTTAATGCAGAGAGAGGCAAGGGATGCAGTTGGATATTGTAGGAGAAGGGAGGGATGCAGCTGGATACTGTCCATATCGCAAGCATTTCCCATCCAAGCAGTGGTGGCAGGTGGGGGGAAGTCTGCAGAACAAGAGAGCTGAAGCCCTGAGGAGTGAAGCAAGTCCCCACCCAGGTGGGCTTGTGGGCTCGCCAGTGCTCTCCTGAGCTCTCAGGGCTGGGGGTTAGCTACCAGTCACCCCACACTGCTGTCACCCTTTGCCTTGTGTGCCTGATGCATGTGTCTTCAGCCATGGCTCCTGGCCCTCCTGAGCTCCTGGTCTGCTCAGGGTGGCAATGAAGACAACCAGAGCCTCTCAGCCCTCCTGCCAGGGACATCCAGTCCAATCCCCCTGCCAGAGCAGGATCTTGGATAATGTGATGGTCTGGAATCACAGAACATTAGGGACTGAAAGGGACTTCAGAAGATCATCCAGTCCAACCCCCCTGACACAGCAGGATCCCCTAGACCCAGTTGCACAGGAACACATCCAGGTGGGTTTTAAATATATCCAGAGAAGGAGACTCCACAACCCCCCTGGGCAGCCCCTTCCAGTGCTCTGTCACCCTCACTGGGAAGAAGGTCCTTCTCACACTGATGTGGAACCTCCTCTGTTCCAGCTCACACCCTCTGCCCCTTGTCCCATCACTACACGCTCCTGAGCAGAGCCTGGCTCCATCCTCCTGACACCCACCCTTCACATATTGATCAACTTTAATGGAGTCACCCCTCAGTCTCCTTTTTTCCAAGCTCAAGAGACCCAACCAACTCATCCTTAGAGAGCAGCTCCTGCTGCAGGAGACGATGAGCAGTGACCTCCAGAGAACACCTCCAGCCGTGTTTTCACCCAGATTCCTTCAGACACATCATGTTCTCATTAAGCAAGTAACTTCTAACCTCATTACAGCCACTGAGTGGAGGGATTCAGCTGGGGATGTGGAAACACCCCCAAAGCTCGTAGCAGTGCAGCTGGGACTAGAAGACTTCCAAACTAGCCACATGGGCCGGGCCAGCCTGCAGAGGTGATGTCCGTGAGATTGCATCTTCCCAGGCACTGCAAGACATCTGATGTGAAGGGTGGCAGAGCTGGGATGTACCAAGATGGGTGCTGTTGCATGGTGGGGTGCAGCAGGGCTGTCGCTATTACCCTACAGACCGTGGGCAAGGCTGGTTTCCTGGTGGCAACCAGCAGACAGACAGCAAGAGGGAGCTCAAGCCACAGCCGAGACTCTCCACCAGCTCGGGAGGGAGATGAAAGAAGTCTCCGAGCAGGCGGAGAAAGCCCTGGCAGCGCTGGCCTGCGGGGAAAGCAGGAGCGAGGGCTCCGAGCACCATCGTGTGGCTCTGCCCGTGCGGGCTGCAGCTGCTGGTGGACGCTGCAGACTGGTCTGAGCATCAACTCTCCCGCAGCTGTGGGGCTGCACCAGGGATGGGCAGTGATGTTCAGCCACTGGTCACTCCTCTGGCAGAAGGGGACCTGCAGGTGCTGGTTGGCAAGTGGCTGAATATGAGCCAGCAGCAGTGGCCAAGAAGGCCAACGGCATCCTGGTCTGGATCAGGAACAGTGTGGCCAGCAGCAGCAGGGAAGTGATTGTCCCCCCCATACTCAGCTCTAATGGGGCCTCACCTTGAGCACTGGAGTCAGTTTTGGGCACCTACTTCAAGACAGAGATTGAGGGGTGCACAGAAGGGCAACGAGGCTGGGAAAAGGACTGGAGGACAGATGTGTTGGGGAGAGGCTAGGATAGCTCATCCTGAGGAAGAGGACGGTGAAGGGAGACCTTATCAGTGTCTACAGCTACACGAAGGGACACTGCAGAGAGGTGGCTGCTGGTCTCTTCTCACAGGTGACTAGTGACAGAACAAGAGGGACTGGTCTCAAGCTGCAGCAGAGGAAGGTTAGGCTGGACATGAGGAAAAACTCTGTCACAGAAAGAACAGTCAGGGGTTGGAACAGGCTGCCCAGGGGGGTTGTGGAGCGTCCTTCTCCAGAGATGTTTCAAACCCACCTGACCATGTTCCTGTGCAACTGGATCTAGGGAATGCTACCGCAGTGGCGGGAGAACTGGACTAGATCATCTTTTAAGGTCCCTTCCAACCCCTAATGTTCTGTGATTCTCTGATCTTTGAGGTCACTTCCAACCCTTAATGTTCTGTGATCTTTGAGGTCCATTCCAACCCCTAATGTTCTACGATTCTGTGATCTTTGAGGTCAATTCCAACCCCTAATATTCTGTGATGGGACAAGAGGAAACTGCCTCAAGTTGCCCCAGAGGAAGTTTAGGTTGGAAGTGAGGAAAAGCTTCTCCCTGGAGAGGGTCCTCAGCCCTTGGAGCAAGCTACCTAGGGAGGGGATTGACTCGCCATCCTCAGAGGTGTTTAAAAATCATGCAGATCTGGAGCTCAGGGTTTAGTGGTGGCCCTGTGACAGTTGGGTTAGGGGGTCAGACTCGATCTTAAAGGTCTTTTGCATCCTCAGCCATTCCAAAGACTCTCTGACAACCCGTTGCTGTGGGACCTGCTCTAGGTGATGCTGCTCTACCAGCGCGGGTGGACTAGATGATCTTTCAAGGTCCCTTCCCACCCTGTGAAGCTTTTTCCTCTGGGATAGAGCTTGACAGCAGAGGCAGGGCAGGGGCTGCAGGCTCCCAGAAGATGGCACTCGTGGTCTTCGCATGGAGCCCGGGCTCGCAGACGCTTCCTCCCTGCGAGCCGCCCATAAATAGCCCCGGACAGGCTGTCAGCCGCCGTGATTTAGGGACCAGAAATAGTGAAACTGTGGAGGTTTCTCAAAAATTCATTTTTCCTAAGACGGGAGAAAGATGAAGCTCAGTGATCCCCCCCCGCACTTGCAAGGAGGGAATTAGATTCTGGTGCTGCCCCAGAGGGGTCAAGGTGGCCTTTGGCATGGAGCAGCCCTGCCACCTCCCCTGGTGGCATCAGCCTGGGGCATCTCATGCAGCACCTCCGCAGGGCACAGCTGGCTCGCACGCTGCCCCGGTGTCACCAGGACAGGGAGGATTTAGGAGGCAAGAACTCATTCTGTGCTTCTGTCATTCTATGAGTTATCAGCTCTGTGTCTCCGTGAAGGTCCTGAGGATCCCCCCAGCCTCGATTTTAGGTCTCAGGTCCTATTAGTCTGATTTATAGATCGGCTCTGGATGCACTTTAGGTTTGAGTTTAAGCTTGGTTTATAAGCCAGGGGAGTGGTTAGTAGATGGAGACAGGTTCTCCTACCCCTCTACTCTGTCCTGGTGAGACCACCACTGGAATCTTGTGTCCAGTTCTGGGTTTCTTGGTTCCAGAAGGACATGGAGCTGCTGGAGAGAGTCCAGCACAGAGCCACAGAGATGATGGAGGGAGGGGAGCATCTCCCTGCTGAGGAAAGACTGAAGGAACTGGGGCTCTTGAGCTGGGAAAGAGGAGACTGAGAGTGACCCCATGAATATTGATTAATATGTGAAGGGTAAACATCTGCAGAGGAGACTCCTTCCTACCTTAAGATCCAGTCCAGTGTCCCAGCCAGAGCAGGATCCCCTAGTGCTCTGTGATTCCGTGTGCTCCATGACTGCTGGCCTCCAGTCCATCCTCAGTGTGGCAGCTTAGGCACAGGCTTACAGGGAAGTCTACAGGGTGATCCCTCTGGAAGCACCTACCCTGAAACTCTCCGGATTTCTTTAGCACCTGGATCCTTGGGTCTCCCTCGTGTCCTCCAGAGCCTGCCAAGCCGGGTCCCTTGTTGGAAACAGACTCTGGTGGGCTCTGCCTGTGGAAGGTACCTGTGAGTAGGAGAAGCAGAGGTGGCTCATGCTAAGCCCTGCAAATCCTTCAGGGTGGTGGGACAGGATTGCTGCAGCCTGGTCAAGGCCACTCTGCAGCTAAAGGACAGACTGAGAGTTGAGTTCCTTTTACTGCTGCCCCAGGCCTTGGAGATGATGATGGGTACGAGATGCCCACCCCCTTGCAGGGCTCAAGCCCCTGAGATGGGCCGTTCTGATGTGTGAGAAGACTTGCAATCAGGCTTGAGCGGATGCTCAGAGCCTTGGGTGTGGGAGAGGTGATGTGGATGTGTCTTTAAAAGAGAAAGAGCTGTGCTGAGGTTCAGAGCAGACAAATCTGACCTCTTCATCTGAAAAACATGCAAAATAGTGACAATGGGCTCAAGCCCCAGGTGTGAGAGGGGCTGTAACCAGCTCTGCCCAGCCAGGTCTGGCTGCTGGAGCATCCTCTCCCCTCTGAGCTCCAGGACAGATGCCCAGGGAAGGAACAGCAGAACAAACAAAACTGCCTCTCTCCTCCCACCACCAAAACCTGCTCAGTGTAAATTACACCCTAATTATTGAGCACCGACCGCCCCCCATAAATTATGGATCTGTCACTGGTGGTTCCCCCAGGAGGGGCCGGGTAATTTTTGCGGCAGTTCTGCAGCTGCACTGCTGCTCACACAGCAGTGCCTGGGCTGAGCAGCCCCACAAAAGCATCTTCAAGCTGGGATTTCTTTTCTCTTCCACCATTCCCCCCTTAGCTGTTCAGCAACTGTGAATCAGGCAATGATTTAACAATTAGCTGCTGCTGGCTGGAGTTGTTCTCCCTGTTCCCGTGCCCCAAAGAGCATTTGTGCTACACCCAGGCAGCAGAGCAGTGACAGACTCAAGTCCACAGAGCAAAGCTGGGAGCAGGGTGGTGAGAAAATCACCCTCATCTGCTGCATTTGCATCAGGTTCTTAATTACAGAGCTCAGTCAATAGCAAAGAGCCCTTTCAGATGATCTATACCTGCTGAAAGAGAAGGGAGCCCACACCCAGGATATTCACTGTGAACCTAATGCAGTGATGCATAAAGAGGGAAAAGCTCTCTTCTTTAAGTTAATGGAATATTGTTCTGAGTGAAGAAGGTCGTGTGCTAAAAGAGGTCTTGTTTGTAGTAGAAGATGATGAGGAGGAAAGGAACTGCAGGCAGACACTGAGGTGAAAAAGTTAAGAGGATGATTCTGGTCTAAGCTGCTCAAGAGGTTGTAAAGTGGATTGTGAGTAGATGTTGTCTCCTGTAATGACAGGGTGGTGGAATCCCTTGTGCCCAGGGGATGCTCTGGCCACCTTCCCTGGGACCCTTTGCTGCGGGGAGGAGCTTCATGACTCTCCCTCCATATCCTAAAAGAATCACAGAACATCAGGGACTGGAAGTGACCTCAAAAGCATCATACAGCTTCATACAGCTCCTGTGTGACTTGGTCTATGGGGCTCTGGCCAGCCTGGTCTAGGGTGGGGTGTCCCTGCCTATGGTGGGGGGGTTGGAACTGGATGATCGGGTGGTCCCTTCCAACCCTGAGTGATTCTGATTCTATAACTTCTCCAGTGAAGTGATCCTGCTGTGGCAGAGGGATTGGACTGGATGATCTTTTGAGGTCCCTTCCAGTCCCTAATGACTGGATCTAGGGGATCCTGCTCTGGCAGGGGGATTGGACTAGATGATCTTTCAAAGTCCCTTCCAATCCCTGATGTTCTGTGACAGATGGTCCTGTGTGATTTGGTCTATGTGGTCCTACTCTGGCAGGGGGATTGGAGTGGATGATCTCTTGAGGTCCTTTCCAATCCCTAAGGACCGGATCCAGGGGATCCTGCTGTTGCAGGGGGATTGGAGTGGATGATCTCTAGAGGTCCCTTCCAATCCCTGACATCCTGTGACTCTGAGACCCCAGTGGGGCTCAGGACACCACCGGCTCTGCTGAGGCTTTACAGATGCTCATGAAAACTGACAACTCCTGGAGCGCTCCCCCCTGCTCTGAATTAGACGGTGGAGACGTCTGTGCCACGTCCAGCCCCGGGAAAAGATGAGAAATGGACTTGTTCCCTCAAAGTGCAGCTTCAGACCCATCCCTGACAAACGCAGCCGTCTGCTTACCTTAATCAAGGCGCCTTGTTAGGGGCTGGTCCGAGGATTAAACGCCCCGCCGTGCGGCGTTATTTATGGCTCGCGCCGACACCGCGCCGCGCCGCTCTCCAGACGTATGGAAGAAGACCCACTGCAAGTATAATTAGTTAATAAATCACCATGAGTGATAAACAGAATGATGGATGCGGGTCTCAGTTGATCACTTTTTTATTAAGGAGAGATAAATCAGCACCGTATTGTTGCTGTAAACCACCTCAAATTGGTCAAGGAACAGCTCGGCGCACGCCGAAAGGCAGTGGGGAGGTGATTAACGTGTCAATTGGGCAGCAACCGATTGGACCTGATAATTGATATCAATCAATCCTTTTAATTTCTCTCCTGTGTAATGGGTGTGATACATCACCCTGCTCTCTGCCTCTTCACCAGGGCTCCTGCGACCTTTCTGCTGCATCCAGGCACCTCTCTTGGTGTCTCCTCCAGGGTCAGATGGGTCATAGGCTCCACCACCTCTCTCTGCATCTCCTCCAGGGTCATAACCTCCACCAGGCTGTGGCTGCTACAGCTCCTGCAGACCGTTCAGACAGAGCCCTGGAAGGGGCTGCCCAGGGGGGTTGTGGAGTCTCCTTCTCTGGAGATGTTTAAAACCCACCTGGACATGTCCTTGTGTGACCAGATCTAGGGGATCCTGATGTGGCCAGTGGCCAGGGGATTGGACTGGATGACCTTTTAAGGTCCCTTCCAATCCCTAATGACTGGATCTAGGGGATCCTGCTGTGTCAGGGGGATTGGACTGGATGGTCTTTTGAGGTCCCTTCCAATCCCTAATGATTCTCTGATGCTCCACTCCCTTCATCATCCTGTAGCTCAGGCTCCTCCAGCCTCTTCCCCATCTCATCGTGGTCTCCCCACGTGTTCATCGCATCCGTCAGGTCTCTTATCCCCGTGACACAGCAGCCTCTCATGCTGCACTTGCCATGATCCCGAGGAGATGGATACCACCCCATAAATGCCTCTTAATGTAAAACCCCATCCTGCTGCATCATGGATTCAACAAGCAGTCACTTTGCTCATAAATTCTGAAGAGCGTTTCAGCTTCTCCACACGATTGGCTTGTGCGTCTGCCTGCGAAACGGCCACAGCCCGTGGCCTGGGCTGGATGCAGGGGCTGTAAATCATCCCGGGGCTGAGCATCCCATCCTGCTCTCTCATCCTGAGCACCAAAGCATCCGCTGCTCGCTGCCTTTATGGCATCAGCTCAGCGTGACCGGCCCTATGCCACAGCCAGACCTTTAAATCACCTCCAGACGGGTGTCAGTCTGTGGAGAAAACAGCCTCATTTTTCCTCCCAGCATGGGAAAACGAGATTCCTGGTGCCACAGCACTGGTCTGCTGAGGCAGTCATCACCCAGGGACACGTCAGCCACCACAGGGCTGTTACCTCTTGTTTTACTGGGATATTGGACATTTCTATGTCTGCTGGGGTGAGTCCAGAGAGCTGGGAGCACCCAGCTTCTGAGTGTTCCCTGGATTTTCCTTGCTGGCACAGGGCTCCCAGCTGCAAACTGAGCTGCTGCTTCCCAGTAAGGGTGGGCCAGGAGGGAGGACCTCTCAACTGGGGGTGCTCTGTTTGAACGAGGCTGTCAGAGTTCACCTACAGGGCAGAAGCCACTTCTCCTTCACTGGACAGGTTTAAGACCCACCTGGATGTGGTCCTGTGTGACTTGGTCTAGGGGATCTTGCTGTGGCAGGGGGATTGGACTGGATGGTCTTTTGAGGTCTCTTCCAGTCCCTAATGATTCTATGATTCTGATTCCACTTGTTCTGCATCGAAGGCACCACAAGCTGCTCAACCACAGGGATGGGCCTGTCTTACTAGAATTATGATCATGAGCTGCTCACAGATGTCTTCTTCAAGGATGAGTTATAGAATCACTCAGGTTGGAAAAGACCTCTTGGATCATGGAGTCCAACCATCAGTCCTATAAGTTCACCCCTAAACCAGATCCCCCAACACTACATCTAAGTGACTTTCAAACTCATCCAGGGATGGGGACTCAACTACCACCCTGGGCAGCCCATCCCAGGGCCTGACCACTCTCTCCAGGAAGAATTTCTTCCTGATGTCCAATCTAACCCTCCTCTGTTGAAGCTTGAAGCCCTTCCCTCTGGTTCTGTCACTAATGACCTGTGAGAAGAGCCCAGCACCAACATCTCCAACAATGTCCTTTCAGATAGTCGTAGAGAGCGATGAGGTCTCCCCTCAGCCTCCTCTTCCTCAAACTAAACAGCCCAAACTCTCTCCATCTCTCATCAGATTGATTCCCCAGGCCCTTCCCCAAATTCGTTGCCCTCCCCTGCACTTGCTCCAGCACCTTGATGTCTCCCTTGTACTGAGGTGCCCAGGACTGGACCCAGTAAAGACAGACCGGGGAATCTTCAGAGGTGAAGAGAGACCAGGGAAGCTAAAGCAGCCAAACCCTCTTCTCAGTGAACACCAGACCCTTCTCCCGGTCACCTCTGTGACCTTTAAACTCCAGTAAGAGTTTCCAGTCCTTCCTTGGCAGGTATTCCCGTTGATAGAACCCATCATGCCCTTTAGCACAGCTTCAGTGTCTCTGTTTCTGAGAAGGCTTGCAGGAAGGACACAGGACGATGTGCCTCAAGGGCACTCGGGTCAGTCTTGGGATCAGCCCTTTCTTCTCCCATACACAAGTTTTGCTGCTAGAGCAGAGAAAACCCGGCTAGACCACAGAATCAGAGAATATTAGGGATTGGAAGGGACCTCAAAAGATCAGCCAGTCCAACCCCTCTGCCACAGCAGGGTCCCCTAGATCCAGTCACACAGGAACATGTCCAGAAAAGTTTTAAACTACTCCAGAGAAGGAGACTCCACAACCCCCCCGGGCAGCCCCTTCTAGGACTGTGTCACCCTCACTGTGAAGAAGTTCCGTCTCACATTGATGTGGAAACCCCTCTGTTCCAGCTCCCTCACTGGGAAGAAGATCCTTCTCACATTGATGTGGAACCTCCTCTGTTCCAGCTCCCTCATTGGGAAGAAGATCCTTCTCACATTGATGTGGAACCTCCTCTGTTCCAGCTCCCTCATTGGGAAGAAGGTCCTTCTCACACTGATGTGGAGCCTCCTCTGTTCCAGCTCCCTCATTGGGAAGAAGATCCTTCTCACACTGATGTGGAACCTCCTCTGTTCCAGTTCCCTCACTGGGAAGAAGTTCCTTCTCATATTGATGTGGAACCCCCTCTGTTCCAGCTCACACCCATTGCCCCTTTAAACCAGTAAGGCTGTAGCTCTCTTTGTAGCCTCTTCTCATCACACTACCCTCCAAAACAACTCCCCCTCCACCCAAGAAGGGTCACCGGCAGCACCTCCCAGCACAACCCACCCAGCCCTGGCCACCACCATCTTCCTGCCCCGTTTCCCCCCCAGACAACTGAGCTGCCCAGAGCCTCCCTTCTCAACAACAATGAATTCCCATCCCGCAGAGTGGCCTTTGGGGAAGCTCCAGCATCACCAGTCCCCTCCCGCGCTCAAGCACCCCTGAACGAATGACCCTGCTAGTGATGCAGTTTTTCCCCTTCGCCCACCTCCCCCCTTTGCTCTCTCTCTCTCGCCCAACTTTGATTTGATCAGGCCAAATCTGAAATGATGTGTGAAAGTAATGATATTTAGTAATTAAATCTCTGGTGATGGCGCCTCTAATTTGCGGCGCTCGCATTGTTCATAAGGAAAAAGGCATCAATTCATTTTCTGACTGGCTACTCCAGGGACTCGTAATTAGACCCAGTTCATCTCTTGCTGCCTTGCATATTAAAGAGCTGCTGGGACGCAGAGGGAATTTGGGAAAGGGCTGCTGCTGGGTTGTTTAGGAGCCTTCTGATAATGTCAGCTCGATGAGAAACACTCTGGGCTTGAAAAATAAAGGGGAAAGTCTTGGATCAGCCGTGAAATGGAGGGAGCAGGGAGATTGGACTGGATGAGCTTTTGAGGTCCCTTCAAGTCCCTAATGACTGGATCTAGGGGATCCTGCTCTGGCAGAGGGATGGGACTGGATGATCTCTCAAGGTCCCTTCCAGTCCCTAATGATTCTGTGGTTTCTAAGTGAGATGCTCAGGGCAGGGTGTTCACTGATCTGCTCCAAGGGCTGGTTTCACCTGTTCCCTTACAATTCAGAAGGACCTTCTTCACAGTGAGGGTGATGGAGCCCTGGGATGGGTGGTCTCCTATAGCCTCTAAGATTCTGAGAGTCTAAGAATCTAAGTTCTGGGCCCCTCACAGAATCACAGGGAATCACTGGGGATTGGAAGGGACCTTGAAAAATCATCCAGCCCAATCCCCCCACCACAGCAGGATCCCCCAGATCCAGTCATACAGGAACACGTCCAGGCAGGTTTGAAATTCCTCCAGAGAAGAAGACTCCACAACCTCTCCGGGCAGCCCCTTCCAGGGCTCTGTCACCCCACTGCAACTTTGCACGGCTGCAGAATTAGCTGGGAGAGCCTCACAGAAGGAATCCCCTCAGCCCTGCCCTTGCTACCCAACACCACAATGAGAGCAGCTTCAGTAGGTGTTGGCAACCCCAAGCAGCAGCCCCCAAAGACTCCCCAAGCTCCCCACTTGCAGCAGCACGAGAAACAACACTCCCATCCCACAAGGATGTGAAGAGGACAAATTCTCTCCTTGAACTGGTAGAAAGTTCAACTCTCCCAAGTGTCTGTGTCCTGGTCATCCAGCTTAAAAGTCACTTGGGTCAGAGGTATTTGGGGTTTGGTCTGTTTAATGCTTTAAAGGATCCAGCTTTGCCAGCGTTTGCTTCCTGGCAGGAAGCTCTTTTGGGTGGGAATTGAACCGCTGAGCACAAAGATGCTGAAAGCAGACACTGGCATTTCCCAAACATTGTCTCCCTGAGTTCATGGTTATTTTTAAAGGAAGAAATAGCTCTGAGAAGAGGAAAAAAAATCTAGGGGATTCCCTAACAAAACCACCCAGCAGCAGCTTTGGAGCAGCCAGGCAGCTCCCCTATAGCTCTGCTGGCGACTCCTCACCCACTGTGACTGATCTCTAGGCTGGCAGCATCAGCTACATCAGGTCCCTGATGTTGGTGGCACCCAGCTGCTCAGTTCCTGCAGATGAAGCCCTGCAGCAGCTATTTTAGGCAGCAGACATCCCTGCCACCCCAACAGCCACCCTCTGGGGCTCCCCGTGCAGCCAAACAGAGCCTGTTACTCAGAGCAGCAGTCCTAGACCAGCACAGGGAATGAAATCCAGAGCTCCTGCTCAACGTGTGGGGTTGGTACCTGTCCTCAGCACACCCTTCTGTCATTCTGCGATTGGACTGGATGACCTCCCAATCCATAATGATTGGGTCTAGGGGATCCTGCTGTGGCAGGGGAATGGGACTGGATGATCTTTTGGGGTCCCTTCCAATCCCTAATGACTGGATCTAGGGGATCCTGCTGTGGCAGGGGGACTGGACTGGATGATCTTTTGGGGTCCCTTCCAATGCCTAATGACTGAATCCAGGGGATCCTCCTGTGACAGGGGGACTGGACGGGCTGATCTGTCATTCTGTGACCCTCCTCCCTCCCCAGGCAGCTGGCCCTTACTTCCCCTGCCGACCCATCACCATCCAGGGCCACACTGGGAGTTCACCCATGTGCTGGGGCTATAACTCCTGAAGAGGGGAAGGTACCAAACATCTCCAAACACTTTAATTATTCCGAGAATGCTTCGCTATTAGCAGAGGCAAGAGAGCTCAGGGCTATTTTTCAGCATTAATTTTCCATTTGAAATGAATTCCTTTTGGTTACACTTTTTAAATGTTTCTTTTAATTAGACGCAATTACTTCAGAAGAATTGCTTTTATTTCCGAGGCTGAGATCTCGGTGATAAAGCTGTTAACTGGCCGCGCCGAGCGCCGCGCACGGCTCATTTAGCCGCCACACTAAAGTATATTGAACTAGGAAATTATACAGTGGATCAGCTATTAATTCATTTTATGATCCTTTCACTCTCGTGTCGTGAGTGAGATCTTCGGGGGGACATTTAGCCACAATACATATAATTGTTCAACTCTGTGTGTGCTGCTGCTTTGCTGCTCGGAGGGTACGGCCAGCGCAGAGCTGATCGGGGAGCAAACAGCCTCCAGTCCTGACTGCTGGGGCTGCAGGGAGCCCCGCTGCAGCCTGGCCAGGTGGGACAGGTCCTGTGCTGGGACTGGCCGTGGGCACATCCCTGGAGCTGGGAAAGAGCATCCAGTGGCTTCTGACGGGCAGGGCTGGGAGTCAGCATCAGGGTCTGTACCCACACATGGAATCACAGAACATTAGGGATGGGAAGGGACCTCGAGAGGTCATAGAATCATTAGGGATGGGAAGGGACCTCGAAAGATCATCCAGTACAATCCCCCTGCTAGAGCAGGACCACCTAGACCAAGTTGCACAGGAACATGTCCAGGTGGGTCTTAAATGTCTTCAGAAATGGAGACTCCACAACCCGCCTGGGCAGCCCCTTCCAGGGCTCTGTCACCCTCACTGGGAAGAAGGTCCTTCTCAGATTGATGTGGAACCTCCTCTGCTCCAGCTCACACCCATTGCCCCTTGTTCTATCATTAGCAGAGCCTGGCTCCATCCTCCTGACACCCACCTTTCACATATTTATCCACATTCATGGAGTCACCCCTCAGTCTCCTCTTCCACAAGCTCAAGAGACCCAGCTCCCTCAGCCTTTCCCCACAAGGGGTGTAGCTCCACTTCCTTCACCATCCTCACTGCTCTACACTGGACTCCCTCCAGCAGCTCCATGTCCTTCTTGAACTGAGAGGCCCAGAACTGGACACAAGACTCCAGATATGGTCTTACCAGTAGAGATGCAGAGGATTGCTGCTCTTAGAGAAGCCACCCATGAAGCTCAAAAGGGCATCTAGTCCAACCCCCCTACAAGAAGCAGGGCCAGCACACACAAGACCATGTTGCCCAGATCTCCAGCCAGCCTGACCTTGAATGGCTCCAGGGATGAGGCCTCCTCCACTTCTCTGGGCAGCCTGTTCTGGGGATCCCCCATCCTTAGATTTAACAACTTTTCCTCCTGTCCAGCCTCACTCTGCCCTTTCCCAGTTTCAAACCATGACCCCCTCATCCTATTGTTGCCTCCCCTTGGGAACAGCCTTCCCCAAACTTCTGACAGCCCCTTTCAGGGATGGAGGGTAGCTATGAGGTCTCCCTGGAGCCATCTGCTTTTCAGGCTGACCAACCCCAACTCCCTCAGCCTGTCTTTATAACAGAGGGGCTCCATCCCACTGAGCATCTTCTTGACTCTCTCCAACAGGTCCCATCAGTCCTCTTGTACCTACACAGTCCCAACAGACTCGGTGCTTTTTGTTGCTCAAAGCTTTTACTTAACCCACAAAGTGATGGAAAGCAAAATCATGCTGCTCAGGAAGCAGAACTACTTGGGGGGGTTGGCAAGGCTCTGTGTTGCTATAAATGCACCCCAGCTAATTAGCCATGATAACTGAGCTAATGTGGTGGCCCTGATGGTATTTATTAAATCATGAAGAAACTTCTGGGCATTGCTAACTTGGTCTAGGAGATCCTGCTGTGGCAGGAGGATTGGACTGGATGGTCTTTCGAGGTCCCTTCCAATCCCTAGTGACTGGATCTAGGGGATCCTGCTGTGGCAGGAGGATTGGACTGGATGATCTTTCGAGGTCCCTTCCAATCCCTAGTGACTGGATCTAGGGGATCCTGCTGTGGCAGGGGAATTGGACTGGATGGTCTTTGAGGACCCTTCCTGTGTGGCTGGATCTAGGAACCCTGCTGTGTCAGGGGGATTGGACTGGATGATCTCTCAAAGTCCTTTCCAATCTCTGATGATTCTACACCTTTAGCTAGAGAGAAGCTTCAGTAAATTATTGGAAAATTCAGAAAGGTACCAGTGCTCAAGCCCTCCTGCCACCCCCACTAATCCTCTAGAATAACTGAGTAACCTCTTTACTGTAAGAGCACTGGAAGGGGCTGTCCAGGGAGCTTGTGGAGTCTCTTCTGGAGACTTTCAAGACCTGTGTGATGTGTTTCTGTTCAGCCCATTCTATGATCCTGCTCAAGCAGGGGGGTTGGACTTGATGTCCCCTGGAGGTCCTTTCCAACCCCTGATGGTCTGGGAGCACACACATACTTAGTATTCCACTTTCCCTCCAAGACCTCCAGCAGTCTTCATCTCCATTGACACCTTCTCCCCCTGATTCATGCGGCTGCTTGACTTCACATCAAGCAGAGGACGGATGTCTTTTCATAAAGAGAAATAAAACATCCCCTCTCACTGAAGGGGAAGGTGAACAGCCTGTTGGAACTACAGACCTGTTCTTCCGTGTATTCCCCGCTACCCAGCAACAAAAGATGTGATTCACTGAAGTTATTGAGTGCCAGACCCTTCACATTTGTCTTCCAGTGACTCTTAAGTCTTCCTTTTCTCTATCGAGTTCCATCTCATTGACTTCCTATAAACACTAACACAGAGGCACAGACCTGCAGACATGCCTGGAATACAACCCACACACCTTGCTCCCTGCCAGGGGCTGGGCTGGGCTCAGAAAGCCCAGACAAACTCATGGAATATGAAGAGTAGGCTACTCAAAGCCCTAACAGATCTCCTCTGAATGTCCCCAAGCCTCTCCAAGCTTCTTTTCCGTTCCTCTTCTGCTCATCCATGCAGCTCATGAACTTTTTCCAGCTTTGGGGGGTTTCTTCCCCTCCTTTCCTTATTTTTTTTGCCACAGGTGGAATCACAGAATATTAGGGATTGGAACAGACCTCAAAAGGTCTTCTAGCCTAGTCCTCCTGACACAGCACGGTCACCCAGATCCAGTCATTAGGGATTGGTATGGACCTCAAAAGATCATCCTAGTCTAATCCCTGTCCCAGAGCAGCATCACCTAGATCCAGTTGCACAGGAACATGGCCAAGTGGGTCTTAAATGCCTCTAGAAAAGGAGACTCCGCAACCCCGCTGGGAAGCCCCT
Source organism: Rhinopomastus cyanomelas (assembly GCA_013400115.1). Lineage (NCBI taxonomy): Eukaryota > Metazoa > Chordata > Aves > Bucerotiformes > Rhinopomastidae > Rhinopomastus > Rhinopomastus cyanomelas. Next base: position 175,979 of record VXBP01010434.1, read on the forward strand.
TCCAGGGCTCTGTCACCAGGAAGAAGTTTATTCTCACATTGATGTGGAACCTCCTCTGTTCCAGCTCACACCCATTGCCCCTTGGCCTATCACTGGGTGCCCCTGAGCAGAGCCTGGCTCCATCCTCCTGACACCCACCCTTCACATATTGATCAACATTCATGGGGTCACCCCTTAGGCTAAGGCTACTTTTTTCCAAGCTCAAGAGACCCAGCTCCCTCAGCTTTAGAGAGATCAGATGGAATCACAAGACCTTAGGGATTGGAAGGGACCTTGAAAGATCATCCAGTCCATCCCCCTGCCACAGCAGGATCCCCTAGACCAAGCTGCACAGGAACATGCCCAGGCAGGTTTGAAACATCTCCAGAGAAGATCATCCCATCCTCTCTCCCTGCCACAGCTGGGATTTCTACACGTTCACCCCAAACCCAGAACTCTGGTGAGAAAAGCCCTCCCCTACTCCACAGCAGCCCAGACAATGCAACCACCGATCGAGCCAGCTCAGGGCACGGAAGCGCCGCCAGTGCCGAGCCACACGAGGAATTCAAAGCGTGCCTCCCATTAATCACCAGCTAGCCGGCTTCATCGGGTGGCATCTTCCGTCTCGCTCCAGGCACAATGGGCTTCCTTCCCCTTTTGTAGTCACACACGTTCCTCTTCCTCCTGGGTTGGCGACCGCCAAGCTCCTCGCTGGCTCTCCTGCCGTCCCACCCTCCCATCCATCCACCCCGTTGAAATATTAACCCGGAGCGGTGAATGGCTTTGCTGATGGCTACTGACACAACTGCCGTGTGGCTACCGGTCTGCACCATTAGCATCTGAATGTCGCCACTGCTGAGCAGTTGCTGGGACAGCAGGAGGATGGGTGGGCAGCTCTGCCGAGGAAGAGGAGCCAAATTGAGAGCAGGAGCTGAAACAAGGCTGAGGAAAGGATGCGGGCAGGGGCAGCCCGTCTGCAGTCACGCACCAGCTACCCCGCCCGCTGCTCCTGCGTTGCTCTAGCCAAGTGTCACTGTTTGCTCGTCTGCCCTGTGTGTGATGTCCTGCAAGTCACTGCCCACTGTCAGCTCTGCTCCCTCGAGCAGACCATCTGGGGGGTTGTAGTGTGTCTTTCTCCAAATCACAGAACATTAGGGATTGGAAGGGACCTCGAAAGATCATCCAGTCCAATCCCCCTGACACAGGAGGATCCCCCAGATCCAGTCATTAGGGATTAGAAGGGACCTCAGAAGATCATCCAGTCCAATCCCCCGTCAAAGCAGGACCATCTAGACCAAGTCACACAGGAACATGTCCAGGTGGGTTTTAAACATCTCCAGAGAAGGAGACTCCACAACCCCCCTGGGCAGCCCCTTCCAGGGCTTTGTCACCCTCACTGTGAATCTGGAGACATTCAAACCCAAACAGATCTGTTCCTCTGTGATCTTCTGTAGGTGATTCTGCTCTGGCAGGGTGGGGTTTGGACCAGATAATCTTTAGAGGTCCCTTTCAACCCCCCTTATTCTGGGATTATATTACAATAGACATTCAGGTCCATATTGCCTGGATGTGTTCCTGGGTGACTTGGTCTGGGTGATCCTGCTGTGGCAGGGGGATTGGACTAGAAGATCCTTTGAGGTCTCTTCCAATCCCTAATGATTCTATGATTCTTGTTCAGGTCCTTCACAGAAAGGGCATAAAAAACCTGCTCTATTAGCAGCGTAAAACCTCCTCTGAATTTGAACCCAAGACCTATTGCTTGTGAAGCTCATAAGGATTGGACCAGATGATCTTTCGAGGTCCCTTCCAATCCCTAATGTTCTGTGAAGTCTGCTCAAGTTTTTAGAACCCACTAGCCCACAAAAATCAGAACAGACTCAATGGGTTCATGAGTCTCACACAGGGAAATTGGATCCTTCAGTAAATTAAATCACAGGTCTCTAAACCTCCTTCAATGTGTGATGAGGAAGTGGTGTCTGGGTGGATGTAGGAGTCTGCTTGTGACCCAGACAGCTCAGCCCAACCTGCCTGGAGGCAGCCAGCTTGCTCTAAATCTCAGTGTCACCCAACAACAGTTCAAGGGGTTCCCAGTGTGAGCTGGAACAGAGAAGGTTCCACATCAGTCTGAGAAGGAGCTTCTTCTCAGTGAGGGTGACAAAGCCCTGGCAGGGGCTGCCCAGAGGGGTTGTGGAGTCTCCTTCTCTGGAGACATTTCAAACCCACCTGGAGATGTTCCTGTGCAACTGGATCTAGGTGGCCCTGCTGTGTCAGGGGGATTGGTCTGGATGATCTTTTGAGGTCCCTTCCAATCCCTAATGACTGAATCTAGGGGATCCTGCTGTGTCAGGGGGATTGGTCTGGATGATCTTTTGAGGTCCCTTCCAATCCCTAATGACTGAATCTAGGGGATCCTGCTGTGTCAGGGGGATTGGTCTGGATGATCTTTCGAGGTCCCTTCTAACCCCTGGTGTCCTGTGATGCGTGAGACCCTTCTGCTTCCACATGCAGCATTGCAGTCTCAGGCAAAGCGGGCACAGACCTTCCCATCAGCAGCAGAACCTCCTCAGCCCAGCGCTGAGCTAACCAGCAGCCTGGCAGGGAAGCAGAGCTGCTACCTGTGATTTTTCACACCTTCCCAACCTTCAGCAGCTCCCACGCACTCCTGCGCTTTCCAGCCGCTATTTGTGGGATTAAACAGAGGATGTGATAAAACATCTGATGATGCAGGTGGCACCATCTGCTCCCTCAGCAGCTGCTGCTTCCACTTAACCACCCTTCTCTATGAATTATCTGAGAGCCAAGGTGACAACAGACAAAGCAGCTTTCAGGAAGGTCCCATCAGAGGAGAGGGCACTTCTGTCGTTAGCAAGTCCTGAACCTACAGCCACCAGTTGTCAGCCCCTTCCTGGCTGTGGTACAAGACTTGGCACCAGTGGAATTTAACCAGTTCCCAGTGTCTTTGAAGCATCTCCAGGCTCCCTAAAGCACAGACATTGCACATCCCAGGGGATGGAGCTGCCACACTGAGGAGCCCTTCAGCCTCTGTTCCATGAGCACCTTGAGGAGAGAGACTGAGGTTGGTTCCAGATGCAAGATCTGACAGACCTGTGCGTGATCTCTGGGCCACCTCTGGGTGTGAGATCTGTGCCCCAAGTGCCTGTGTCTTTGCTCTGCATGCTGGCAGGAACAGACAGCCTCATGCTGCAGGGGTAGCCCAGAGCATCTTTGCTCTGTGCTCAAGCCCCTCCAAAGCTGTTTGGTGACCTGCACCCCAAAAAGGTCACATCTGGCTACCTCCAGGTTTGCCCAGCTAGCCTCTGCCACGAGCCTGCACACAAGAGCAGTGCCTGCAGGGAGACTGCTCTGCAGAACAGCTGTGACTGTTAGGAAGGATCCATCCCCCGTCTCTGCAGTCTGACCTCTCCGCATCCTTGCTGCTTCCATCCAGGATGATGCTCAGACAGACCTGCAGCACCTAAGGGGGGGGCTCTGGCAGGGCCTCCTTCAGGACTGGTGAGAGACACTATTTTACCAAAGATGATGTCCAGCTAAGCTCCATCCTTTACTCCTGCATGAAACCTACCTCCAGCCAACCCGCCCCAAAAAGCCTCCTTAGCTGTTTCAGCAGCAGTTTGCTCTCTGTGACACTGTCCTGCAGAAACATGTGTGAAGCAAGTCAGTCATTCTTCACACACCCCCTGCATTTGTCATGATCATGGAGCCTACTTCCAGCATCATTTTCTACTGTGAAAGACCAAGAGGTGAAACATTGAAAGCAACTGGTTCTGGACCCATTAGTTCCACAGAGCTGCTGGAGAGAGTCCAGCACAGAGCCATGGAGACCATGAAGGGAGAGGAGCATCTCCCTGCTGAGGAAAGGCTGAGGGAGCTGGGGCTCTTGAGCTTGGAGGAGACTGAAGGGTGACCCCATGGGTGTTGATCAATATGGAAAAGTGGGTGTCAGGGGGATGGAGCGGATGGAGCCAGGCTCTGCTCAGGGACATCTAACTATAGGACAAGGGGCAGTGGATGTGAGCTGGAACAGAGGAGGTTCTGCATCGATATGAGAAGGACCTTCTTCCCAGTGAGGGTGACAGAGCCCTGGAAGGGACTGCCCAGGGGGATTGTGGAGTCTCCTTCTCTGGAGATGTTTAACACCCGCCTGGACATGTCCCTGTACAACTGGGTGTAGGGGATTGGACCGGCTGATCTTTCAAGGTCCCTTCCAACCCCTAATGTTCTGTGATTCCAGACCATCACGTTATCCAACCCAGCAGCAAAGCCCCTGCAGCCTCCTCCAGCAGCAGCCCTGTCACTTCACTGGTGCTGTGTGGATCCCTCTGGACTTGGTGCTGGGGTAAGAGGGCAGGCAGCTGGATGGGGAAAGGGGCACCTAACCCCACACTTGGCACTTGCAGGACCACAGCAGGAAAGAAAACCCGGGCAGTTGTAGCCCAGGGTGTTTGTTTGTTTGTTCTCAAGTAGCAGGTTGGAGTTTCTCTTGGCAGAGGGTCGGTCAGTTTCAGGCTGGAGGTGGAGAACTCGAGCTCAGCTCCTCTTGCTGCTCTCCTCAGCAGCTGATTGAAGCCAGGCTGGAGTAAGGGTGGCCCTGCTCTGCAGTGAGGCATCTCAGACTGAACTGCGGTGGGGTTTGATGGACATCCTGTGACTTGGTCTAGGGGATCCTGCTCTGGCAGGGGGATTGGACTGGATGATCTTTCGATGTCCCTTCCAAGCCCTAACAATTCTGTGATGATTCTATGACATCTGCACAGTGATGGGGCAGGTCATGGGGGATCCAGGTGGATCCCCAATGCTGGAACAGAGCAGGGTTGGAGTTCCTAAAGGGTGTCCAGCGTAGAGCAATGAGGATGATGAAGTGGAGCACCTCCCTTATGAGGAAAGGCTGAGGGAGCTGGACCTCTTGAGCTTGGAGAAGAGGAAACTGTGGGGTGACCTCATTAATGTCTATAAATATGTGAGGAGTGGGTGTCAGGAAGATGGAGCCAGGCTCTGCTCAGGGGCACCTAATGACAGGACAATGACCCACCCCCTGCATTTTTCATTACCATGGAGTCTAGTTCCAACATCAGATTCACAGAACATTAGGGATTGGAAGGGACCTCAAAAGATCATCCAGCCCAGTCCCCCCACCAGATTCTACTGCAGAAAACCAAGAAGATGAAAACAGAAGGAAAGGGTGAAGAAAGGGTGGTGGTGCTGTGGTGGCCTCAAGAGTAGAGGCTGACATGGGTCTGGGGCACTTGGTGCTGTCTGCACACCCAAGGCTTCACATCAGCTGTCAGATCAGGACAGCAGTGGGTGAGCTAATGGTCAACCATTGTTCAGATAAGACACTGATGGTATCTCCTGCAAATCAATCTGGTCTTAATAGACCAGCAGGGGCTGGACCCCAACAGCCCATGGGGCCCAGTAATGGGACAGTCACGGACTCTCCTGTCAGGCAATGGGCAGCAGCTTCCCCTGCTTCTGTGCTCTTTCAAAACAGCAAGGCTTTCCTCCTTCTCCTCCACCCCAGGAGGCATCAAACATCTCCCACACAGAGCCCAGCAGGACTAGATAAGACAACCTCATCTGTGTGGTGCAAGCTCAGAGTGTCTGCCTGCATGACCCCAGGGCTCAGTCACAGCTGAAGGCTTTGGCATCAAGGCACCTTGAGGATCTACCTAGGAATCAACACCCAAAAGGAAGGAGACTTCTCCCACAGGGGCCCTAAACACCTCCAGAAGAGCAGAGGCAGCACCAGGCTTCAGCATCTTCTGCAAACAGCCACCAGGGTCATCACTCAGGAGCCTGCTTGCAGTGTAGTATCAAGTGTTACCCCAAAGACACACTATAGATGGAGGGTCTTTCCTCTGTCAGCTGATTTTAGTGCTATTGATTAGTCCCTAAATCACTTGGGAGGGTTTTGCTCCAAAACACTTGGGCAAGGTGCCACGAGCAGCTCTTCAGTTTACAGCCATAACTTCTGCTCCAGCTGTTGCTAGCCTGAACCACTCCTGCCTTTGGTCTGCACCAGTAACCAGTCTGCAAAGAGAAATATAAAAGCCAGAGAGTTTGAGATGCTTCCAGAAGTTCACCCCTTGCACAGACATGGAGCAGACACTTGATTAGCCTGTGAATCCATCTCAGCTGTGATGGAGGAAGGTGATGGAGGAGCCTTCTTAACACTGGACTTTCCTTCTCTTCTGCAAGTTAGTTCACAGAATCACAACCCATCTGTGGGACTTTGTCTAGGTGACCCTGCTGGGGCAGGGGTATTGGGCTGGATGATCTTTGGAGGTGCCTTCCAACCCCTGATGACTGGATCTAGGGGATTCTGCTGTGGCAGGGGATGGGACTGGATGGCCTTTGGAGGTCCCTTCCAATCCCTAATGTCCTGTGATTGTGATATTTGTCCTATCTTGAGAGATTGGTGCTTTTCCTCTCCAGCTGGTGGGTAAAAGCCTTTAACCAGGAGGCACAAGGAGCATCCTTAGCCCTCAGCTCCACGAGTTAATCATTGAGCAGGCAGGATGGGGATGCTCAGGGTGCATATGTAAAGAGCAGCAGGGAAGAGGCCCTGAGCAGGCAGGAGATGCTCTCTGGGGAGAGGGGGAAGAGGGAGCTGGGCTGTCTGGACAATGGCAGGGCTGTTGCATCAGTGCTGGCCTTGCAGTTTGACTCTGCAGTCAAAACAGATGAGCCAGGAGGCTTTATGCTCAGTCAGGAGAGGATGCAAGGAGGGGGATATCACAGCACAGATCATGAAGGCTCAGTCTAGAAAAGACCATCTCGAGATGTGTGAAGTGATGTTAGCCTGGTTAGCTTTTGCCAGCTCAGCTTGACACAGCAAATATCACAGGGGAAAGGCTCTCTCACCTCAGCCCCACCTGATGTCATCACTTCTTAATGCAGAGAACAAGAGTCGTGGGTGTTCCATCAAAGGAAATCATCTAGGATCACACAGACTGGTTCCTGAAGAGCTACATCTGGAGCTACATGGGGGTTAAATCCACTTCCCTCTGCTTGGACCCTCACAACCTGTTTCTTTTCCCTCAAAATCCTTTCTTTCCCTACATCTGGAGCTACACGGGGGTCAAGTCCATCTCCTTCTGCTTAGACCCTCACAACCTGTTTCTTTCCCTTGTCACTGCTCCAAAGCCACATGTCCTGCTGCAGCTCATTGTGGAGCATCTCTGGGTACAAGGAAGCTGCTGTAGAACAAGGAGGTGTGGGTCACCTTGGATCCAGTCACACAGGACCATACCCCTAGCACAGGGAAGGGAAGCAGCACCTCATGCTGCTGCTTGGCCACGCTCCTGCAAGTGTTGGCTCTCACCAGTATCAGCTATTTTGCACTGTCAGCACAATTTATCCCTTGTGGTGGGACTGAGTGGGGGTTTGGTAACTTCACCACCCCCCCGTGCCATGGGGTCTGCTGCATGGAGCCCTCCAGCTTGTCCCCACAGCAATAACCTCAGCCTCCTGCCCAGGGGACTCTGCTTCTCCCAAGTACAAGCTCCCCAACACTTCACACCCCCTCCCAAGCACTAAAGATCAATCAGTCAAACACTGCCCAGTAAGAAAAGGTGGCTGAGGTGGATGGGAATCTACAGAGCTCCCAGAGCTGGAGCTCTCTTACTTCACAAGAGCCAGCTCACCCATCTGGAGCTGACTCACTCTCCAGCTGCTGTGCACATCCCCTATCTCTGCTGATCTACCAGCCTCTGCCTCCCGTCACCCTCCAGAGACTAGACTTCAGATGTGCCCTGGGAGATGTCTGCAGGATTGATTTCAATCCCTAGAGCAGTTTGCAAGACACCAGGAGTGTTGTGTTGCTGCTGCTTCTGCAGGCAGGGGAGGGAAGGGGTGTCAGCTGGAACAGAGGAGGTTCCATATAAATGTGAGAAGGACCTTCTTCATGGTGACTGTGCCAGAGCCCTGAAAGGGGCTGCCCAGGGGGGCTGAGGAGTCTCCTTCTCTGGAGACATTTCAAACCCATCTGGCCATGTTCCTGTGCAGCTGGATCTAGGGGATCCTGCTGTGTTGGGGGGATTGGACTGGATGATCTTTCAAGGTCCATTCCAATCCCCTCTGCTCTGGGAGCAGGCAGAGAGAGTTGGGGTTGCTCAACCTGAAGAGGAGAAGGCTCCATGGGGAACCTTGTAGCAACCTTCCAGACCCTGAGAGGGGCTGTCAGGAGGCTAGGGAAGGCTGTTCCCAAGGGGAGGGAACAGTAGGGTGAGGGGGTCCTGGTTTGAAGCTGGAAAAGGGCAGAGTGAGGCTGGACAGGAGGAAAAAGTTGTTGAAGCTGAGAGTGGGGGATCCCTGGAACAGGTTGCCCAGAGAGGTGGTGGAAGCCTCATCCCTGGAGCCACTCAAGGTCAGGCTGGATGGGGCTCTGGGCAACCTGGGCTGGTGTGTGCTGGCCCTGCTTCTTGAAGGGGTGGGGAAATCAGACCAGATGGACTTTGGAGCTTCCTTCAAAACCAATATAGTTTGTGGTGGTTCTGCCAGGGGTCAGAGTGCTCCTGCTCCATACTACTGGGTGGTTTTTTGATACCACCAGTCCCACTCCACAACACCAAGCAACAAGGACACACTCCTGGTAGCAGCCCAGAGACACACTCTCCTTGGCCAAAGCCACAGACCTGAGTGATGGGGACCCTGCCTGGAGATGGTCCTGTGTGACTGGATCTAGGGGATCCTGCTGTGTTGGGGGGATTGGACTGGATGATCTTTCGAGGTCCCTTCCCATCCCTGATGTTCTGTGATTCTGTGCTCCTCTCCTCCTACCTCAGCTCCTGTGGCTGCCTCTGCAGGCAGCAGCTACCCTGGGAAGGCACCCAGGGCAGTGCAGGCAGTTGCAGCCTAGGGAGCTGCTCAAACCACAGGTCAGTGGGAGCTGCTGCAGGGATTCTCTGCTTCGGGGGGGGGGGGGGGGGGG
>VXBP01010434.1:184947-306424 GCA_013400115.1 Rhinopomastus cyanomelas
GAGAGAAAAACCCACCATATTTAGCCTAAAAGCAACTTCAAACCCCACATCTTCAATCTGAGCTCTTATCTCCCATCCCTTTACGCATCCAAGCAGCCACTTCTGCAAGCCTGGAGCTTGGACTCCAGCTACATTTATTTCCTTCTTTCATCCCAGCTGCAGCCCCTCAGAATTTATCTCTCTGCTTAACTTCCCCTTTCATAATATTAGCACAGTTGAAGCACTTGCTTTCCTGTTGCAGGCAGTGATTATATAGCAAATTAACCACAAGCTGTTCAGCCCAAGTCCAGCAGTTGGAAAGATGCTCCTCTGAGTAATGGTTTGTGTAGCTGATGCTTTCATCTGCAATTTGTGTTTGTAATAAATGCAGGAATTAAAAAAAAGGGGGTCTAGACTTTAAAGATCAGCCTGGTGTGCCAGGGGCAGGCAGGGGGAGACCTCTGGGGGTGTGAGGGCACTGCACCATCTCCTCCATAACGAAGGGGAGATCCACAGGCATCCCTCTCCCACACAAACCATGGGCTCCCTGCTCAGCCTGACTTCACACGGGGAGAAGCAGCACAGAGGATTAAAGGAGAAGCCCTTGTACGGCTGGTACCAGTGGTGGACACCATTGGGAAGACAGTCTGTCAGCACATCCCCAGTGAGGGAAGGTTTGTGAGCCCCGCGGTCTCCCTGCTGGGCCACAGAATCACAGAGCATCAGGGATCGGAAGTGGCCTTGGAAGATCATCCAGTCACATCACCTGCCACAGCAGCATCACCTAGATCCAGTCACACAGGGACATCTCCAGAGAAGGAGACTCCACAACCCCCCTGGGCAGCCCCTTCCAGGGCTCTGCCACCCTCACTGGGAAGAAGGTCCTTCTCACTTTGATGTGGAACCTCCTCTGTTCCAGTTCACACCCTCTTGTCTTATCATGAGATGACACTGAGCAGAGCCTGGCGCCATCCTCCTGACACCCACCCTTTGCATATTGATCAACATCAATGGGGTCACCCCTCAGTCTCCTTTTCTCCAAGCTCAAGAGATCCAGCTCCCTCAGCCTTTCCTCAGCAGGGAGATGCTCCCTGTCTCCTGCACTGCTCTCCAACAAGCCAGTCCCCACTGCCCTGTTGCCCCACCATCCTGTCAAAGAGACAGTACTGGAAGGAGGAGAGAATCTCCAGAGCATCTTGCTCATCCCACCAAGGTTGGCAGAACTTGAGGGGCCCTGGAAAGGGATTTGGAGAAGGCAGCTCTTCTGTGACAGCACCGATCCTCCTCTTGCCTCTCACCAGCCTCCTCAGTCATTATGTTCATCACTTCTTTGATCTTTGTTTCCTCAAGTGTAAACCAGTGGTTCTCAGGCAGCGCTGAGCAGTGCACCAAGGTGAGTAAACACCCAGCATGTGCTGGCTGGAGGTTCCCTACCTCAAGTTCCACCCCATGCAGGGCAGAGGACAGCACCTACCGATCTGCCTTCAGATACTGCTCTCTGCCAGCTGGGGAAGGTGGTTGTTCTTAGGTGGAGTCTCCTTCTCTGGAGAGGTTTAATACATCCACGTGGCCATGTTCCTGTGTGACAATCTAGGGGATCCTGCTGTGGCAGGGGGATTGGACTGGATGATCTTTGGAGGTCCCTTCCAATCCCTAATGCTCTGTGATCACATGGATGTCTCTCAGTAGATGCTCCACCCTTAACCCCCAACTTCTAGAACACAGACAGTCTCTCAACTAAGGGGGGGAAGTGCAGACACCGGATCTCATCCTCCTCAGCACCAAGAGCAGCAGACAGGCAGCCACAAGTAGTTTCCCATCCCTGTGGTGCCCAGCCCATGCTGGTGCACCCAGCCCCAGGGCCATCCCACCCACTGCTCAGCACACACAGCTCCAGCTCCTGTGCTGAGGTGGCTCTGCTTCCTGGAGAAGATGCCACAGTGAAAGCAGGGCAGCTCCTTGTACCTTGTTCCACAAGAGCCCAGCTCTCTCTGCAATTAAATAAAGAGGGAAGACAACCAGGAGAGCCAGTTTCTTAAAGACATTTGGTACCACCATTATCTGCCACTACTAGGAACCAACCAAAAAGGCTCCTTTCTAGCACTTTGGAGAAGCCCAGAGCTTTCAAGCTGATTTATCTGATGTCAGGCACCAGCTTCATCTTTGCTCCTGTGCAGCTGTGAGCACATTTTTCAGCTCCATAGCTGAGTTATTACTTCTGAATCATCAGGGATCTACAGGTTTTATGGAGCTACTGAAAAATATCTTGTCCTTCCTACATGGGCAACCCCACACAGTACAGGGCTTCTGCCTTACAAGTTCACCACTAAAAGGTGGCACAAGCTGAGCTGGGATGGGCAAGTGGCTGAGCAGAGCCCTCCAGCTGCAGGGAAGCCGGGCAGGACACAGCAGGTAGGAGCCACAAGCACTGGGAAAGCGGTTCTTCAACCAGATACCACCCCTGGTGGTCCCATGTTTCAGTTGTCCACCATGTTAAGACAGAGAGCTCCTTCCTCTGCAGCTTTTGGAGGCCACACATGGGCAGGCAGCCTCTACTGAGGGGTGACCCCATGAATATATTGATAAATATGTGAAGGGTGGGTGTCAGGAGGATGGAGCCAGGCTCTGCTCAGGGGCACCCAATGATAGGACAAAGGGCAATGGGTGTGAGCTGGAGCAGAGGAGGTTCTACATCAGTGATAAGGACCTTCTTCCCAGTGAGGGTGCCAGAGCCCTGGAAGGGGCTGCCCAGGGGGGTTGTGGAGTCTCTTTCTCTGGAGACATCTCAAAGCCACCTGGATATAGTCTTGTGCAGCTTGGTCTGGGTGATCCTGCTGTGGCAGTGGGGAATTGGACTTCTCAAACCCACCTGGACGTGTTCCTGTGTGACTGGATCTAGGAGATCCTGCAGGGGGATTGGACTGGATGATCTTTTGAGGTCCCTTCCAATCCCTAGTGACTGGATCTAGAGGATCTTGCTCTGACAGGGGTATTGGACTGGATGATGTCTCAAGGTCCCTTCCAATCCCCTCTCTGTGATCTGGTGCCAGGGAGCTAATGGTTTATCTGTAGCCTCAACAAGCCAGAGGGCAACCATCTAACAAGGAGGTACCTTGTACAGAAGGGAGATGGGAAGGGAACTGTCCTAGGAGACCCCTGGAGGCCCCCCTAAAACAATAAAGGTGAGAGATGGATGAACAGCATATGCACAGGAGGGGAGTCACACACGTTGTGCAGAGGGGAGAGGGGGGAAGAAGAAGATTGAATCTTCCTGGAGACCAGTGAGATTCTATAAACATAATCAAAATGTAATAGAAACTTTTTGGAAATGCTGTTAGAAGGAGAAAGCATCAATCTTCATGGAACTCCACTCAACAGGCTTTCTCCAGCTAATCAATCACGGTCAAGACATGGGCCGTCCCATCTGTCTGTGCAAGGGACCAGGAGGAGATTGCTGAGTGCCTGGGCTGGGGCTACCATCGCAGTCCCAGGCAATTCATCATGCAGGAGGAGAAGCAGGGAGAAGGGAGAGAAGGAAAATAATGTATAACACTAATAAAGTTTCTCCCCCCCTTCATTCCCAATCAATTCTTTAGCAGAGGAGCCCGATCCGAAGGGGTTGTCAGAAAGGGGGGTGGGAAGGGGAATATGCACCAGGGAGGAATCTGGCTACAAGATGCACTTGAGCAGACAGAGACAAAAGCCATCATCTGCACAGCAGCCCCTCTGCAGAGCCCTCACTCCCCAGCTGGCTGCTGGCAGCTGCACAGGAGCGAGTCCACTCCCAGCAGGACCAGGGTCCCTCTGCTCCTGGAGCTGGTGCAGCGCTGCTTGGGACACATGGAGCAGAGCCCAGGGGAGCTCCAGCAGCTACCAGCCTGTGGTGAAGCTCCCTTGCAAATAGCTACACACAAACCACGTGAACCAGATGCTGCTGTAACTGGTTTGAGGGGCTGTGACACTGGGATAGAGTGGGAGCTTAGGGAGTCGCAGCACCCAGTGGACCTCCTGCATTGCTTTATACCGACCTGTTGGTGCACAGGGTGGGGACCAGCACTGCAAAGGGGGAGACTTCTTCACTTGACTCAGATTCCCACTGGCTTTGGGCTCTTGGCTCAGCCCTCACTGTGCAGAAATCCCTTCCTGACCAGGGAACCTGCTGTGGAAGGGGGATTGGGCTGGATGATCTTTCGAGGTCCCTTCCAATCCCTAATGATTCTGTTCTACGATTCTATGAACCCTGGGCTCAGGCAGCAGCAGCAAGGAGGCCCAGCAGCACTTCATAGCCCAGGGCTCGAATCCACTTTTGCATGGAAAGTGTCATCTCCCCTTCTGAATGCACCCAGAAATGATGCAACACCATTTGCTCTTCACCACCCTCCTTCTGTTAAACCTTGAGGCTTTCTCCCTCCCACTGATGCAGAAGACAATCAGCATCAGACAGTGTCCTTCACCAGAGCCCATGCTGCTGATTCTAGGTACCACCTGTCCATACAGAACCCAGGCTTGGAATGTTCTGGGCTACTCAGATCCTAGACCCCCTCCTACCCAACCACCTTCCCTACAACCCCAAACCACCTCCTGAAACACCCTGTCCACCCATTTTTTTAACCTCTCCAGGGATGATGTCTCCACCTTCTCCCTGGGCAGCCTGTTCCAAGGGTCTCCCCACTCAATGACTTGACAAAGCTCCCCTCAAGTTCCCAAGCATATCATAAGGTACCACAGGCTTTCCCCAAGAACTTCTTTGGCCTCAAGAAGGTGTCAGTCCAGACTCAAGCCCTTCCAGCTCTTCCCCAACACACAGAATTGCCTCAACACTGAGTTCTGCAGAAAGACTTTCCTCTTCTTCATTTTCATTCACACATCAAACTCCTGCTGTGGCCAACTATTGTAGCCACCCTTGTGTGGCCAGCAAGCCACCACCACTCTCACCACCTCCCTTAGACTCAAGGGCCATTTCAAAGAAGAACCTTGTGCTCTAAACACTCCCTCATTGCCCTGAAGTTAATCTAGTGGGTTGCTTGGATCCTGTGGGTGAAGCTCAAAGCGACACTAAGTAGATGAGAGATTTATTCACCCAGAGGATTTACTCTTCCAGAGCCATGACAGCCCCACACCTTCCAGGAAGCATCAACATCCTCCCCTTCCTCCAAGATAAAAACAGCCCCCACTTCAAGATGCAGTGACACAGGGTTTAGCCTCTGCTGTAAATGTCAACACAGCAGCACAGCAAGTAGGAGCACCCAGTAAATAACTGACACCCCTCAAGGTGAAGCTGCTGGAGGTTTAACTCTCACAGGCTGGTCCAGGACCAGCAAGAGGATGGTTTCACCATTCCAGCGACTCCTTTCAGTGTGTTTGGCTCATCTCATGATGCCTCTCTTCTGTCAATGCCACCCTCTCCTTCCCCTCCCAATGTCCACATGAAGTTTTCCTGGGGTGGACTTCTCTGAGAAACCAAAGCTCTGCTCAGGCTACAGCACATCAACAGCCCTTAAAACTTGTCAGGAGTTTAGAACAACAACAGGCAGCTTGTAGCCACCTCATCTACACCTAGATGTGCTTTTAAAAACATACAGCCACCTGTTCTTTACACACACAGATCATTAGGGGTTGGAGGAGACCTCCGGAGGTCCTCAAGTCCAATGTCCCTGCTCAAACAGGATCACAGAACCTAAGGCAGGTCACATCCAGATGGGTCTTGAAAGCCTCCAGAGAAGGAGACTCAACGACCTCCTTGGGCAACCTCTTCCAGTGCTCTGTCACCCTCACCCTGAAAAAGTCCCTTCTCATGTTGAGGTAGAACTTCTTGTGCTCCAACAGACACTTTGTGCCCCTTGTCCTATCACAGGGTGCAAGTGAAAAGAGACTGTCTCTTTCTTCTTGACACCCAGCCCTCATGGATGTCTGGTCAGTGATTAAGTGCCTTCAACCTTCTCCTCTTCCAGCTGAAAAGCCCCAGGTCTCTCAATCTCTCCTCATAAGGCAACTGCTCCAGTGCCCTCATCATCCTCATGTTTCTCCATTGGGGTCTCTCAATCAGATGTCTGTCCCTCTGGACCTGGGGATCCCAGAAGTGGACATGATATTCCAGATGTGGCCTCATAATTCTGATGCACTTGCAGCCAGCAATTCTTTAACCCTTTGCTGCCAGAGTTTAAGGAGCAACTTAGCAACAGCCAAGATATAGAATCACTGAATCATTAAGGTTGAAGGAAGCCACCATGATCATCCAGTGCAGCCACAAACCCACCCCACCCTGCCCACAAAACCCTGTTTTTAAGCACCAGAGCTACACATTTTTTGAAAGCCTCTCAGAGCAGCAACTCCACCACCTTCCTGGAAAGGTAGTCACCAGTCCATACAGACATTGCTAGCCCATATAGACACCACCAGCCCATGCAAGAGGTCATCTACCCTTCACTGAATTCAGCTGTGGCTCCAAGGCTTCATTCTCCCTCCACTCTCCTAGGAGCTGCTGGATGAGCTAGAACACCATCAAGTTCTGCCTGAACACGAGGCAGGGACAACTGACTGAGCTCCAAGCCCCAACTCAGAGGGCACACAAGCCTGGAGAACTCCCTCTTCTGACCCAAACAACCCAGCACAAGTCTCCAGGAGACCAAGCAGCTGAGAGAACTGCAGCTCATGCTCAGATGTCCTCACCCTCTTCACCTTTCACTTGCCAACAACAAGGAGAACCCAGCTCAACACAACTTGAAGCCAAACAAGACACCACAGCTCTTGCCCAAGTTCAGCCCCCCCAGAGCAAAACACCCCCCCAAACACAGAAGCACAGTACCTCTCCTGAAGCTCTGTCCTTCTTCCACATGGTCCAAGCAAAGCAGGGCTTGTGCTCCATTAATGCTTTTATACCCTGGCCCTGCTCCTTCCTCCAGCTGAAACAGGCAGAAGCTGGCTCAGGTGTCCTGAGCTCTGCTGCCATCCTGGGAGAACTGGAAGCAGCTGCTGAGGGGTGGGTGTCTGCAGGAGCTCCCTGCATCCCGACCGAGCACAATTAGAGCCTGCTCCCCAGTCTGAGGGGACCAGCTTAGTGCTAGGGATGAGCTCCCTGCAGCACAGCTCTCATTCTCAAGCCATAACCTCCCTCCCTAATTACCCTGAGTGTAAATGACCTCTGGTGTAAGGTTTATTATAACGATAATTGGGCCGTGGAGTCTTAATAATAAGCTCCTGGGTTTTCCACTTGATTTACTTCCTATTTCCAAGAACACGTTCAAGGCTCTGAGGCTTCATCTGGCTCTTCACCATGACCTGCACCCCAGGCCACAGGCTCTTAAATTGTTTGATGCATCCAAGCTTTTGGGTTCTCAAAGGGTCTCCAGGGTTTAGGCAGTGACATGACTCCCCCTGACTCATTGTGGGGTGGGGACAGCAGACTCCTGTTGGCAAACTTCATCTTGATGTGGACAGACCCTCATCCTAGAGGAAGGTGGGAGCAGTGATGGCTTCACGGGGAAGGAGCTTCGTGCTGACATTTGGGCAATTCACTGTCCTGCAGGAAACTGGGAGAATAAAATCTATTGTGGGAAGTGCTGGAGGAGCTAGAACACTCAACATGACAGAGCATGGGAGTGCGGATCACCAGGCAGTGATGGACTTGGGTCCAGAAGATGACTTCCAAATCAAGAGAGGGAGGTCCACTCCCCTCCTCTAGTCCAGTTCAAGTCACCCCCCAAGGATGTCTCAGTAGAAGAACTGTCCTGGTTTTTTCATTAATCACAGAACTTTAGGGATTGGAAGGGACCTCCAAAGATAATCTAGTCCAGTCTCCCTGCCACAGCAGGATCCCCTAGATCCAGTCACACAGGAACATGTCCAGAGAAGGAGACTCCATGACCCCCCTGGGCAGCCCCTTCCAGGGCTCTGTCACCCTCAGTGGGAAGAAGTGCCTTCCTGTATTGATGTGGAACCTCTACTGTTCCAGCTCACACCCATTGCTCCTTGTCCCATCATTGAAGGACACTGAACAGAGCCTGGCTCCATCCTCCTGACACCCATATTTATCAACATTAACAAGGTTACCCTTTAGTCTCCTTCTTTCCAAGCTCAAGAGCCCCAGCTCCCTCAGCCTTTCCTCATCAGGGAGATGCTCCCCTCCATCCATCATCCCTGTGGCTCCGTGCTGGACTCTCCAGCAGCTCTTTAGAACAGAATCAGATCATTAGGGATTGGAAGGGACCTCGGAAGATCATCCAGTCCAATCCCCTGCCACAGCAGGATCCCCTAGACCTGAGGTGCCCATCCTCCCAACACCCATCCATATTTATCAACATTAACGAAGCTGAACAGCCGACAAGACCCCACTTTGTTTAACGACTGTTCTCTTCACTCTGCTACCAACAGAGCAAAGCACCCGAGTAATTAATCAAGCTCCCTTGTCTCTGGGCTTTCCCTTTCCCATGGGTTTACCTCTGTTCCAAACCACCTCCACTTCCTGCAGCTCACCACACTGCTGGTGGGGGGACTGGGCTGGCTGATGCTCTTTGGAGGTCCCTTGCAGTCCCTAATGTTCTGTGGCTCTGTGATCCTCAAGGGGAAGAGAAAGCTGTTGCTCCCATCGTGATCATCATTAGGGATGGGAGATGGATCCTGACAAGCCCAGTTGGTGAAGGCCATTAATTAGCGCTTTTGGAGACAGTTGCAAAGTTAATTACTCTTCTTTCAGGTAAAAGCCAGCTCGTTCCTGGCGTTTGCCTCGGCGCTGACACGCGCTAACATTTCAGGAGCTGACGTCCCCCAAGATAAATGATCCTCTGGAGCACCCAGCAAACGTTCTGACTGGGAGCCGCTGCCGAGGGCTGGCGCCGCTGGTGCTTCTGACTGCACAGGTTTTGTGTCTGCTGGGACGGTGATCAAGGCTGGAGGCTCAAAGGAGGGTGGGGAGACTTGAGATGCAAGTTCATGGAGGGTGTGTGGGACTCTGGCTTGGGACAGGAGGCAATGACTTTGTGCTGGCGATGCAGACTGGTTTGTCTCAGAACCACAGAGGGTCAGAGATTGGAAGGGACCTCCAAAGATCATCCAGTCCAATCCCTCTGCCACAGCAGGATCCCCTAGATCCAGTCCTTAGGGATTGGAAGGGACCTGGAAAGACCATCCAGTCCAATCCCCCTGCTACANGGCAGGTACCTGGCGGAAGGCAACCGGTGGTAGAAAACCTCTTTCCTTTGCTTTTCAGTCAGCACATGGGATCAAACATGGCTCTGGGAAGGTGATCTGGAGGCCTCCTCAGTCGTTGTGCGATTCTCACACGTCAGGGCACTCAAGAATGTGGAAACACCGGGCTGGGAGGCGGGAGGCAGAGCCGTGTGGGAGGCAACCACCGCCTTTCCCCGTGGGGGAGCTCAGACGTGTGCTGGCAGGCGCGTCCCCGCGGCCAGGCTGCTTGCGCTGAGGACAAGACGTTACCGAACAAGAGGAAGAGAACAAATCGAAGAAGAAGAAGTGTTAATTTCACCAAGCAGCTCTCCTCTGTGGAGGAGCAGGGAGGTGGCAGTCCTGAGCCGAGAGACTCGCTGGTCGCCGGCGGGTCTGCCTTCTGCATATCCCTGCGTGGTGCTTACTGCCGCAGACATCGAAGGGATTATTTTCTCTTAACTGCTAATGGTTTGAGAGACCGTGACTGGGGAGGGGGGAGCGCTTTGGGGCGTGGAGCGAGCGGAGCAGGTACCTGCGGAGGAGACTGACTTCGTTCTGCGAGGACGGCGGCAGCGCTGGCGGAGAGGGAGCTGATCCACCAGCTCCCTGCTCCGTCTGTGCTGCACCGAGAGGATCCAGGGGCTTAGAGCATTTTTTAATCAAGATTTGAAACGCTTTAATCAAGATTAATCTTTTAAATCCAGATTAATTTTAATTGAATTAAAAAAATCACTAAATCAATATCTTATCAATAAATCAATATAATTGATCAATAAAGTTCATCAAGAAACGAGCTCTATTTTGTCTCCTTCAGCAGTGTCTGTGTCGATGTGAAGATTCACTTCCCTGCAGCAGAAAAGATTTAACTCTGTAAAGAAAAATCACTGATGAAAACTAGTTACTTGTTGTCATTTGTGCTGTGTTACGGCCTGAAATCACCTTTACACCTTAAAATGACCTTCACACCTTAAAATGACTTTTAAATCTTAAAGTGACTTAAAAACCTGAATATTACTTTAAAATCTTAACATTACTTTTAAACCTTAATATTACTTCTAAATCTTAATATTATTAAAAAACCTTACTATTACTTCTAAATCTTCATATTACTTAAAAACCTTAACATTACTTCTAAATCTTAATATTACCTTTAAACCTTACTATTACTTCTAAATCTTAAAATGACTTAAAAACCTTAATATGACTTCAAAATATTCGTTACTTTTAAACCCTAATATGACTTTTACACCTTAAAATGATTTGCAAACATTAAAGCTACATTTATATCTTAAAACTAAATATTAAGATCACTTTTACACCTTAAAGATGACTCTTAAACATTAAAGTGGCTTTTAAACCTTAAAATTACTGTTAAATGTTGAAATGACTTGAAAACCTTCATAGCACTTTTAAACCTCAATGTTACTTTTACACCTTAAAGTTACTTTTAAAATGACTTTTAAATATTGAAACCACTTTTATACCTTAAAATGAAGCCTTAATATCACTTTTACACCTTAAAAATGACTTTTAAACCTTAAAGTGACTTTTGAACCTTAAAATTCCTCTTAAATGTTAAAATTACTTGAAAACCTTCATGCTACTTTTAAACTTTAATGTACTTTTACACCTTAAAATGACTTTTAAACACTAAAACTACTCTAATACCTTAAAATTAGACCATAATATCATTTTACACCTTAAAATTTACCTTTAAACCTTAAAGTGGCTTTTAAACCTTAAAATGACTATTAAATGTTAAAATTACTTGAAAAACTCAATATTATTTTTAAACATTAATATCGATTTTGCACCTTAAAAATGACTTTTAAACATTAAAGCCACTTTTATACCTCAACATTGAACACTAATATCATTTTTATACCTTAAAAAGGACTTTTAAACCTTAAAACTACTTGTAAATATTAAATCTACCTGAAAACCTTCATGTTACTTTTAAACCTCGATATCACTTTGGCACCTTAAAAGTGACTTTAAAAATGACTTTTTTTTTACACCTTAAAAATGACTTTTAAACCTCAAAGAGGCTTTTAAACCTTAAAATGACTTTTAAACCTTTAAATTACTTTTAAATGTTAAAATTACTTTTAAATGTTAAAATTACTTTTAAATGTTAAAAATTACTTGAAAACCTTCATGTTACTTTTAAACCTCAATATGACTTTTACATCTCAAAGTGACTTTAAAACATTAAAACTACGTTTATATCTTAAAATTAAACATTAGTCTCACGTTGACACCTTAAAAATGACTTTTAAACCTTGAAGTAACTTTTAAACCTTAAAATTACTATTAAATGTTAAAATTACTTGGAAACCTTCATGTTACTTTTGAACCTTAATATCCCTTTTACACCTCAAAATAACTTTTAAACAATTAAAGCTACTTTTCTATTTTTAAACGAAGCCTTAATAGCACTTTTCCACCTTAAAAATTGCTTTTAAACCTTAAAATCAGTTTTAAAGAGTTAAACGACTTTTGAAGTCACTTCAGGTGACTTTTAAACCCTCTTTCTGAAGACTTCCCTCGTTTCTGTAGGGAATCTGCTTTGATCGGGGTGTTTCTCAGCCCCTCTCCATCGTGTTTGTTTAGGTTTGAGCTCCCAAGCGGGTCCCCCCGCCCCGCCTGCGGGCGCTCCGAGCGCTCCCGGGGCAGGCGCGGACCGGGGACGCGCAGGCACCGGGAAAGTGCCGCCCGCGGAGAGCAGCGGCGGCTCCACGCTGACACTGAACAGGCAACACTCGCCCAGCGTTGCAAAACCAGTCTGCACCAGTAACCCAGTCTTTGTACCCCCAGCTGAGCAAATTCCTTGCTGTGATTCTTGGGGAGTGGTAAGGAAACACCTACGAAATGCAAGGGCAAAGCCAAAGGCAGGAGAAGGAAGGGGCTGTTGCCATGGCTGGAAACACCTGAAAATCACAGAATCACTGAACATCAGCGGTTGGAAGGGACCTTGGAAGATCATCCAGTCCAATCCCCCTGCTGCAGCAGGATCCCCAAGATCCAGTCATTAGGGATTGGAAGGAACCTTGGAAGATCATCCAGTCCAGTCCCCCTGCCACAGCAGGATCCCTCAATCCAGTCATTAGGGATTGGATGGGACCTTGGAAGATCGTCCAGTCCAATCCCCCTGCTGCAGCAGGATCCCTCAATCCAGTCATTAGGGATTGGAAGGGACCAGGAAAGACCATCGAGTCCAGTCCCCCCTCCACAGCAGGGTCACCTAGATCCAGTCACACAGGAACACGTCCAGGCGGGTTAGAAGCGCCTCCAGAGAAGGAGACTCCACAACCCCCTGGGCAGCCCCTTCCATGCACAACTTGCTCCAGAAGCAAATGGAAAGCCCTTCAGATCCGTGGTGATCATCTGAAGTCCACGCTCCAGTGTGTGCAGAGCATTCTCAGGATGTCTTCACGTGCTTTGGCTGGCGAGGACGTGTGCGGACGGCGGCAGCAGGGGCCGGAGGGCAGCCCCCCGTGCCACGGTGCAGTTGGCACCTATAAATACACCGGCATGGAGATGCCTCCCTCTCGCACAAGTGTGCTGCAACCCGCTGCTCAGCTTCACGCTGCCCTCGTCCCCTCTGCTTCCCAGGGTGAGAGGCAGCAGAGCTTTTCATCAGAGACGTGACAGAGCCTGTTTAACATTCCCTGGTGAAACGTGGCAGCTGGAGGGGCTCGAGCGCCCAAGAGCAGCACAGAGAGGCTGCTCCAGGCAGGAACAAGAGACTCTCCTGCTGGTTAAGAGGCACTTTTAGTGTTGGAGCAGGGAGAGGGCAAAGACCACCCAGGGACCACGTTTCCACTCTTTCCTCCTCTGGTTCCTGCTTGGGTAGAGCCCAGTGCTCAGTGCTGGGGAGCACTGGCACAGCAAAGTCATGGATGAAGGTGCTAAGGGTCAGCTCTGCAGCATGAAGCCAGCCCAGATGTCCCCAGATCCTAGCTTGGTGACAACCCAGCTCCTACAGCTTTTGGGAAGTGGCTGGGTGCTGTCCAGAAGAGGAGAGGGGAACCAAGTAGAGCTCTGTAGGCAGGACTTGAATCACACAATCACAGAACATTGCAGATTGGAAGGGACCTCAAAAGATCATCCAGCCCAATCCCTCTGCCACAGCAGGATCCTCTAGATCCAGTCATTAGGGATTGGAAGGGACCTCAAAAGATCATCCAGCCCAATCCCTCTGCCACAGCAGGATCCCCTAGATCCAGTCATTAGGGATTGGAAGGGACCTCAAAACATCATCTGGCCCAATCCCCCTGCCACAGCAGGATCCCCTGGATCCAGTCACACAGGAACTGGAACACATCCAAGTGGGTTTGAAATGTCTCCAGAGAAGGAGACTCCACAACCCCCCTGGGCAAGCCCTTCCAGGGCTCTGCCACCCTCACCATGAAGAAGTTCCTTCTCATCTTGATGTGGAACCTCCTCTGTTCCAGCCCACATCTAGAGACTGGAATTCCTGAGCCCCTGCCTGGCACCGCTAAACGATGCTAATGGTTCCCTTTGGGAATGCTGGAGGTCTATTCATCAATGTTTGCTGAGTGCTTTGGGATCCTTGGAACACGGTGCTGTGAAGCTTGTGATGAATGGCCTTCTTCACACTTTGCTGTGGTGCCAAACAGATTCCTCTTCTGCCCTTCTAGAGAGAAAACCCAATATTTTGTTAATCTGGAAGAGGTTTTATACTTGAGCTATAAATACATCTCTCAACGTAGCTCCAGTAATTAACTATTAGCTCATTTATGTTTCTTCTTTTTTTCCCTCCCTCTAATTTATTTCCAATTAGCTTAGATAAAGGATTGTGCACTTTATTAAAGCAGATGGTTATTCATTTCTAGTTGTACAATTGGAGTCAGAGGCACCTTTTACCCTGCTCAGGGTAACACATAAACTGACCTGAACCCCTCTCGCTGATCCCCTGTGTGCAGAGGTCAGTGCTCTCCCAGAATCACTGAACATTAGGGACTGGAAGGGACCTGGGAAGGTCATCTAGTCCAATCCTCCTGCCACAGCAGGATCCCCTACATAGGAGTGGTAAGTGCTCCTGGGGTCTTTCTTCAGTGCCTGGGCACTGCAGAGCCTTCACTCTGCCCCTCTTTGCTGGGGATGTCAACACCAGCCAGTATTTCCCAGGAGAATGAGGGTTCTTGGAGCTGGCCCCTCCGGGGTTGTATCAGCCCTGCTACAAGCATCAAGCCTGGGCCAGAAGGGATTGCAAATTCTTCTCCTAGGGAGGCTGTTCCAAGCCCTTTAGGAGCCCAGGCACTTCTCCATACTGGGGTATGAGCCTGGATGCCTGCAGGGATGAGATCACAGAACATTAGGGACTGGAAGGGACCTCAAAAGACCATCCAGTCCCATCCCCACCACAGCAGGATCCCCTAGGTCCAGTTGCACAGGAACATGTCCAGGTGGGTTTTAAACATCTCCAGAGAAGGAGACTCCACAACCCCCCTGGGCAGCCCCTGCCAGGGCTCTGGCACCCTCCCTGGGTGGATGAGCCCAAGTGTAAAGCAGGAGTAGTCTCACCTTTATGCAAGAGAAACTGGTATTAGGCAGCACCAGGATGCACCTGCTGTCAGAACATCACTTGGCATCATATTGCAGCTCTCTCCACATGGGAAAAGAGAAGAGGCCTCCCTGATTCTCCTGAAGGGACCCCAAGATAGAGCCCGATCACATTTCCCAGTAACCAGAGCATCACATCTATAATCGCATCGATTTCTCCTGAGTTTCAGGCATTGACTCCTGAGCGAGCGAGAGAGAGCCCTGCAGCAGCACCCAGCTGCCAAGAACCCCCCTGCATCTGGGAGCTGTCAGGCTGGGAGGGGGGCAAACTGCTTTAGGGACAGTTTAATGCATTTAGGAGGGGTGATGGTTTCAGGTCCTACCTTCGGGTGCAGAAGTGTAGCTGAAGGGAGGCAGGGGGAGAAGGGAGAGTGAAGGGAAGGAGGCATCATGAGGGGGTGGGAAACCTAATGGTTTTAATGGTGCTTGGTGCTGCACTGTGAAATTGTAATTAGCTGAAGAAGTCAGCCAAAGCCAGTTAATAACTGGCAACTGAGCTGATTTGCAACTGGGCTGATTTGAATGGAGGAGAGAGGAAACTGGGGCAGCAAAGCTGCTGGGCTTGGACTGTGCCAGGGCCCCCTGGGCAGCCCTCACGCTCTGCACATGTAGGGACCAGCACACACACACCATCAGCTAAGATGGTGTCACCAGCACTCAGCCCCTACAATGCTCCTGATGATGGACTGAGAAGTCATAGGTCCCTTAGATCATCCAGGATCATCAAGTCCAGCCCTCACCCCAACATCTCCCTAACCCCTAGACCATAGAATCATAGAATCATTAGGGATTGGAAGGGACCTCGAAAGATCATCTAGTCCAATCCCCCTGCCACAGCCCCAAGTGCTCTGGCTGTTCAGTTTTTAAACCCCTCCAGACATGGGGACACCACCACCTCCCCGGGCAGCCTGTTCCTGTGCCCAACCACTCTGTCAGGAAACAACTTCTTCCTCACATCCAGTCTAAACCTCCCCTGAAACAACTTGAGGCCATTTCCCCTCATCCTATCATCAGGAATTTGGGAGAAGAGACCAGCATCAGCCTCACTACATCCTCCTTGCAGGTAGCTGTAGAGAGCAAGAAGGTCTCCTCTCAGCCTCCTCTTCTCTAGACCCAATAAGCCCAGTTCCCTCAGCACATTTGCTGTCTCTGTGGGTACAGCAAGGGTTAATGAGCAGGCTAGCTGGGATGACCAGAGTGTCGTGATGGTATTAATATCCACAGGGACGTGGATAGGGCTCAGCACTACGGGAGGCTGACAGCAGTAGGGGCAGAGGCACCACCAGGAGCTCCAAGGGCTGTAGGAGAAATCCTAGATGCACCTAAGGAAGCTCTGAGTGTGCGACTGCTGGCACCGGCTGCTGGAGCAGGGCAGCAGCAGCTATATTTACAGCCTGGAGGATATACTGGGAGCACTGGGCGATGGCTAGATGTCAACACAGACAGGGAAACATGAGAGGAAGGGTGAGAGCAGAGTGTGGGAACAGGTCTCTCTGTAGGAGACGTGTGTTGAGTGCCTGGTGCTGGGTTGTGGGTAGTGCTTGGTGTTTGGGAGCTGTGGAGGAGGGAGGGGAGTCTGAAACAGGAGCTGCAGCTCTCCAGGGTTTGTGGATTTCCCACAGCCGAGCACCTGGGGAGCCAGCTGTGCTGGGGGTGCCACGGTCCCACCAGGGCTGTGACTGGGGACAGGCGTCAGAGCAGCACAGCTGTCCCCAGCTGTGTCTTGGCACCCCCATTCCTTACAACAGGCTTGTGGGGAGGAGGAACTTGTGGCTGTGACATGTGCACACAAGTGTGTGGTGCTCTGGGTGGGGGTTCACGTTCACTTTCATTGTGCTGGACTTTCCTGCCTCTCCTGGAGGTGTGATCGCGGGCCAGCTGAGTGTCTGGCCAGCCCAGGCTGGGCACATTGAGCCCATCCTTCCCATTAGCTCTATCTATCTATCTATCTATCTATCTATCTATCTATCTATCTATCTATCTATCTATCTATCTATCTATCTAATCTACCTACCTATCTACCCTATCTATCTAATCTATCTAATCCATCTATCTATCTATCTATCTAATCTATCTACCTATCTAATCCATCCATCCATCCAATCTATCTACCTAATCTATCTACCTACCTGTCTATCTCATCCATCCATCCATCCACCCACCCATCCATCCATCCATCCATCCATCCATCCATCCATCCATCCATCCATCCATCCATCTAATCTATCTATCTATCTATCTATCTATCTATCTATCTATCTATCTATCTGTCTGTGTATCTATCAATCAATCTATTGGATGCCCTGTCAGTGTTTCGGTGACAACACAGCCCCAGCAGCCCCAGGGGACAGGACAGAAGAGACGAGAAGAAGTGGAAGTGCCCTTTGACTAAGTGGGCATTAAATGTTGGCTAACAACTGAGAGAGACGCCGTGCGACTGGAGGGGGGGAAGTTAAAAAGGAAGAAGGAAGAGCTTTTCAATATGGGCATTCATGTAGTTTTGACAGGAGCCATTTATCACGGCTCTGGAAGGCGGCTCTGCCTCCACCGCTGAAAGACAGCCTGGTTAAACTTTTACCTGCCCCTGAAAAGGGGCTGCTGTGCCGCAGCCGGGAGGGGAGCGCTCCCCGCTCCGGTGATGCTGCGGCGTCTGGGGGAGGGAAGGGAGGTGGTTCCCAAACAGCCTGTGCCCATCTGTTCTGCACAGAAAGAAGCCCTGATGAGGAAGGGGGAGGGAGCGTGTGAGCCAGCGGGCTGGGGGGTTCTGGATGCCCACGGCGAGGTGGGAATGTGGAGGTGTCAGGGGAGCAAGGCTGGGTGCTGACTCCCCCAAGAGATGCTGCAAGTTGACACTGAGCGGTTCACATCCCCATTAGTTGCCCTAAAAGTCCTGGAAGATGGAGTCCAGTTCTGGAAAGACACAGGGCTTCTTGAGAGAGTCCAGCACAGAGCCACAACGATGATGAAGGGAGTGGCGCATCTCCCTGATGGGGAAAGGCTGAGGGAGCTTGGAAAAAAGGAGACTGAGGGCTGACCCTATAAATGTTGATCAATATGTGAAGGGGGGTGTCAGGAGGATGGAGCCAGGCTCTGCTCTGGGGCATCTAATGATAGGACATGGAGCGATGGGTGTGACCTGGAACAGAGGAGGTTCCACCTCAATGTGAGAAGGAAATTCTTCATGGTGAGTGGGACAGAGCCCTGGAAGGAATTCACCTCAGGGTCTTCAGTGGAGAAGAGCGTTGCTTCCACACTAGCCCACGGCAGGTGGGAGCCCAGGCAGGCTGGCCGGGATCCCGGCCGCGGGCTGCATTTCGCTCTGCTCTCCTGTGGACTGAAAACATCCCCCCCAAAAAACTGATCCATCTAAATGAAAGCATTCCATGGCAAGGTGTGGGTTTCACTGCTGTTTTCTGAGGAGCTGCTAACGACTTCCATACCCACGTTTCTTCCCCCAACATCCAGCTGGTCTGAGGCTGCGCTGTCTTGCAGCCTTCACACCCTCCAGTGATTCCATTTCGACAGCTCTGCTTCACCAGCCAACATCACGGTGAAACTTCTAGTCCTTATAAACATGTGGGATCCTCTGGGCTGGGGTTGTTTAGTTGCCCTCCCCACCCTCCCACCTCGCTGAAGATAGAATGACCTTCTGGAATTCCAAACGAGCAGCCCCATGTGGGTCCCTGCCTGCCTGCGCGGCCGTCGGCACCTGCTGCTGCTTCAGCGTGAGCGGCGCAATTTGGACCGTTACAGAGAGGAATGTGCCCGGGCGTTTCCCACGTCGCAGGATGAGCTCCAGCAGTGCTGCTGCGCCAGCCGGCTCCTGCTCTGTGGCTACGGGGTTCCCCGGCTGCGACACTGGGCAACCAGTTGGCAGGGGTGGGCAGTTGCTCGCCAAAGAGATGAACTCACTTCACTTTAATCTAAGTTGGATTGGTTTTTAAAGCCAGAGATCACAGAATCACAGAATGTTGGGGATGGGAAGATCATCAAGTCCAATCTCCCTGACACAGCAGCATCACCTAGATCTAGTCTCACAGGAACACATCCAAGTGGGTTTTAAACATCTCCAGAGAAGGAGACTCCACAACCCCCCTGGGCAGCCCCTTCCAGTGCTCTGGAACCCTCACTGGGAAGAAGGTCCTTCTCATATTGATGTGGAACCTCCTCCGTGCCAGCTCACACCCGTTGCCCCTTGTCCTACCATTAGATGACACTGGGAGGAGCCTGGTTCCATCCTCCTGACACCCACCCTTCACATATTGATCAACATTAATGAGGTCACCCCTCAGTCTCCTTTTCTCCAAGCTCAAGAGACCCATCTCCCTCAGCCTTTCCTCATCAGGGAGATGCTCCCCTCCCTTCACCATCTCTGTGTCTCTCCACTGAACTCTCTCCAGCAGCTCTGTGTCCTTCTGATGGTCCCAGAAGTGGACACAATCTTCCAGTTCTTCTAGGGCAACTAATGGGGATGTGAAGCCCTCAGTGTTAATTCTCCAGCAGCTCCGTGTGGCACAAGAGAGACAAAGAAGGATGCAGCCTCTTAAATGCAGCAGCTAAGACACGACTGGAGCTAGCTGAGCATCAAATTCATCCCATTGCTCACCCCTCCGTATGTTCAGGTCCCGTCCAAAAGCTGTGGGATGTTTGACCCTGCTGAGATGCCTCCACAGACACACAGGTTGTCCTAAAGGCTGCTCTGAGACCCCTCACTCCAGAGACCGTGTCACACCAAAGCAGAAGGGGCATTCAGTGTACAGATAGTCCCACCAGGCTTTTCATGGCATTAATTGGTGGTCTCCTGTCTTGGAAAGAACATCCTTCCCCCCTCACATTTCTTATTTCATTATCCCCAGCTCAATACCCATCAGCGCAGCATGAGCCCGACTCGTTAGATATATTGGGAGTTATTTAAATTAGAGGGAGATGTATGGGTAGTTAAATACTCAGTCTTCTATTCTGCCCTAATTACGAATCAAATTACCCTCAAATTACTCCCAAATATAGATGTAGGGAGGTGGTTCCTGAAGTCTTCAGGAGCTGTCAGGGAGATAAAGGTGAAGGAAGCAGGTGGTGCTAATGCAGTAGGAGAGCCGTCCAGGGCCATCATTTTCCTCTCTGTCCTGTTATTACCAGCGTTGGCTTAAGATGTCTTTGTGAATGACACTCAGTCACAAGGGGGTCTTCTCCAGGCCTGGAGGAGGTAGTTTGTTTTTCAGGGATTTTCCTCTGGATTTTAATGTTGTTGTGATTCTCATTCCTCTTTGTGGAAACAAGTGTGTTCCGTAGTCACAGAATCACAGAAGGTTAGAGATTGGGAGGGACCTGAAAAGATCACCCAGTCTGATCCCCTGCCACAGCAGGGTCCCCTAGATCCAGCCATTAGGGATTGGAAGGGACCTCGAAAGATCATCCAGTCCCATCCCCCTGACACAGCAGGATCCCCTAGATCCAGTCATTAGGGATTGGAAGGGACCTCAAAAGCTCATCCAGTCCAATCCCCCTGCCACAGCAGGATCCCCTAGATCCAGTCGCACAGGAACATGTCCAGGCTGGTTTTAAATGTCTCTGGTTTGGTCACTAATGACCTGTGAGAAGAGACCAGCACCAACATCTCTACAATGTCCTTTCAGAGAGCAATGAGGTCTCCCCTAACCATCGTCCTCCTCAAACTAAACAGCCCCAACTCTCTTCATCTCCCTGCATTGGATAGATTCTCCAGGTCCTTCCCCATCTTCATTGTCCTCCTCTGCACTTGCTCCGGGCCCTTGTTCAAGGTCCCAACCCTAAACCAGTCTACGTCTCTATGACCTTGAGCTCCACAGTGAAGCCAAGGACGAGGTCACGGTGGGTTCCTCCACCCACACTCCCGCTGGAGGGAGCAGCAGGGAGGGTTCTGACACTGAGGCAACGTGGGAAACCCATGGTGTGTTTCCAGCATCTCTTTCATGGCCTAATAGCCACTAATCAGAAGTAAATACTCCGACGTGTATTTATACATCTCGGAGCAAATTGCACATCTGCACGGAGCCGACAGGCTCAGCCCTCACTATCTGTCACGTTGTTACGGAGCAGCTCGGGCAGCAAATGCTAATAAATACTTGGCTTCTGCAAACGGAACATTTGTTATGTGCTGCACCGACAGGCTGGGTGGCAAACGCTGCCTGGCTAGTGTGCGTCCTGCCCGGGCTCTTTAGGCAGCTCCTGCAGGGCTCTGCTTCTGGCCGGGTGCAGGACAAGCAGCAGGGGGTGGGTTGAGGTGTTTGGCTCAACCTGGCTGCTCTGCTTTGAGCTCATATGGAAGAGATCTCAGTTCATGGACTTACTGATGGGCAACAGAGTAGCCTTGAGCACTCTGAAGTCTGTGCGATGAAATGAGGCCGATAGACTCACAGAATCACAGAACATTAGGGATTGGAAGGGACCTCAAAAGATCATCCAGTCCAATCCCCTAGATCCAGTCATTAGGGATTGGAAGGGACCTCAAAAGACCATCCAGTCCAATCCCCCAGCCACAGCAGGATCACACAGGAACATATTAAAACACCTGATCAAGAAGCACAGACACCTGACTTCAAGTCCTTGTAAATCTGTCCATAATATACATTTTGAACAGAAACCCCTTTTACCTCCCCGCAGCAGATTTCCCTACGTCTTGCCATTTGCCTTTCTGCTGCGCCTGCCTCTCTCACCACGAGGAGCAGGCAGACCTCAGCGTGACCACCAGGTTCTGACACCCCAGCCGTGGCTTTTCACGCCCACATCCCTTTGCCCCACTCCAGAGGGGGGGCAAAACAAAGACCCATTTGCATCCCATCGACTGAGCGCTTCAAGCGCTGAAACTCGTGGAGCAAAGGAGTTGATTCGATTATCGTTGCGGAAGTTAATAAAGAATTAATTCCTCTTCATGTGACATCCAAAGGCAGTTATTTCAGTGGCCTGTCCGTTTACACAAAGCCAAGTATTTGTCAAGTGTCAAACTCAATTCCCATGACCCAGGCCTCCTCAATAATTCTGGATTAGGAATACCCTGAAATGACATTACCCAAATTCTATTCCAAGATGCATCGAGCTCCTGGGACTACTCAGGAATTTCAGGTTACTGAAGGTTATGTAGTCAGCAAAAGCTTGTTGGCTGTAAGATCTGGGATGGAAGGATACGGGACGACGGAGGAAGATGCTGTTCTCCAAAAGGAGGACTTTCTGTTCTGCTTCTGTCCCCTGGAAATGATCATAGAAGCATCAGAGATTGGAAGGGACCTCGAAAGATCGTCTGGTCCAATCCCCCTGACACAGCAGGATCAAACAGGGTTTGTCTGTGTTGAAAAGGAACTGCTCAGTGAAACCCACCTGGATATGTTCCAGTGCAGCTTGGTCTAGGGGATCCTGCTGTGGCAGGGGGATTGGGCTGGATGATTTTTTGAGGTCCCTTCCAATCCCTAATGACTGCATCTAGGGGATCCTACTGTGGCAGGGGGGTTGGGTTGGATGATCTTTTGAGGTCCCCTCCAATCCCTGATGTTCTGTGACAGAAGGAGCAGGAGGCAGGTTCACACCATCAGTTGCTGCTGTGGGAATTCAATTCTGTAGAATAACTTCTTTACAGAGAGAGTAATCAGTAGATTTAGATTAACTATAGGCTGGATGGACTAGATATAGGATAAAGGAGATACAAGGATCCTCAGAATCCCAGAACATTAAGGATTGGGAGGGACCCCAAAAGATCATCCAGTCCAATCCCCCTGCCAGAGCAGGATCCCCTAGACCAAGCCACACAGGAACATGTCCAGGTGGGTTTTAAGCATCTCCAGTGAAGGAGACTCCACAGCCCCCCTGGGGAGCTCACAGAGCCTCCTGCCCATCCTCTGGAAGAGAATCGGTGCAGGATGGGACTTGGCCCCAGACTCTAGGCAAAGGATGATGGACAAAACGGGGAGAAAAGTCGATTTACATCACTCGATCCATCAGAAAACAGAACCCTTGTGCATACATTGACTTTATCGTGTTCCAAGGTTATGTGAAAATTGAAAGCTCATCAGTAGGAAGAGGTGCTGAGCTCTGGGCCCCTCCAGTTGGGGAAACACACCTTAAAAATGTAAACGGGCAGTCTCCAACATTATTTTACTCATTATTAATTTTTCTTTTGAAGGAGTCACTCCATCATCTCAAGAAATGAATTTCCCTCCCTCCCCTCCATCTCCTCCACTTCTCACCTTCTCCCTTATTGCCAGGACATCACGAGTGCCTCCACCCCACCTTCTGATTAATGCTGGAATAAATCTGCCTGGGAGAGGGGAGGCAGGATTTTCAGCTGGGAGCCTGGTCCTGCCAGGGTTTGTGAGCAGGGAAAACAAGGATCTGAGTCTGGACTAACTCCATGTCTGTGTCATCTTCTGTGATGTGGGGGGTGGCTGTGAGCAGAGCTTGGGAACCCAGTGGGCATTTCCCACCCTTGCTCTCGGGAAATAACTCACTGATAACTCACTGTCCAGCCAGGCTGGTGTGGCTCTGAGAGTGGGGCCTGGATCCATCTCTCCTGGCCATACACTTGGAGAAGTGTCTGGGGTGGAATGGTTTCCTGTTGCCAAGAAGATGCGTGACTAATCCCATCGAACAGTCTAGACTTCCACAGCTGTCCTGGGAAAGAGGCAGGGATCTCCACAGACTGATTCATCTGCCCTAAGATGCTCATCCCAGACAGAGAGGATGATTCCTCCTTCAGGGGTGCTCATCTCCTCTCCTGACCCCTCAAGAAATTGGGGCTCCCAACTCAGATAAGTTGCCCAGACTGGGCAGGCGGTGCCGGGTGAGTTCTGTCCTGCCAGGAGGAACTTGGCCAAGTCAGCAAGGCTCAACCAAACCTCTGCCAAAAACTTGTGGATGACAGTCTCCAGTCAAACAAAACAGGGAAGAAAAGAAGAAGGAGGTGTGATGCCTGTAACCTGCTGCAGTGTGGATTGAAGTGGTGACTATTCATTATGTGGCCAGCAGGATGACCATGAGCCAGCAATGGAACCTTGTGGCCAAGAAGGCCAACAGCATCCTGGGGTGGATTAGAAGGAGGGTGGTTAGAGGATGGAGAGAGGTTCTCCTTCCCCTCTACTCTGCTCTGGTGAGACCACACCTGGAATATTGTGTCCAGTTCTGGGCCCCTCAGTTCCAGAAGGACACAGAGCTGCTGGAAGAGTCCAGCACAGAGCCACAGAGATGATGAAGGGAGGGGAGCATCTCCCTGCTGAGGAGAGGCTGAGGGAGCTGGGGCTCTTGAGCTTGGAAATAAGGAGGCTGAGGGGTCAACTGAACGTTGATCAATATGGAAAGGGTGAGTGTCAGGAGGATGGAGCCAGGCTCTGCTCAGGGGCACCCAGTGACAGGACAAGGGGCAGTGGGTGTGAGCTGGAACAGAGGAGGTTCCACATCAGTGTGAGAAGGACCTTCTTCCCAGTGAGGGTGCCAGAGCCCTGGCAGGGGCTGCCCAGGGGGGTTGTGGAGTCTCCTTCCCTGGAGATGTTTCAAACCCACCTGGCCATGTTCCTGTGCAACTGGATCTAGGTGATGCTACTGTGTCAGAGGGATTGGACTGGATGATCTTTTGAGGTCCCTTCCAGTCTCTAATGCTCCGTGATTAGTGCTCAGCTTCAACTGGGTGTAGGTTTCTGATTGAAACAAACCCTCTGCTTATTGCTTTGATGAACTAGGGTGCAGAGGAACGTTCCTTGCCACCTTCAAAGTCACTCGTGGGATCAGTGAGCTGGCTTTCCCTCCGTGGGGAGTGAGATCCCAGGCCATGAGTCCTTCAGCAGTCTCCTGAACCCCACTGCTTCAGCCCCAGAGCTGCTTGTGCCCTTGATGATTGAGGGAGAAAAATGGGGGCCTAAAAAGCATCTCTGCTGTTGTCCTTGGCAGCAGCCCCTTGGCTGGGCGACAAAGGTTTGCGCAGCGGCTGGACTTCTGAGGTCACTCCCAGCCAGCAGCATCCAGCAGGAAAAATGTGGGCTGAAGCCTTGGGTCTGGAGACTGGCCTCGGGGTTTGGGGCTGCACCTATAATTTGGGGCAGTGTTTGTGAGGGGCTTTGCATTGCCCACTGATGGTGAAGGGTGAGGAGCTCTGTTGTTGGGTTGGCAGCATCTACGACACCGTTCTGGAGGACCACAGACAAAACTACTTTCACAGAACATTAGGGATTGGAAGGGACCTCAAAAGATCATCCAGTCCAATTTTTGCTCTCTTTTCCTGTTTTTGGGGTGATGCTTCCAGCTTGATGTGAGCACTGTGTCCCTTATCCCCATTTCTCACCTGCTCTGCAGGGGAGCAGGGATGGGGTTGGCCATTGCTGGCCAAGCTGCAGGAGCAGCATGTGATCCAAGGGGAAAGGACTAAGGGCTGGGAGCTGACAGGGGAGTGATGCATGAGGGAGGAAGAGGGGTAACTTATGCTCCCAAGTCACAGTGGTGGCCGACAGGGCCACTGCAAATGGGGAAGGGTTAAACTTTAACCGGCGGCGCTCAAACCCTTGTCCAGCCCAGGGAGCTCCTGCAGTGCCCGAGCAGAGGCTGAGCAAGGAGGATGCTGAAGTGCTGGGCGGTGTGTGGGTGAGAACAAGGAGATGCTTTCCCATCTCTAATCCCCACCCTGCTGGGATGTCGCCTGGTAGGACAGTAGGAGCCTTCAGGAGGGTCTGTGCCCAGCCCTGGCTGCATGGGTGCAGCTTGGTCCAGAGCACCCTTGGAGAGCTGCTTTGTCCCTGGGTCTTCTCTCCTTCCTGTCTCTGGGAGCTGTAGGACCCTGATGAATGACTCCCATATCCTGATCAAAAAGTCTCCCAAACAGTTTTACTGTGTTTGTGTCCCCCTAGTTAAGATAAATTAGACAGGCTAATGAGACTGATTAGTCTTTAGCCACGACCCTTGGCCTTTAGGATGTACTTTGAGCTCACAGAGAGAATGGGGATTACGGGCTGCGATAATGTGCTTGTGTTGGCCTTGTAAAGGAAAACACATTTATTGCTGCTTAGAGGGAATTGATCTGATTGTGCTGGAAGCGGTTCC
This sequence comes from Rhinopomastus cyanomelas, assembly GCA_013400115.1. NCBI lineage: Eukaryota > Metazoa > Chordata > Aves > Bucerotiformes > Rhinopomastidae > Rhinopomastus > Rhinopomastus cyanomelas. Next base: position 210,730 of record VXBP01010434.1, read on the forward strand.
GTGGACTGGACATGGAGTTTTTATTAAGCAGGTGACTCAGGTTCAGCCAAGGCTGCTGGATTGGAAATGAGCAGGAGGTATCTTAACATGATTCCACCTGGAAACCCCTCTGGCCACCTCTGCAGCAGATAACAAGCTTCGCTCATCCCTGACTTTGATCTGCTGCTCTGCCTGTCAGCCTTCAAGAGCTCCAGGAACTCGGGCTGCATCCCCAGGTCTCCGTGGCTCAGGTCCAAGCTAACACATCATCAAAGGCAACCAGTTGTGTTTGCTGAGGGTTCAGCTGTTTGTTCCACAGAGCAAAATGGCTCTTTGAGGTACAGGGATCCCCTGAGGCAAAGAGGAAACACCACCCAGCCAGGCTTGAGAACAGCAGGGTGCTCAGGGGCCAGATCCTGCCCAGAAGACAAGGTTTGGGTTCATAGCCCAAAGCCCCTCAGTTTCTGCTTCGTGCAGACAGCAGCAGTGGTGCTCCTGGAGGCTTTCTCTCATGGACTTATAACAATAACCATGGAATGATGGTTCCACATTAGTCTGAGAAGGAACTTGTTCATGGTCATCCAGACACAGCAGCATCCCTTAGATCCAGTTGCACAGGAACATGGTCAGGTGGGTTTTAAACATCTCCAGAGAAGGAGACTCCACAACCCCCCTGCGCAGCCCCTGCCAGGGCTCTGACACCCTCACTGGGAAGAAGGTCCTTCTCCAATTGTTCTCCTCTGCTCCAGCTCAGAGCTGGTGCCCCATGTCCTATTACTGGGTGCCCCTGAGCAGAGCCTGGCTCCATCCTCCTGACATCCACCCTTCACACATTGATCATCATCCATGGGGTCACCCTCAGTCTCCTTATTCCCAAGCTCAAGAGCCCCAGCTCCCTCAGCCTTTCCTCAGCAGGGAGATGCTCCATTCCCTCCATCATCTCTGTGGCTCTGTGCTGGGCTCTCTCCAGCAGCTCTGTGTCCTTCTGGAACTGAGGGGCTGATGCTCCTTCTCCATCTGCCTCCACACAGAACCAACGAGGAAGGGGTGCAGACCCCTCTGGGCAGCCTCCTCCCACACGTGTGATGTCCTAACACGTTTTCTTCATTTCGCCTAAACAATGACCAGTCTCTAGAGATGCCAGTAGCCCAGTATGCTCTTTCATTCACAAAAAGTCACGAGAAAGGCTCAAGGTTGCAGCTCGTAACCCCAGTGAACTCATGCAAAACCATATCTGGTTTATTATAGGCAGCTCCTTCCCCTCTGACTTCATCTGCTCATTAATCAGGGTGATCCTTGACATTTTCCATGCTCAAGCATCCTGCTGTAAATACTCTTATCTCCATTTACAGCCACGGAGACTGAGGTTTGGCTCAGACAAGGTTAAGGTGGACCTACGGGACACGGGCCTACCACCCATGGACCAGGGCCATTTTGCTGGGAAGTGAATCAACTGATCAAAGGTTTGAGCCACAGCCCTGAAGTCAATGGAAGGACTCCTCAGTGGCCACAAATCACTTTATAGGGGTCTATGGCATGTGATAAGTCCTGTACTTTGCCACCTTTCCATGCAGTGCTTGAGGATGCTGAAAAAACAGAGAACAGATGTGGGAGCAGATCCTTAGGCAGCAGAAGACCAGTTAACATTTGAGCTGGAGTTGTGATGGTTTGTACCAGCTGTCCTGGTGCTGTCCAGATCAAACAGAAAGAGCAGTCAACATCCAACTGCGATGGCCTCAGTGGAGATCACACTGAGTAAGCTGGGATGTAGGAGGTTCCACACAGGAAACCTGTAGGAGGATGGAGCCAGGCTCTCCTCAGTGTCATCTAACCTCATTAATGTTGATAAATATGTGAAGGGTGGGTGTCAGGAGGATGGAGCCAGGCTCTGCTCAGGGGTACCCAATGATAGGACAAGGGGAAGTGCGTGTGAGCTGGAGCAGAGGAGGTTCCACATCAATATGAGAAGGAGCTTCTTCCCAGTGAGGGTGACAGCGCCCTGGCAGGGGCTGCCCAGGGGGATTGTGGAGTCTCTGTCTCTGGAGATGTTTCAAACCCACCTGGAGATGTTCCTGTGTGACTGGATCTAAGGGATCCTGCTGTGGCAGGGGGATTGGACTGGATGGTCTTTCCAGGTCCCTTCCAATCCCTAATGTTCTGTGATTCTGTGTGAAAACATGAGGTGAACTGAGAGGGGCTGATTGTGAATAAGGTCACCTATGAGAGGAGGTCTCAAGGAATGAGCCTGTTACTAGACAGTCCAGAGGATTCTGAATGGGAATCTTCTCATCTTCACTCAAGGTTGCTCCTCTAAGTGCAAACTTCTTCACTTGGGTCAAATTTAACGCCAGGAAATTGTGATGAAGAGCTTCCACTTTGGGTTAAGTGTTTGGATTAGAAGGGAATAAATAACCTTATCTGCTCAAACTTTCTGTTCCATCTTTACAAAATGAACAGTGAGACTTCTCAGCTCGAAGACTTTTGGCATTTCAAGCCACCCTTTCACTTTAATTAAAACACTGAACAGCACCAAAACACTCTGCCTGGCCCGGAGCTGACTGATACTGGCTTTTCAGAATTTAGAAGTAAAGATCTTAGATGACCAAGCAAGATCACTGCCTATTTGCCTTTAGACTCCTTCTTCACCCTAATTTTGAGGGACTTGCTGGTGACTGGAGAATCACAGGGTCACAGAACATTAGGAATGGGAAGGGACCTTGAAAAATCATCCAGTCCAACCCCGCTGCCACAGCAGGACCCACCTCTCTACATAGGCAGAGAGACTTGTCTGGTTATAGCAGTCATGATCCAGCTGCCACACACCTGACACACCTGGCAGTTCATCGCTGGCAAGTGACCTAGCTGGATGGCCAAGACATCCAGGTCCCTGCCTCAGCAGCCAGCGCTGCTCTCTCCATCCCAGTGTCGCAGTGCTCCCAGCCCCAGAGCGCTGTTATTTACCCCAATCCTGGTCCCAGTGAGTGCTCCCAGTACCTCTACTGTTTGGATTCAAGGGGAGCTTTCCAGAGTCTTCCTCTCTGGTGACTTGCTCTGGTGTCTAAAGGTCTCTAGTACCCTTATTTTAACTTGAGACTCGTCAGAGCTACAACAGGACCTTCCCAGCATCTGCCACTCAGCGTGACGATGGGCTAAGAATAGCCTCCAGCTGCCAGTAAATCAAATGAAGTCACATCAGGGTTGATGTTGCTTGAAATTCTTGCACCAGTGCTCCAGAACCAGAGAGGAAAGAAAAGGCAACAAAAAGGAGTCGAGGGGAGAGAGAAGAAAAGATGTGAAGCTGTTCTGCACGAGGGCTGGTTGTTTCCTCATCCTGGGTTGGCAGGATTGATCTAGAGGTAGGTCAGGAGCCATCCATGAAGCTGTCCCACACCCAGTGACTATCAGTGGGGTTTGGGTGTTCAGCCAGGGGCTTTCGGAGCTGCTGTTGGACTCTGACCCGGAGCTGAGCGCCTGCGTCTGTAAGGAGAGAGACGCCCGCGTGCCACGAGGGATTACAGTGAAATGTGTGGCATTTCGTTGGGATTCCTGGGGTAGGAATGAAAACAATTTTAATTGTGGAGGACTGTGGCTCATTCAGCACATAAAGCTCCACGGGGAATCACGTTTTGGTGGGGGATGACAGTAGGAAACATTTTGAACAAAGACAACAAACAAACGTCCTAAATGCTCTTTGCTTTCCTAGGATCTTTCAGTTTGTGACTTCAGGTACTTTGCCCTCACCACTGCTCCCATTCAAGAGGTGGGAAGACTACATGGAAAAGTGTGATCATGTCTCTGCAGAAGGACTTTGCACTTGTGCAGCTTCCATCTGCATAACCACCCTCACGAATACAGAGCAGCCTTTGCTGGCATAGCTCTTCCTCTCCAGCTCCAGTTTACTCAGGCAGGCAGTCCCAGTTTGGAGATAGAATGGTGGGAACCTAAGGCACTTCTATGACAGAATGATAGAATCATCCAAGTTGGAAAAGACCCTTTGGATCGTTGAGTCCAACCATCAGGTATCTGAGCCATGGATTCAGCTGCAGGGTGACACTGCAGCTAGTCCCAGTCATAGAATCATAGAGTCATAGAATCATAGAAACATAGAGTCATAGAATCATAGAATCATTAGGAATTGGAAGGGACCTCAAAAGATCATCTAGTCCAATCCCCCTGCCACAGCAGGATCACCTTGGCATCATCAAGTCCAACCATCAACCCAACTCTACAGGTTCACCCCTTGTTCTGTTAATTTTGCTGATAGAAACACACTCAATAGGTTCAAAGCTGAAGAGTTTGTGAGTTTTAATAAACCAGAGTCGGCAGGAACTGTGAGTTGTTATTAAACCAAATGTTAGTGAAGACAGTTCCTTGGGAAACAGCGACATCGCGGAGCTGTGCTTTGGCCACGCTCAGCGTGAGGATGTAACTCCGAGTAATTCTGGCATCCCAAGGCCTCCACTAATTCCCACTTGTGTTTGCTTGTATTTTTGCTGGCTGTCTTTTCCACTTCTGCCTCTCAGATTACTAGAGCTGGTGACAAGGAAAGATGGGAACAGCCACCCAATCGAATTACAAAACATTAAGAAGGTCAAGCGCACGCAGGTTGCTTTTGCACCACGAGTGGGAATCAGATTTCCTGGTATCTCGGTAGAAGTGACAGATAGTGTTAACCAGACAAGCAGATGGGAGCTCCCAAGTCTAAAAGCAGCAGTTGTTTGGTGGTGGAGTTTTTCTGGAGCTGAAGTGTGTGACACTGTTCCTTGGATCTAGGGGATCCTGCTGTGGCAGGGGGGTTGGACTGGATGATCTTTCGAGGTCCCTTCCAAACCCTAATAACTGGATCTAGGGGATCCTGCTGTGGCAGGGGGATTGGACTGGATGATCTTTCAAGGTCTCTTCCAACCCCTAATGTTCTGTGATTCTGTGAAATCTCTGCTTTGTGGCTGAAAACACCAGGACTGTACTTCTGTGCATTTCTCTGCTCATGGTGGTCCTGGGGCTACGTGCACGATGATGCTGTAGGAAGATGGAGAAGGGGCTGTAAATAAAGGAAAGTGTTGCTTGTAAATGCTTTTGTCTGGTAATGAATGGCAACGGGACTGATGAGGTCTTGATAGGTGCTATCTTGGTGGTCCCTTCCACAAATTCACCAGCAGTCTGTAGCCATCACACCCATATATTTTTGCACATGAGCTCTCCCTTTTTGGGCAAAGGGCTGGTGAGAAGTAGTTCTAGGCCGTGTAGTCACCAGAACTATCTAGTGGAAGTTTGAGAGAGGAACAAGTCTTTAGTAGGTAGGTCTTCTCCTCTTGAAGCACTGTCTTGATAAGTGTGTTGACAGCAATTTTCAGAGAAACTTCTAGATGTTCAGGTGTTCAAGTTGACATTTAAAAGGTATGGACATACCAGGAGAGCTTAGGTGGAAGGTAGGACCAACTTTGCCTTTTCTGAACTAGATACCACAGAATCACAGAACATTAGGGATTGGAAGGGACCTCCAAAGATCATCCACTCCAATCCCCCTGACACAGTAGGATCACCTAGACAAAGTCACACAGGTTTTAAATGTCTCCAGAGAAGGAGATGCCACAACCCCCCTGGGCAACCCCTTCCAGTGCTCTGTCACCCTCACCATGAAGAAGTTCCTTCTTATATTGATTTGGAACCTCCTCTGTTCCAGCTCACAGCCTTTGCCCCTTGTCCTATCACTAGGTGACAGAGAGAAGAGTCTAGCTCCATCCTCCTGACACTCATTTTTCACATATTTATAGACATTAATGAGGTCACCCCTCAGTGTAATTTTCTCCAAGCTCAAGAGACCCTCAGCCTCTCCTCATCAGGGAGGTTTTCTACTCCCTTCATCATCTTCATTTCTCTGTGCTGGTCTCTCTCCAGCAGTCCTGTGCCTTTCTGGATCTGAGGGGCCCAGAACTGGACACACTATCCTAGAATCACAGAATCATTAGGGATTGGAATATTCCAGATATACAGCAAGCACCTCACCATGGGCAGCATCCTGCTCTGCTTTTCTCAGGGATCCCACTTAGATTTGCCAAGACCAGGGCTGTGAGATGTTTCTCAAAGCTCATTGCCCCACCACCATGCTGGATGTGATGCTCAGGATCGTGATGCTCAGGCTGCACAGGACCAACCTTCATTTTTGGAGACAGCAGCCCCAGGACTAATGACTGAACAACCCCCCTGTCACCTTGATGGGCCGACACCTCCTTCCCCATCTATTTATTTATTTATTTATGGCTCCCAAAACCTATTTCCCCAAATTCTCCTCCCTCACCCTCCTCCCACTACTTTGCTTTTAATGAATTGAGGATTGAATCCTGGAGCACACACGCAGGAGTCAGGGATGATGAAGTGCCCGGGGGCTCTTGGCAGTCCTGTAAATGCTACGGTGGCTCCCAAAGAGTTAATTCATTACGGTCCATTGTCCAGTCGGCTTTATAGCTGGCAGCAGATTGGAGCCAACTTGAAATGCTGAAGTGGGGATGAAAAATGAGCAGAGCCTTGGTGTGCATTAAATATTTAATATTCTCTCAGTGGGAGGTGTCAGGAGAAGGACCGTATAATAAATACTAGGAGAGACAATTCCATCACTGAACTCGTCTGTTAATGACCTCATTTGCTTTGACAGAAACGTTACAGATGCAGCCTCTTCGCTTCTGTGGCCCCTATTAAGCAGCCACATTCCAGCTGGAGAGCAAATTCCTGCTTCCACATTGCAGAGGAGCGGGTCGGGGCGATGACTGGCTCCTTCTCCCTCTCTCTGTGTCCCCTCCGCTCTCCAGATCTGGGGCACGGCACAGGAGTGGTGGGTGGCACAGAAGGTGGTTGTGGCAGCTGAATGGTCCTGGAGGGGAGAACAGTGGTTCCGTGGTCCTACCTGGAATACAGGACCTTGGGAAAACATTCCCTGAGCTGGAACAGAGGAGGTCCCATGTAAATATCAGAAGGAGCTTCGTCATGGTGAGGGTGACAGAGCACTGGAAGGGGCTGCCCAGGGGGGTTGTGGAGTCTCCTTCACTGGAGATGTTTAAAACCCACCTGGATGTGTTCCTGTGTGACTAGGTCTAGGTGATCCTGCTGTGGCAGGGGGATTGGACTAGATGACCTTTTGAGGTCTCTTCAATTCAGGTTTGAACTGCCATCTGTGACATGACACTCATTCCTGCTTGGCCCCGATGGCGATTCCACGCAGGCAGTCTGTGGGTTACACTGCCTGGCCAACTCGAGAGCCCGGGTCTCTCTTTCCTCCATCGACAACTGCCAGCTTAAACATGAACCTCTTGTCAGTCCTGCTGGAACCCACCACCACAACCTTTCACATTGTAACCCATTTCTTCACCTTCTTACTGCAGCCACAATTAATGTAGAATTTCTTTCACCTCGTTTACGTCAGTGAATGATGTGAAGGGTGGGTGTCAGGAGGATGGAGCCAGGCTCTGCTCAGTGTCATCTAGTGATAGGACAAGGGGCAGTGGGTGTGAGCTGGAACAGAGGAGGTTCCATATAAATGTGAGAAGGAACTTCTTCTCTAGAGACCCCTTGGTTTCTCCTCAGGTGAAGAACACACTTGTAGACTGGAGTCTCCTTCTCTGGAGATGTTTAAAACCCACCTGGATATGTTCCTGTGTGACTGGATCTAGGGGATCCTGCTGTGGCAGGGAGATTGGACTGGGTGATCTTTGGAGGTCCCTTCCAATCCCTAATGTCCTGTGATTCTGTGATTCTGTGACCCTCTGCTTTGAACACCAGCGGTTGACACACTGCTCCCCTCTGCTTTCAACCAGCAGTTTCTTGACTTGAAACTTGAATAAAAACACATTAAAAGTTGTAAAGATGATGCTGTTATGACAGGGGACACCTTGTAGCACCAGAAGCCTGGACATCTGAGCTGCTAACGTAGGGCTTCAGCGTCTAAGCTCAAATATCAGCATCTTTGATCTTTGGAAGGGACCATAACCTCATCCCCTTCCTTCCCAACACTGCCTGAGCAGCGAGGCCGTGATGGGGTGAGCGATGCCTGTCCTGCTGCCCACGCACTCTACTCCTGGAAGAAGATGTCTGCACTGTGCAGCATCGGATATGAGGAGATTCTCCAGAAAGGAAGATTAGGCTCCTTCCACCGCCTCTGCCCGCACACAGACTACAGGGTGAGGTTCAGCAGGGTGCGGGGTGAAGATGCCACAAGCAAAGCAGCTCACTGCAGGCTCGAGGAGGAAGAGGGAGGGGGAATAATAATACCAAAATGAAGAGAGGCTGGTCAGAAGCTGGAGGGGAATGTGCCTCCCGCTCGCTGCCGGCCCCGTGGAGGCTGCGTCAGATGCCGCGCGTTCTGCGCATTACAACAAGGCGGCTGTTTGTAGCGCTGGATCCGTGCAACGGGGAGATAAGGTTCTGCCTTTGTGGCAGAAGCAGCTGCAAAGGGCTGGAAAGGTCTTAGAACAAGAAATTAGTTCATTTGAATTCTCTCTCTCTCTCTCTCTCACCAGAAGGCAACAGCACTGTCCCTCCCTTCCTTGTCTGCAGATGTCTTCACACCCGCTGGTGGCACCAGCAAGAATCTGTATCCCTGTCTCTGGACAGTGAGCAGACTCAGTGTGTGTGTGTGTGTGTGTGTGTGTGTGGTGGGAATCATCTCCAAGAGGAGCCTAACCCCAGCCCTTTGCTCATAGAATCATAGAATCATAGAATCATCGGAAGGGACCTCGAAAGATCATCTAGTCCAATCCGCCTGCAACAGCAGGATCACCTAAACCAAGTCACACAGGAACCCGTCCAGTCGGGTCTTGAACATCTCCAGAGGCTGTTGGTGGTGTTTGCCCAACAACCCTGTGCTCCACAGAGGAGAGCTCCTGGCTGTGGAAGTGTGGAGCCAGTGCAGACCTGCCACCTGCACCAGGCAGGGCTGGAGCTGGTGCTGCCAGGCTGGGGTTCAACAGTCCCAGGGCTACAGCAATAAGACAGCAACAGGCTAGATAGAATCATAGGATCATTCGGGTTGGAAATGACTCTTGAGGTCATCAAATGCAACCAACAACCCAACTCTACTGAGGTCACAACTAGACCAGAACTTTAAGCACCACATTATTGTAGAGATATTGATGCTGGTCTCTTCACAGTGAATTAGTGACAGAAGCAGAGGGAAGGGCTTCCAGCTTCAACAGGGGAGGGTTAGACTGGCCATCAGGAAGAAATTCTTCCTGGAGAGAGTGGTCAGGCACTGGGATGGGCTGCCCAGGGTGGGGGTTGAGTCCCCATCCCTGGATGAGTTTAAAAAGTCACTTAGATGTAACGTTGGGGGATCTGGTTTAGGGATGAACTTGCAGAGTAGGGTTGATGGTTGGACTTGATGACCCCAAATGTCTTTTCTAACCTGAATAATCCTGCGATTCTCTGCGATTCTATAAACAACCTTTAAACTCCTCCAGGGATGGTGACTCAACACCCTCCTTGGGCAGCCTGTTCCGACCCCTGACTACTCTCTCGGTGAAAAAATGATTTCCCAATCTGTGTAAATCCCTCTGGAAGACAGAACAAACCCTTCATCCCATGTCCAGCATGGGGAGAGGGAGAAAAGACCTGAACACATGCAGTCAGATGGTTTCCCATCACATTCCCAGGCAGGAGGGATCCGGATGAACCTGGGCAGGCAGCCCTGGGCATGACATAGGTCCTGTCTGAGTGCTTGGCTCTGCTCCCATGATGATGTTCCTTTAATGTAGCTTTTAAAAATGCATAATATAATATAATATAGTATAATATAATATAATATACACTGTCTGTCCTGCCTGCCTTTTATAGCTTTGAAAAATGAATAGACTCTGGGATATGGAGCCATCTCACCCCGATGCACAGACAGACACTCTGCCACCACCAAGCTCTTGCTGAAACGTGCTCAAGGGTCTAGGTTTGCACTTAAACAATGATCACCTCCTCGGTAAAGGCCCCTTTTTGCCTTCAGAATTGTGCACTGGGATCTTTTCTTCAGCCTGTCGGGAGTCTGGCAGTTCAGCCCGTGGTGGTTCCTCTCTCTGCTGCTCTTTGCAGGCTGGAAATCTGGATGGGGCTGTGGAGGCTCCTGCCCCTGCCTCTGTGTAAGGTGGGTGGGAGGGTGAAACTCATCTCTCAGAGCAAAGGAGAAGGAGGACTCGGAGCAGAAACACTCAGAGCCCAGGCTGAGACTCCAGAGGCTTGTCCCCTGTTCCCCAGCCTGTAAGTTATAACCCTGGAGCTGGCGCTGCTGCTGCTGCTGCGGCTGATCCCACGCAGGCTCCAGCCCTCCTGGCAATCCCAAGCCTCCCCCAGGGCTGATTTAGGGAGGTCACCTGTCACTTGTGCAAAGGTCACCAGAGGTCTGTTCTCCGGACAGTCCCCACGTTCCTGGGGTGTCACACAGCAATTTTATTTAACGTGGCCTTGGTGCTACCAGGGGAGGGGAGGAGGAGAGAGAAGACTGCGTGGTCAGCAGCATCTTTATGGATGGTGGAGTGAATGTGAGGTGAAAGGGATCGTTGCTTTTGCCTCCCCAATAAACCCCTTTTCTCTGCCTGAACGGAAGCGGCGAGGAGCTGCTCGGCTAATTTATATTAATTCAACTCCATTAATGATGAGATATCATCTCTCCTCTCAGCAGGAGAACCATCAAAAGGATTTAATACTGAGCTGCTCTTCTGACAGCCCCACGCTGCAGCCTGCAGCCGCTCTATGGCTGGGCTGATCCGCTACCAGCTCCCAGCTCGTCCTGGGGCCTCGTCCCGAAGGGCATCCCATGCTGTGGGGGTTGTTTTGGTGTGAGCCCTCACCCATACCCTGGAGGAGCAGGAAAGCTCTTTGCAGGGGAACAGGGCCGTCAGCAACACCTTTCCCAGGCTGGTGATCAACAGAGAATGCAGTAGGACAGCACAACTAGTACAGGTCACCATCCACTCTCCTAGGCTGGGTGCAGGGTGGGAAGAGACCTTTATCTGGAGCCTGGAGAGGCTGGTGGCCTTAGGGTTCTCTGCCAGCTCCCTTGGGATTAGTGAGTGCATTGCCCTCACCAGCGGGGATCTGGAAGATCTCACCAGGGATCCAACAGGTCTCATCAGGGATCTAACAGATCTCACCTGGGATCCAGCAGATCTCACCTGGAATCCAACCAATCTCACCAGGGATCCAACAGATCTCACCAGGGATCTAACAACTCTCACCAAGGTCAAGCATCTGACCCAGCAGCACTTTGCTTCACGCAGCTGCACGTCAGTGCCACTCGAGCTTCCTGCTTGACCACCACAGGGATCCTGAAGGATGGGGAGCCTGGTGTCAGGCTGGTGTAAATCAGGCTGATGTGCCAGCAGGGATGAAATGTCCCAGTGGGATCACAAGGTCTCTGCTATCATATGGTGAAGAACAGCACTTTGGGGTCCCTGCAGAGGGAGAAACTGCAGCAGGGGTAGAGGAAGGCTCCTTGGTGTGGGGCACCTCTGGAGCAGCACCCAGACATCAGCCCAAGGGAACAAATCCCCACCCAAACCAAGGACAAGGCGTCAACTTCACCCTGCTGCACGATGACCATGACCAGTTGGGGTGCTTTCCTGAGGGCTGTGGGTCCCCAATCCAGCAGGGCTGCTAGAAGACTCCTTCCCTCACCCATGCCATGGCAGTAGGAGACGAGGCTTCGTGCTAGTCTGTAATTTAATTTCTCTCTTTGCTTCTGGCTGATAGTATTAAACTCCCGGCCTCGGAAACGCACACACGAATCTGGTTGGGGATTCTTCCCCCCCCCCCTTTTTTAAAAAAACAACCCTATTTTTATATTAACATATTTCCTTTTGAAACCGTGTGAGGCTTTTCTCCAAACTAATGGATTTTTTCTTCCTCCCCTTGTCTGGGCCAAATGTATTCAAATCTTAACTCGGCTAAGTCGGAAGATTCCTATCGTCTCAGCAGGGAATCCCACCCTTTATTCCACAAACCAGCATCCTTTTTTTATTTGACTTTCTGATCTCCAAAGGAAAAGGGAAGCTTTTCTTTTCCTTCTTTTTTCAAGTTTCACTCCGGCGCTGACGCCGCCAACACTCTTTGATAGCCGAGAACACAAGGACTGGCTTCAGGAGCGGCCAAACTTCATCAGGAGCCGAGACCTACGGGAGGAGGGATGCGAGTGGGACCCGCAGAACGTGATACTGTTGACACCAGCCTTTGAAATGTCCCGAATGCTGTTTGATCTGTGAGTCCCTCAAAGCTGCTCCAATACCTTTAGCATCCAGATGACCCCCCTTTTTTATTCCCAAGGTATGTGGTGGTGGGGGGACGGGAAGGAAAAGGTATTTTCACTCATTTTTGGTGATGCTCAGGAGAAATCAGTTTAATTTGAATTTGTAATGTTTCCACCTGGAATTGTCTCCTTTTTTTGTTTAATCTGGGATTTAGTAGGATCCTTTAATGATATTTTTTATTCACAGAATGTTAGGGATTGGAAGGGACCTTGTTCTTATCATCTGCCTGAATCTTCCTTTATTTTAAAGAAACACAAGGGACCAAACGCTGGGGAGCAGGTTACTCCTCCAACACACTTTAGTTCTCCCTCATCCACCTCCAAAACGTGAAGCTGCTGGAAATGCAAACATGAAACCAAAACTCTTCGATCCTAAGGAAGGAAGGGCTCAGTCTTTCCCTGGGGAGAAGATCAGAGCAGCAGCATCCAGCTGCCCACAGGATGCAGCCCCCAACATGCTGCCCATCCCTCTGCGTTGCTGTCGCTGTGGTGGTCATCAGAGCCCACAGCCAGTGATGGCTACTGGGTCAACTGGGGAAAAGCTCTAGTTTTTGAGGGAAAGTCATGGGCTGCCAAGAAAACAGCCCTGCTGGGGGCAAACTGTCTGCTTTAGTCAGTGGGATGAACGTGGGAGACGTTTGTCCTGTGTATTTTTCTCCATGAAGGGGCTAGCAACAGGTTTGAGTGGTCACAAATGACACAGGCCCACCCATTAATGTCAGTCCTGGCACCTGGGGACCAGGACTCATCACTGTCTGCCTGCAGCTCACAGCTCCTGAGAAGGCAGGACTGAGGGGAGACCCTCTTGCTCTCTACAGCTACTTGAGAAGAGGTTGTAGAGAGGGGGGATTGGTCTGTTCACCCTAGTGGCCAGTGATAACAAAGGGGAAATAGCCTCAGGCTGCACCAGGGAAGGTTCAGGTTGGATGTTAGGAGGGATTTCTTTCCTCAAAGTGTTGTCAGATGTTGGAACAGCTGCCCATGGAGGGGGTTGAGTCACCATGCCTGGAGGTGTCTAAGAGAAGGGTAGATGTTGTGCTGGAGAACAGGGTTTAGTGATGCTGAAGGGGAAAGGCTGGACTTGGTGATCTTAAAGGACTCTTCCAGCTGAAATTGCTCTATGATGCTGAACCCCTGGATGGAAAAGCCCTCAGTACAGCTGAAGGGCTGAGACACATGAGTTCTCTTCCAGGAGCTGGCAGCTCGCCTGGTGCATTAGTGATGTGCTAAAAGAGCCTGAGGAGGAGCAGGCAAAGCTGCTCTCTGCCCGTCTGCCGTGAGCTGTCACCCTCCAACATGTCCCAGCACTTGAAAAGAATGAGAAAAGATGGTATCTCAGACCCCCTGCCCGTCCCCAGCGGTGGGGTCTTGCACACAGATTGCTTCCGCTAGACTTTACCAGGAGGGAGTTTTAGCTGAAGCAGTGAAAATTCAAAGGGAAACCTGTACTTCTGGACAAGCAGCTCATGATCTTCTGTGGAGAAGAAGCGTTTTCTCTGCTCCTGTATTGGGGAAGTCATTTAGCCTCTCAGGTTCTCAGGTTGTAAGACAAGTCTTTGCTGATTTTGATTCACACACTGAGTATCGTGGAATCACAGAGCGTTAGGGATTGGAAGGGACCTTGAAGCATCATCCAGTCCAATCCCCCTGCTACAGCAGGATCTCCTAGATCCAGTCATTAGGGATTGGAAGGGATCTTGAAGCATCATCCAGTCCAATCCCCCTGCTACAGCAGGATCTCCTAGATCCAGTCATTAGGGATTGGAAGGGATCTTGAAGCATCATCCAGTCCAATCCCCCTGCCAGAGCAGGATCCCCTAGATCCAGTCATTAGGGATTGGAAAGGACCTTGAAAGACCATCCAGACCTATCCCCCCACCACAGCAGGATCCCCTAGATCCAGTTGCACAGGAACATATCCAAGAAGGTTTTAAACATCTCCAGAGAAGGAGACTCCACAACTCCTCTGGGCAGCCCCTTCCAATGCTCTGTCACCCTCACTGGGAAGAAGTTCCTTCTTATATTGATGTGGTATCTCCTCTGTTCCAGCTGACTCCACTAAACCAGGCCAGGGTACAGTTCATAGTCGTTCATTTACTTCATAACAAGGAAGTGACCCCAGAAGTCCGAGTTCTTTCTATCTACCAAATCCTTGGGCAAACAGTATCAGAGAGAGTCAGATTGTGGGCAAATAAATAAATAAATAAGTAAAGAAGTCAAGTTGATGGAGCAGCCCTTCCAAAGCGTTAAACCATTCGTAGCTTTACGACTGCATATTAATCTGCTCTCATTTATTGCTTTGTAAGGCTATTTTGACAAAAGTTCATTATCAAGGCTGCTAAATGCTTTTAAAGCATTGATTGAGGGAATTATTACATCACGGTGATAGACACAGTGTGTTAAGATGGATTGTGAGCCTTGGACCGTCTGAAATTTCCCCCCTTTTAATTGGATCGATCCCGAGAATAAACGAAGTTTAATTGAATTTTGAGGAAAATTGAGCAGTTGTTTTCAAGTCTCTGTCAATACCCATTATTTCAATTACATGATGATAAGCGCCGGGAGTTTGCAAACAGCCCGGTCGCGGGCGGAGGCTGCTGCACGTTGCGGTCTCTCGGCACAGCCTTGGCTTTTGCTTTCTTTTTCCTGGATGAGCTGTGTTTCCCAAAAGCTCATCAGCAAGGGCAGGGGCCCTGCTCCTGCAGCCCAGATCTAGGAGGAAGATTTAACTCTTGTTCCTCCATTCTTCCTCACCTCCTGCCTGGCTCTCTTTCCTCTCACGGTCCCAGTCACCTGGGTCTTTATATCACAGAACATTAGGGACTGGAAGGGACCACCACAGCAGGATCCCCTAGATCCAGTCATTAGGGACTAGAAGGAACCTCAAAAGATCATCTAGTCAAATCTCTCCACCACAGCAGGATGCCCTGGATCCAGTCATTAGGGATTGGAAGGGACCTTGAAAGATCATCCAGTCCAATCCCTCCACCACAGCTGGATCCCCTAGATCCAGTTGCACAGGAACATGGCCAGGTGGGTTTTAAATGTCTCCAGAGAAGGAGACTCCATTGAACTGCAGTCTGAGCAGAGCAGGGGTGGTTAATGCATAGAAACTCCTGCTTGCCTGATAGACAGCAACCCCTGCCAGAGCAGGACCACCTAGACCAAGTTGCACTGGAATATGGCCAGGTGGGTTTGAAACATCTCCAGAGAAGGAGACTCCACAACCCCTCTGGACAGCCCCTTCCAGAGCTCTGTCACACTCACTGGGAAGAAGCTCCTTCACGTCTTTATGTGGAAACTCCTATGTTCCAGCTCACACTTGGTGCCCCTTGTTCTACAATTAGATGCCACTGACCACACTGACCAGAGCCTGGCTCCATCTTCCTGGTACCCACCCTTCACATATTTATCAACATTAATGGGGTGACCCCTCAGTCTTCTTTTCTCCAAGCTCAAGAGTCCCAACTGCCTCAGCCTTTCCTCATTAGGGGGACGTTCTCCTGCCTTCATCATCTTTGTGGCTCCGCGCTGGACTCTCCCAAGCAGCGTTGTGCGCTGCAGGGAGCTCATCCCTAGCACTAAGCTGGTCCCCCCAGACTGGGGAGCAGGCTCTAATTGTGCTCGGTCGGGATGCAGGGAGCTCCTGCAGACACCCACCCCTCAGCAGCTGCTTCCAGTTCTCCCAGGATGGCAGCAGAGCTCAGGACACCTGAGCCAGCTTCTGCCTGTTTCAGCTGGAGGAAGGAGCAGGGCCAGGGTATAAAAGCATTAATGGAGCACAAGCCCTGCTTTGCTTGGACCATGTGGAGGAAGGACAGAGCTTCAGGAGAGGTANGTGGTGACTCTTCCAAAATCTCTGGGAGAGTGGAGGGAGAATGAAGCCTTGGAGCCACAGCTGAACTCAATGAAGAGTAGATGACTCTTGCATGGGCTGGTGATGTCTATACGGGCTAGCAATGTCTGTATGGGCTGGTGACTACCTTTCCAGGAATGTGGTGGAGTTGCTGCTCTGAGAGGCTTTCAAAAAATGTGTAGCTCTGGTGCTTAAAAGCAGGGTTTCATGGGCAGGGAGGGGATCATACTGATGGCTGGACTGGATGATCTTGGTGGCTTCTTTGAACCTTAATGTTTGTGCGTGTTGGCATTTGCTTAACTCTGGCAGTAAAGGGATAATAAATGATTTCTCATGGCTGCAAGTGCATCAGGATTATGGGGCTGTGTCTGGAGTATCGTGTCTCCTTGTGGGCTCCCTGGTTCCAGAGGGACAGATTGAGAGAGCCCAAATGAGGGCCACGAGAGGGGATTGGACTGGATGATGGTTCGAAGTCCCTTCCAATCCCTACGGTTGTGTGGTTCCACCCATAGCACCCTTCCTCTCACTCTGAGCAACCCAGGAGATGCCCAGCTCGACTGAGAGCTGCAGTTAGAGGCAGACACGGGGCAGAGCGAGCTGAGGTCGGGGTGGTCCCCTCCAGGGCTCCGGCTGCGGAGGCTGTTGTCGAGTCGTTAGTTATTCACTGCAGCAGCGTCGATCCTAATGAATTCATTTGCTATTCATTGGCTGTCACGCACAGTTCTGTAAGTCTTCAGCTCCAATTTAGGACAATTAAAATGAAGTGTTAGCAAGCAGCGTTTCCCCTGCATTGCACAATCCATAATATTTTCCTTTCAGGGGAGGGCTGCAGGCTGGAGCCCGGCTCACGCTGCCGATGCTATCGGGGGGCGAGATCTCGCGGCTTGATCCTGCAGCGCTTAATGAATTAATACAGCAGACATAATTTTCACGGGTCAGTGTGTTGTGCTGGCCTGCAGATCTGTCTAGATTAGGGCTGGGGGAAGACTAATTGAAAAATGCGTGTCTTGGGTTGCTTAAAGAACAATAAGCAGACGTCTACCGCGGAGCAACGTGCAAACAAGATGCACAAAGCCAGGCAGCGATTTGTCATCGGCTTCGTGGTTCGTGTTGTAAATTAGACAATCTTTCATAATCACAGGGCTGGGGGAGTGTGTGTGTGTGGGGGGGGCAACCCAATCAATTTGTCTGTAACGTGCTAAGTCCTTTTGAAAACACAATTGAAATATAATTCCTCTGTGTTTCCCAGTTAATTATCATTTACAATATTTCCAGCATCAAAGCTTTACTAGTGTGGAGGGGATCATTTCTTCATCACGGTGCCACTTTCAGGATTCATTTATCTTGTCTTTTAGACTAATTATCCCCAAATTCACCAATCGACTGTCACACTTACATGCTCCAATAAATGTAGTTTTAAATCAGCAGCTTACTTTGCTGCAGCGGCGCGAGCTTTCCTGAATTGTGTCTAACTAGAGTCATTCATCTGTGATCACAACACTAAAGGGAGAACAACAACATTAAGGTTTGTATGAATGATCATGCTTATTTATATGCAAATACGTCTGACAAATCAATAATGTATGATTTAGCTGCTCACTGTGCATTAGGAGAAGTGCTGCCAGTCCCAGGTGGCATCTCAAAAGGATCCTCAGCTCGTTCCCCGCCCCAGGCTCTGCCCCTGCTTCAACCATCGTGTCTGGTCAAGTGGCTGTGGAATCAGCTGCTGCCTCATCTGAGTGTTGGTGGGACTGGCAGCCAGTTCGGCTGCTGGGTGGAGTTGGGACAGGGTGATGCCAGTCTGGGGTGACTGGGAAGGAGGAGAGGTGATGTTGGATGGTCTGTGGGGGTCTTGGAGCACCATGGGACAGGATAGAGATAGGAGTGGGGTGTTGGATAAGGAAGGCTTGGATGGCAGCATCTGACTTTCCTTAGACTGGGGCTCTGGTTCACAGAATCACAGAACATTAGGGGTTGGAAGGGACCTTGAAAGATCGTCTAGTCCAATCCCCCTGCCGCAGCAGGATCACCTAGAACAAGTCACACAGGAACATAGTCAGGGTTGAAATATCTTCAGAGAATGAGACTTTACAACCCCCCTGAGCAGCCTTTTCCAGGCTGAATATGAGAAGGAACTTCTTCACCATGAGGGTGCCAGAGCACTGGAATGGGCTGCCCAGGGGGATTGTGAAGTCTCTGATCTCTGGAGATGTTTAAAACTTGCCTGGCCATGTTCCTGTGTGACTGGATCTAGGGGGTCCTGCTGTGTCAGGGGGATTGGACTGGATGATCTTTTGAGGTCCCTTTGAATCCCTAATGCTCTGTGATTTTTGTGACTCCTATCACATCATCCAGTCCAATCCCCCTGCCAGAGCAGGGGGACCAAGTTGCACAGGAACATGTCCAGGTGGGTTTGAAACTTCTCCAGTGAAGGAGACTCCACAAACCCCCTGGGCAGCCTGCCCACCTGGTGGGACTCCTTCTCATACCCTTCCATCATCTGATGCCCATCTCTGCTCTGGGTAAAGGCACCTCCACCAGGTGCAGGAAAGTGCAGGCAGTCTGTCCTGCACCTCTTATTTGCTGTGACAGGTGAAGAGAGGAGCAACTTGAACAAGTGCTGTGCCACACACTCTGTCCTAGGGATAAATTGCTTAGTTGCTGCCAGCTCTGGAAGAGCAGCTCAGAAAGCTGTGAGAGCAAGCAAGAAATCCCAGTGTACACAGTGCTGAGGGGAGGAGTGGGTTTAATGGCCTGCGTGAATCGTCAGGCAAACCCTCTGCAGACTTCAGCATCTTCGGTGGCACGTTCTCGCTCTGACACAGAAGCGACATTTATAGGTCGTAACTCTGAGAAGCAGTTGGTCTCACTGGCACTATTACACTTAAATGTGAAGGGCTTCATCTGCTGACTATCACTGTGGAAAAGGCAAGCTGAGCAGTTAAAGGAACAGTTCAGGAGGATCCCCCCGAGGATGGAGCGAGCAGAAGAGAACAATCGGGCATTTCCGCGGCTCGCCCCTGCAGTGGATTAGTTTCTGGCAACTAGCTTTCCCAGTTTGCTTTCAATTGTGTCTCTAGAACACACTGCTCATGCTCCTGTTGCATTTATAATGCTAATTGGCTACCAAACAGAGTAGCCCACAGGTCTGTGTGCCAGGAAGAGAGGTCAGTCTGTTTCCTTGCACATCTGCACTCTGCTGCCCTCACACATCCCATCTCTGAAAAGCTCCTCATAGATTGAATTAACTTGGGAGTGGAGCATCTGCACCACCAGTAATTTCATTACTGGAGAAAGCAGGAAACTCTGTACTGGATGAAGCTCAGATCATGAGTCTGGTTGTTTGCGCTGGAATTTTAATGGGTTTGTACAAATAGGGGCTGGCACACCCCTTTCCTTCTTGGAATGAAGCCTGGTGAGGGGAGATGTGACCAGCTCTGGACAAATTGGGAGGCTCTGCCTTGCTCGTGGCTGTCACAGCCCCAAAGTCCTGCAAAAAATCAGGTGATGGATCTATGGCGGCGCTTGGCCGGGCCACAGTCTCTGCAAGGGGGGAAAATTGATGCTTTAGCCAGTTTAATATCTCATCCAGTGACTGGGGATGCTGGAGTGGGTGGTCATTGGGTCCTCATCCCTGGATGAGTTTAAAAGCTGCTCACATGTAGTGTTGGGGGATCTGGTTTAGAGCTGAACTTGTAGAGTTGCTGGTTGGACTTGATGATCCCAGGGGTCTTTTCCAACCTGAATGAATGATTCTATGGCTCTTTGCTATGGAGGAACAACACTGACCACCAACACCACTGGGGTTGGACCAGTCCTTGGTGAATGGCCATGCTGGGCTGAGATCTGAGTGGCTTTCACAACAGATCATAGAGGGTTTGATAAGTGGCTCAAGTCTGAATGCAGTGATAACCTGCTCCAGAAAGGGGATCCATCCTTCAAGCTCCAGTCCTGCACAGAGAATTTTCAAGCCCCACTTTCAGTAGGGAAGAACTACATCTTGCTCTTATATATTGTTTTGCCCTCCCATCAACCCAGACTGGTTCACACAGGAGGAATAATTTGCCATTGCAATAGTTCTGTATTTGGGATGAGGTTTCTTCTGTGGGGTCTGCATTGCCCTGGAAGGCTGATAAAGCTTCATAGGTGGCTTCTCTAAAAGCAGTAATCTTCTGCATGTCTACTGGTGAGGCCACATCTGGAGTCTTGCGTCCAGTTCTGGGCCTCTCAGCTCAAGAAGGGTGAGGAGCTGCTGGAGGGACTGCAGTGTAGAGCAATGAGAATGGGTGAAGGAAATGGAGCACCTCCCTTATGGGGAAAGGCTGAGGGAGCTGGGTCTCTTGAGCTTAGAGGACACTGAGGGGTGACCCCATGAATATGGATAAATATGTGAGGGATGGGTGTCAAGAGGATGGAGACAGGATCTTCTCAATGTCATCTAGTGATAGGACAAGGGGTACTGGGTGTGAGCTGGAACAGAGGAGGTTCCACATTAATCTGAGAAGGAACTACTTCATGGTGAGGGTGCCAGAGCCCTGGAAGGGGCTGCCCAGGGGTGTTGTGGAGTCTCTTTCTCTGGAGATGTTTAAAACCCACCTGGACATGTTTCTGTGTGACTGGATCCAGGGGATCCTGCTGTGTCAGGGGGATTGGACTAGATGATCTTTCAAGGTACCTTCCAGTCCCCAATGTTCTGTGATCTCCTTTTGGAGTGACAGAGTTACAACTACATGTCTCCTGTGGGGTCTGAGCTGTCCTGGCAAGCTGATAAGGCTTCATGGGTGGCTCCTCTAAGATCAGCAATCCTCTGCATCTCCCTTTGGAGCACCAGCAAGTCCTACTACATCTCCCAGCAGCCCCAGAAAGGAACAGGATGGGATTTTTGATGGTGGGCTCCATGACAAACGGCTCTTGGAAAGTCAATCTGATTGGCACCTTATGCCTTTTGTTTTCAACTGGAGGAGTTTGGAAGGATGGGAAAAGGTACAGATTTTCATCAGTTTGCAAGAGATTTTGTCATGGACACAGGAATCAGTTTAACTCGCATCTCGGTCTGCCCGGGCTCTTCCTGCAGGGTGCTGGCTCCTATGAAATATTAAAAGCACCATGTCCTTTCCTTTGCGTATCTCTTCATATTCATTCTGGCCACTCACTTGATATGTAAATAAAGGGTACTGCTGCTCCATAAAATGCAGATACCCTGCATTATTTAAGCTGCAGAGGCGATGCATCATCCCTTATGTGGCTCATTGGGGGAGCCCCGCTGTGTGTTTGGCAATAAAGCCTCAGAGCGCCTCATCAGAAACAGCGGTTGGTCCCGGGGAAGTTCATTTGTGCATGAAATATTCACGGAGCAGCAACGCAAACCTTAAACATCAGTAATTGTTAGATTTCTATTGCCTCTAACTAGTGGCTCTAAATTATTGCCAAAGACCAGCCAATTTGCAAATTACATATATTTGTCATGCTCTTGTACCTTTAGTGAACAGCCCATAATGGTGATGGCGGGTTTAATGTACACCGTGCCGGAGCCTCCTTCGGAGGGCTGGCCAAAGGCTCGCTCTTTCATGGGAAGAGTTGGCCAGGTTGATGCTAGAAGCCCCTGCTGGATGAACTCACTCACTGCCTCCAGTATTTTTCATTCCCCCAAATGTTGATGTCCAGCTTTTAGCTGAAGAAACTTCATCCGAGATGGTCCTCTCTCTCTTGGAGAGGTTCTGTCTGATCACAAGGCTACTGAGGCACAGGGCTGTGATGTGGATGAGCCTGGCTCAGAATTTTGTGTTGGTTCTGTGGTGCAGTCCTTGCTGTGGTCCATAACCCTGTGGTTTCACTCTTTTTGGAGAAGGACCTCTAGAAATAACAGCCTGTTGAGCACAAGAGAAGACAAATGTCCAGTGTAAAACCCTCAAAGCCTGCAGAGGCATCACGATACAGAATCACTCTGGTTGGAAATGACCCCTGGGGTCATTGAGTCCATTCATCTACCTTACAAGGTCACTCCTAAACCACATCCCTCAACACCTCATCCAATCTTTAAGCTCATCCAGGGATGGCGACTCAACAGCCTCCCTGGGAAGCCCATTCCAGTGCCTGACCATCCTTTTTGGGAAAAAATTTACTGAGTTACTTCAGAAAATGTCTCCAGGTCTGTTGGAGGTTGAACCTCCACTGTTCCAGCTCACTTCCATTTGCCCTTGTCCTATCATTAGATGACACTGAGAAGAGCTGGACTCCATCCTCGTGACACCCACCCTTTCCATAAACATTAATGAGCTCCCTTTAGCAATGTAGAGCATGAAAACTCCTGGTAACTCCAGTCTTGTGCTCTTCTGGCCATCGTGTGCCTGCTGTAATGACTGTTTCCATGTCTTTGAGAAGACCAACCAACCCAAAAGGGATGTTCTCTGCTTAGAGCCAAGTGCTGCCACATCAAGTGAAGAATTTGTGTAACACCTTCAGATTCATTAATATCCCTCCCTGACAGACCCCGAAGAACCACTGTGACATCAAAGGGTTAATTAACACTCTGTTATCTCTATCAGCAGATTAATTTCTGAGTTGTTTTATGACCTGGTACTCCCTAGAAAAACTGTAGAAGGAAAGTGCTCTCTCCCAGTCTTTCCTCTTCCTGGTTAATATTTAAACAGAAGTCCTATGAGTGATAAAATTCAGCATTTCAGGCATAAAATGCAGCCTCACCTTTGATAAACCTCTTCCTGGTGGATTTCCCCTGTTGACACCATGTTCCTTTATCTTTCACACCATGAGCTCCTTTGGGAATGGAGTGTTGATAAAACACAACATCTTTCCCCAGGTGTCCTGGTCCCCCAGGAGGACTGGGGGATCCCCCAAGACATTAACTTGGCAGAAGATGGGGTCTGAGTGGGTGCTGCTGACTCTGGTTCTGGGCCCCTCAGTTCAAGAGGGATCTGGAGCTGCTGGAGGGAGTCCACTGTAGGGCAATGAAGATGATGAAGGAAGTGGAGCACCTCCCTTATGAGGAGAGGTTGAGGGAGGTCTCTTGAGTTTGGAGAAGAGGAGACTGTGGGGTGACCACATTAATGTCTATAAATATGTGAGAGGTGGGTCTGAGAGGGTGGAGTAAGGCTCTTCTCAATGTCATCTACTGATAGGACAAGGGGCAATGGGTGTGAGCTGGAACGTAAGAGATTCCATATAAATATGAGAAGGACCTTCTTCCCAGTGAGGGTGACAGAGCCCTGGAAGGGGCTGCCCAGGGTGGCTGTGGAGTCTCCTTCACTGGAGACGTTGAAGACCTGCCTGGATTTGTTCCTGTGTGACTTGGTCTGGGGGATCCTGCTGTGTCAGGGGGATTGGACTGGATGATCTTTCGAGGTCCCTTCCAATCCCTAATGATTCTATGACTGTCTCTGATTAACCCAGAAGAGTTTATGGCTGCGGTGGTTTCTCTTTCTCCTTTGTGGATCTCAGTGTTGCACAGTAAGCTTTACGTGGGGTTTGATCCTATTAGGTATGAGTGGCTGTTTGCTGACAGCCATCTCCACACAGTAAGGAGAGCTTCTTACACCTTTAAATAACCTCCAGTCATGCCAGACATGCAAAGGGCCATGGTGGGGGTGTCCTTTCAGCAGAGGCAGAGCAGGTCCCCTGCTGAGAAGCTCCCTTTGGCTTCAGACACATGATCTCCGTGCCAGTTCTGCAAGGGATGGTTTTAAGTTCACCCATCCCTATGGCCTTTTCTGTCTGAGGGGATGAAGAGGAGTGTTGAAAGCTTGTGTGAGCTCAGAGACTGGCACGTTCTCCATCCCAACTGCTAGCAGCCAGCCTGGCTCCCTGTCAGACACAAGCCCTCAGTGCTGCACTCTGAGGAGCTGAGCAATGGGCTGGGCTGGCATCTCTTGACTTCATCTGCCCCAGGTTATAGACTCAGACCTCACAGGTTACAAGAGTCTTGCACCAGGGTCATCAACATCATCATTTCTCCCCCATCATGACTAGGGTTGAGGAACACCTGGACAACTGGATTTCCAATGCGGAGTTAGTTGAGCTGCATGTGCTGAAGGTGCAAGTTGAAGGGGCTCAGTCCCTCACCTGTAAGTTGGAGTAGCAGCATGTCTGCTCCTCCTGGAGATCCTCAGGAACTCTGCAGTGCACAGAGTACTGTTGAGGGATCTGGTTTAGGGGTGAACTTGTAGAGTAGGGTTGATGGTTAGACTTGATGATCCCAAGGGTCTTTTCCAGCCTGAATGATCACAGAGTCACAGAACATTAGGGGTTGGAAGGGACCTCAGAAGATCATCTAGTCCAATCCACCCACCACAGCAGGATCACCTACAGTGATTCTGTGATACCTTCCTGGCCATGTTCCTGTGTGACTTGGTCTAGGGGATCCAGCTCTGGCAGGGAGATTGGACTAGATGGATGATCTCTCGAGGTCCCTTCCAATCCCTAATGTCCTGTGATAGAGGAGAAGGGGTGGAGAGTGTGAGGAGTGACTGGCTTCATCTTGGCTCTGCTTGTAGGAAAGAATTACAACCTCATCCATCTGCACAAGGAGGCAGCTCAGGACTAGAACCTGAGGAGCAAACCGTGGGCCACCCAGCAGGAGATGACAATAAAAGCTAATTTAAAACAAAGTCCCCAACTGAAACCGCTGGAGTTTTCAGTCACTTAACGAAATGAATTTCTTGTAGCCGAACTCTTCCAAAGGTGATCGCTCCTGCCTCCAGGTTTCTCTTTGACTTGTTTTATGATGATGTTTGCTGAAAGTTCAGAAAATTAAATCTTTTGCACTTTCAGAAGTGCACATGATGGATGTGTTTTGGGATTCGGATCAAGGGAGGGAGAATGCTTCTTTAAATTATTAGTTTGGCTTCCCTCCACCGTGCTGCCGCTCTGTTAATTAAACGGCGGACATATGTTGGGGCTGTTTTACAAGCATCTGGAAAGAAAAATTAACATTTTGTATCACTGTCACTGTAATTTCTTAACTGTATGTGTGTGTGGACAATATGAAAATTAGCTTCATTTAAAAGTGAGAGTGCTTGCGCCTTGATTAGAAGACGGGTGGGGTGATGGAAAGGCACTCGGGTAGCTGATGAAGGATCTGGCCTGGAGAAGGAGAGGCGAGGCATGGTGCTCTGTGGGGTTGGTCGGTCGGGGTGGAAATCTGATGGTATTTGTGTCAGGTCAGTGCTGTGCATTTCACACAGAATTATTGAGGCTGGAAAAGCCTTCTGAGCTCATTCAGCCCCAGCCTGTGGCCTGACATGAGCAGGGCACTGAGGGCTGCAGCCTGGCTGTCCTTCAACACCTCCAGGGATGGGGATTCCATCACTGCCCATCCCAGGCTCAGGTAATCCTTTCCGTGAGGAAGGTCTTCCCACCATCATTCTGTGGCTCTGGAAGTAATTTGCAAACCCAACAGCAGTCTGTGGAGCAGAGTCTGGATGGTCATCTTGGACTCCGTGCTGAAGTCCAGGCTGGTTGGCTTCTCTTATCCTGCAGATAAGGTCTCAGAGCATGAGGACACCAGCACAGAGCCTTGACTCCCAGTCCACACTGGTTCATTATGGCCATATGCTCTTTGTCAGTGGAGAACTGTCCAAATTCAGACTTCCCCGAGCGATGAGGTACCCTTAACTCCAGCTGGACTGTGGGGACTCTGCAGCAGAATGTGACAAGGAGCTCTGCCTTCTCACAGAGGCTGGAAAAGCCACAGACATGGAGCCAAATCTGGGCCAGTTTCCTCACAGGAACAGGCCATAAGGAATTAACGGGGCTCTACCTATGAATGAAGATCTGATCCACTAGTCATTAACAGCAAAGGTCCCTTCAGAGGTTTCAGAGCCCTTTGATGGAGCATGAGGATCTCATCATTTGCCTGCAAGGGTTAGGGTTAAGGAGTGATATATCTGCATGGAAAATGGAGACTACATCAGATTGAGGTCTTCAGCTCCTTATCAGCTTATGTGAAATCATTTTCCTTTGGCCAATCAAAGATAAATCTGTCTCCTAGAAACTTTTCTGCCAGAGAAAAGACAGAGGTAGGAACCATCAGCAAAAGACTGGGAGCAGAGGGTTGTTTCTTTATCCATGCTGCCAGTGATCATGTTCCCCTTGAAATCCTAGTGAAATCATCTTCACAACTTTGTGGAGGCAGCACTGGGCTTTGGAAGAGCGGCAGGACCAGGTCTGTGTGACCTGCGGTGTGGCCAGTCCAGAACTACCAGTTATGTTCCAGTCTCTCCACAATTCTTACAGCATCACAGAATTTTTGAGGCTGGAGAAGCTCTCTGAGCTTGCCCAGACCAGGGCACTAAGGGCCACAGCCAGGATGTCCTTCAACACCTCCAGGGATGGAGGCTCCACCACTACTGTGGGCAGTCCAATCCAGGGATGGAGGCTCCACCACTGCCGTGGGCAGTCCAATCCAGTGTCTGACCACCCTTCCAGTGCCTCCCACTTTCTTTATCCTTATACTTAGAGCAGTAACAGGAATCATGTATTCACCCACCCCACCAACCCGCCAGCTGGGATTTTGGCTTCAAAGCGGGTACTCGTAGGGGCTCCGAGCGAGCGCGCGCCAGCTGCCTGGTTAACGTGTGTATCCTGGGCCTGTGTGCATGTTGTTAAAATAATGAATGTGGGAGCCTGGACTGCCAAATGAATTAATCTTGGGCTCCTGATGATATCACAAACCACCAGGGCTTCACTCTCACAGGTTGCAGTTCCATCAAGCCCTCCTCGCCTATTGATTTATATCTAGAGAATCCATCCCTCTCCCTATCCATTATCCTAAATGCAATGCTAACGCACCAGAGAAAAATCTATTGGAGTTCATTTGAATATTTTTTTGGTAGCTCCTGAATTAATGTTTTCTAAAAGGGCATTTTAATCAGGCACTGGGCTTCTTTATTAAAAGAAATATTACAGGGAGCAAGCAGCTGCTCCCAAGGTCCAGCCACAGAATCACAGAACATTAGGGATCAGAAGGGACCTCGAAAGATCATCTAGTCCAGTCCCCCTGCCAGAGCAGCATTAAAAGAGTGTCTTTGGCTCCTGGCTACCCCAGTGAGCTTTTTGTCCCCTTTGTGAAATGAGCTATGTCAATTAGATCTAAGAATTTTAACCCTGTTTGACCAGTGAGAGTTAACTGATGAACAGAGTTAATTTATTTGATGCATCAATGTCAGGGGGACTGGGGAGAGGTTTGTTTTGCTCCTTCTAATAATATGAACTACAAAACTGTGGGTTATGCTATTAGTTTGAGATTCTGCAAGGATCAGACATGTTGGTTTTGGTAGTAAAAATCCAGCTCAAGAACTTGTTCTGAGTTTGCTCATTCATTGCTCCCTCTGTCCCCCTGTACTAAGCACTGGTGAGGCTGCACCTTGAGAACTGGGTCCAGTTCTGGGCACCTCAGTACCAGGGAGATATCAAAG
This sequence comes from Rhinopomastus cyanomelas, assembly GCA_013400115.1. Taxonomy (NCBI): domain Eukaryota; kingdom Metazoa; phylum Chordata; class Aves; order Bucerotiformes; family Rhinopomastidae; genus Rhinopomastus; species Rhinopomastus cyanomelas. The sequence continues at coordinate 238,271 of VXBP01010434.1, forward strand.
TGCTGGAGCCAGTGCAGAGGAGGCTAGCGAAGCTGGGGATGGGCCTGGAGAATCAATGTGATCAAGACAGATGGAGAGAGTTGGGGCTGGTTAGTTTGAGGAAGAGGAGGCTGAAGGGAGACCTCATCGCTCTCTACAGCTCTCTGAAAGGACATTGGAGAGATGTTGGTGCTGGTCTCTTCTCACGGGTCATTAGCAGCATAACCAGAGGGAAGGGCTTCAATCTTCAGCAGGGGAGGGTCAGACTGGCTGTCAGGAAGAAATTCTTCCTGGAGAGAGTGGTCAGGCCCTGGGATGGGCTGCCCAGGGTGGTGGCTGAGTCCCCATCCCTGGATGTGTTTAAAAGTCACTTAGATGTAGTGTTGGGGGATCTGGTTTAGGGTTGAACTTGTTGAGTAGTATTGACAGTTGGACTCACTACAACCTTCTTTGAGGTAGCTGTAGAGAGCACTAAGGTCTCCCAGCTTCCTCTTTACTCTAGACTGAATAATCCCCGTTGCCTCAGCCGCTCCTGATAGGGTCTGTTTTCCAGAGCAATCACCAGAGGAGTGCCCTTCTCTGGCCCAGCTCCAGCACCTCAATGTCCTTCTTAGCCCCTCAACGTCCTCCTTCACTCCCAAGCACTGAGTCCCTGCTGCAGCTGCAGGCTGGGGAGCGTCTCGCACGCAGGATGCTCTCTCCCCGCATCAGAGCCCTTCGCTGTCGCAGCCGGTGCCTTGGCGGGTTAATAAAACCATCGATCACACTTCCTGATGACAGATGTCTAAACGTCCGAATAATACCCGGCGCAGAGAGCTGTGCCTTTGGGCAGCCAGGCTCAGGTTTCAGAAGAGGCTGTGACTGCTCCAGGAGTGAGTGGAATGCACAGATGTTAGCAAGCCTGTCCCTCTGATTAACTTGGCTGCAGTGCAGGAGGTATAAATACGTTCGGATGCTCGGGAGGCCATGGGAAATGAGCGGCTGCGTTGTAGCACCCAGCGCTCGCCGAGTCGCGGGGTAATCCCTGGCTTTGAGCACACCTTTTATAGACCAGTCTGGCCGAGGTGCCCTACGGGTCAAATGAAGCAAAGGCTTTGTGGAAGTGTTCTGGCAAACAAGGTAATGCGTTGCTTAAAGAGCTGTAACCTCGCGAGCGGAAAATGCAGCTCTCGTGGCCATTTAAAGCAGAGTCACCGTAGTTGATATTTAGCATTTTATTGTGGAAAGTTAATGTGCATCACAGAACACTAGGGATTGGGAGGGACCTCAAAAGATCATCCAGTCCAAGCCCCCTGCCACAGCAGGGTCACTGAGAACCAGTCACACAGGAACATGTCCAGGTGGGTTTGAAACATCTCCAGAGAAGGAGACTCCACAACCCCCCTGGGCAGCCCCTTCCTGTGCTCTGTCACCCTCACTGGGAGGAAGGTCCTTCTCACACTGATGTGGAACCTCCTGCGTTCCAGCTCACACCCATTGCCCCTTGTCCTATCATTAGATGCCACTGAGTAGAGCCTGGCTCTGTCCTCCTGACACCCACTCTTCACCTATATTTATAGGCACTCCTCAGTCTCCTCTTCTCCAAGCTCAAGAGACCCAGCTCCCTCAGCCTCTCCTTCCACTTCCTTCATCATCCTCGTTGCTCTACACTGGACTCTCTCCAGCAGCTCTGTCCTTTTTGAACTGAGAGGCCCACAACTGGACACAATACACCAGCTGTGGTCTCACCAGGGCAGAGCAGAGGTGAAGAGGCACCTCTCTTCATCTGCTAACCACCCCACTTCTGATCCACCCCAGGATGCTGTTGGCCCTCTTGGCCACAAGAGCACATTGCTGGCTTGTGGTCATAGCTGTAGTACTCAAGTATGTTCTGCTACCCAGGGATCAACACGTGCTGTTGGTAGCCATCAGCCAGGCCTCTTATAGCTTTCAGAAGGGTGTCGAAGGATGATTAGTGTGTTGGAGCTAGCTGGTGCTGTGGAAGATGCTTTTATTCCTGCACTTCAGTGCTTCGTGTTTTGGGCCAGAGATGTCACTGTGCTGCAGAGTCCCCTCTAGATGCAACCCTGAATCTTGGGAACCATTTGATCAGGTTAGAACAGGGATGTGTTTTAGACTCACAACCTGCCACGTGCCCTGGCTGTGAGACTCCTGAGGTGTTGCCTGTGACTTGTAGACTTATAAAATCATAGAATCATAGACTGTATTGATTGGAAGTGACCTCCAAAGGTCATCTAGTCAATCCCCCTGCAATAAGCAAGGACATCTCCAACTAGAACAGATTGCCCAGAGCCCCTTGAGAGGAGCTTGAATGTCTCCAGGGAGGGCGCCTCCAGCACCTCTTGACGCAGCCTGTTCCAAGGATCCACCACCCCCAGATTCAACAACGCTTTCCTCCTGACTAACCTAAATCTACCATTTTCCAAACCATGACCCCCTGACTTATTGTTCCCAAGCCACGACCCCTTGACCTGTCATTGTGTGATGCTGTGAACAGTGGATTTCACCCCCTCACATCCTGGTGACTTCACCTGGCACAGCTTCCCACTGGACTTTCTCAAGGACAAGTGACTTGAGAGAAGTTTCCCATGATGACATTTGTGCTTGACTGGATGGCCAGTCTCTTGGAGCAGATGCCCATGGAACACGAGGTGATTGAGCTCCTGTGCTGCCATGAAAGCACCACAGAGTAAAATCCATTCTGAGGACGTTTTTCCTCAGCAAAGAAATCCCACAGAGGAGAACAAGAGAACAAGAGACAAGAGAACCTCTCTTCAACACGTGTGATTCATCCCTCTGGCCCAGGGCTTCACCACCACATCCTAATCGGTTGCTTCCTGAAGCCTCAAAACATTCTCAGGGGGCTTGTTCCAGCTGCTGGGTGTCTCTCAGCAGCCAGCTCTTGGGCAGGGAAAGCTGACCCTCCAACGACCCAACGTGTTCAACACCACAGAGCAACCCAGCTCCGAGCAGCGATACAGCCTGCGCCAGCGCTCTGCAAAGTGCTGCGGAGCGACTCTCGGCAGGGGAAGTATCACATTGATTATTCGTGAATCTATAAGGGATCATATTAATTTATTCAAAATTACCCCAATAAGGCAGAACATTTATGGCACTGGAAATGTCTTCTGAGTGACTGTTCCGGATGCTGGAAGCACTCACTGCCCAGGGTGCCTCAGGGGGCCGCTGCCAGGCTGGTGAATCTGAAATGCTCCATTCATTCCGGACTGGAAAATGTCTTGAATGAAGCATCGGGGAAGATCTTTAACACCTGGGTTTTTATAGCTTAATCTCAGCAGAAAAAAAAGGGATAATTCAGAATTGTTGTAGGAAGCGAGGTCAGGAATAGCTCTTCACAAGAGCCAGGCTGTTTGGATTAGAGTTGCTCTTCTGAGCACTCACTGGAGCTTCATTTGCTTTAAAAATCTCAACTGGCAATAGCCGCATCCGTTATTTTTCTGAGTGGATGAGAGATGTTATCCTCCACTCCACTTCTTTCTCATCTTCTTTCCTTTTCTCATGAGTGCTCTGCCTCCCCTCCTCTTTTCCCCTAGAACCACCTGTCTATGCTTGCAGAGCCTGTTGCTGTGTTGCTGCAACCCTGCTCAGAGCATGTGTGTGCATACGGGGGGGAGATGCTGCGTGGACACATCCCACAGAGCCTGCACGGGTCAAGCAGCCACCATTCACAGAATCACAGAACATTAGGGGTTGGAAGGGACCTCCAAAGATCATCCAGTCCAATCCCCCTGCCAGGATCCCCTAGACCAAGCCACACAGGAACCCATCCAGGTGGGTTTGAAACTTCTCCAGAGAAGGAGACTCCACAACCCCCCCGGGCAGCCCCTTCCAGGGCTCCGTCACCTTCACTGTGAAGTTCCTTCTCATATTTATATGGAACCTACTCTGTTTCAGCTCCCACCTATTGATCACCTAGTCCAATCCTCCTGCCTGAGCAGGATCCCCTAGACCAAGTCACACGGGATTCCCTCCCGCCATGCTAGAGAACAGACAGCACACAGAGGGTTAATAGCTCCCAATCTAAAGTACTCATCAGCAATCTCAATTTGCTCAGAGTCCAGCAGCTGCATTAGTTGAGATAATTCTGTCAGTGAGTGCTGTTTGTACCCAGAACATGCCTGCTAAATTTGTTAGAGAATACCCCAGACTAACGCATCATTACGCTCCCAAAGTCATCTATCTTTTGCTTCAGATTAATTCTCTTTCTTCCCTCTCTCTTCACCTCCTCCATAAATCCTGGTGCACTTAATTAATTTCAGTTCCAGCGCAAGGTCCATAATACAGAATTGTTCAAGCAAACACAAAATTAATTATTCTATTTACAGCCTTCTCATTGAAAGGAGCGTTTCATCTTTCATAATTACATTTTGGAGCCTCCAATTATGAATTCAGACTTCTGCTGCTGCTTTGCATACCGGTGACCCTACGCGTGCGTCTCTGTGCCCGTGAGAGCCCAGCCTCGGGGCTTTCAAGCTTCCTTCCAACCAGGCTACATCCAAGAACTGTTCTAGTCTGAGAAAAACCTTTGCGAGAGGGGGCAGGAGATGGAGGGGGGTGCCTGAAGGATCAGGTTAAGAAGAAAGCCTGTGTGAAGGCATGTTAGCACTTCTTCTCTGGTGGGAGAGATGTCTTTATAACACAGAATCACAGAACGTTAGGGATTGGAAGAACAAGCTTTGCTGTAGCTCCTCCAGTAGCCCCACCAGCCACTACAGGCTTAGTTCCACACATCAGACTCATAGAATCATTAGGGGTTGGAAGGGACCTTGAAAGATCTAGCTCTTTTTTTAACCAGCACCAGGATGGGAGGGCAGAGCTTGAAGCTGCCAGGGGAGAGTTAGGTTGGATGTCAGGAAGCCCTTCCTCATGGAAGGGGTGATCAGAGCCTGGACTGGACTGCCCAGTGCAGTGGTGGAGTCCCCAACGCTGGAGGTGTTGAAGGGCAGCTTAGCTGTGGCCCTGAGTGCCCTGGTCTGGCTGCTGGGGTGATGTTAGGTCCTGAGCTGGTCTGGATGAGCTCAGAGGGCTTCTCCAGGTTCAATGATTCTGGGATCCTGTAAAATAGGAGGGACAGGAGTGAGTCGCTGCTTTCTCCTCCTGCAGCAGGATTTAGCCTGGATTTAGGGTCTGGGGGTTCAGTGTCGTGCCTGAAACTCTTCTAAGGAAATGTTCAACGTTGTTGAAGGGTCTTGGATGGGCAGTGGCCACAAACTGAACCTTGTGTGTGTGTTACGGGATTGTAAGGAAGTCTCGATGGGAGTCCTTACCCTTGAATAGCAGGAGGCAGTTAGGAAGAGTGAGTGCAGGGATGTGACCCAGGACACCTGGGCTGTTGTCTCAGATCTCATAGAATGATCCAGGTTGGAAAATACCCTTGAGGTCACAAAGTCCAACCAATAACCCTGCTCTATGTACCAAGGTCACCACTAGACCAGATCTTTAAAGTGACCTTCAAACTCCTGCAGTGAAGGTGACTCAACCCCCTCCCTGGACAGCCTGTTCCAAGCCCTGGCTGTTCTTTCAGTGAAAAGGTTTTCCCTAGTGCCCAGTCTAATCCTCCCCTGGAGCAGCTTGAGGCTGGTCCCTCTTGTTCTGTCACTAATCACCTGTGAGAGGAGACCGGCACCCACCTCTCTACAGTGTCGCTTCGTCACAGATGCTGTGGGTGACCCTCAACAGGCAACTTCAGGCACAACCCATACACTGCAGGGTAGGAGCTGTGAGGTGGAAGAGGCTTTTGGAGGCTGCTGGGTGGACAAGCAGAGCACAGCTGCCTTCAGCTGTCCTGGTGCAAAGTCCTCCCTGTGACAGTCAGGTTGACTGCCCGGGGATAGGGCTACAGCTCTTCCCTCCCTCATGCTGCTGAGCTTCCTGCCTTCTCCAAGAGCACAGAGAGCTGCCTTCTGCATTTGGGGCAGAGCAGGAGCTGAAACTACATCTAGCTGAAGAGGTCACCCAGGCAATCCAATGCTTTCCACGCCACCCCTCTCTGCATTCTTGAGCAAAGGTCACGGTCAATCTGACCTTTTGGGCTGTTTTAAAGCTTCCTGGCTGCAGCAGGTCAAACCGAGCTGTTAGAAGAGCTATAAAGCAGCTCTAGATCCTACCTGTCAAGACTGATCATGCTCTGCAAAGCCCAAAGGTGCCCATCTCCTTCAGAAACACAAATAAATTGCTTTAGCCTTATCTGCAGCTTTACAGTGACTGCTCCCCTGACGGGACGAAGCGTGGTAATCGACTTCATGGAGCACATTTCCATGGCACACCCGTTATGTCATGCCTTGTTTACACGCTTGGAATCGGAGATTGAGAGGTACACACACCGGGCAAGGGGCCAGAAAGACTTTTTACGAGCCTCATTTGCTGGCTAGCCCACGCAGGATTTGGGAGCTGCCTGTGTATCAGCTGCAAGAGGGGCTGGGGCTGCCTTCAGCACGTAGGGGTTAGCAAATGGCTTCGCTTATCCGGCAGCCCTGCTGAGCTGTTTTTCTCCCAACACAAAACTCAGGCCCGTAGCTCTCTTGCTCACCCTGCTCTACATGCTCTCCCTTGTGCTTGTTTGTGTTCCCCTATCAACCTCCTGCATCAGGACGATGTGCTTTTCCTACCCTCAGCCCTGCTCTTCACCCTCTCTCCAAGGTTAGCAGGGGAACTCACCGTATCTGTGATCTGTACAAACACCCCAAAGTCGTAAGGACAAGATGCAAAAGGTAAAGGATCTCTGATAGAAGTAGTTTATAACTTGTACAGGAGTTGGAGTTGTGGGGTTTTGTATTTTATAACTTGTACAGGAGTTGTGGGGTTTTTCACCCCAAAGTAGAAATCATGGAATCACAGAAACACAGAAGCAGAACCACAGAACCCTAGGGATTGGAAGGGACCTTGAGAGATCATCCAGTCCAATCTCCCTGACACAGCAGGATCCCCTAGATCCAGTCACACAGGAACACATCCAGGTGGGTTTTAAATGTCTCCAGAGAAGGAGACTCCACAACCCCCCTGGGCAGCCCCTTCCAGGGCTCTATCACTCCCACTGGGAAGAAGGTCCTTCTTATATCTGTATGGAATCTCCTCTGTTCCAGCTCACACCCATTGCCCCTTGTCCTATCACTAGATGACACTGAGAAGAACCTAGCTACGTCATTCAGGTTGGGAAAAACCCTTGGGATCATCGAGTCCAACCATCAACCCTACTCTACAAGTTCTCCTCTAAACCAGATCCCTCAACACTACATCCAAGCATCTTTTAAACTCATCCAGGGATGGGGACTCAACCATCACCCCAGGCAGCCCATTCCAGTGCTGGAAATCCTGTGCAACAGGGATGGAAAACAAAACCAGGGGCTGCAGGACCTTCAGTTGTTCACTGTCTTCAGTCAATCCTACACAATAACTTCTGGGGTCCTTCCACTTTGCATCGTGTGCACTGGGAGAACCTGCACAGAACAGCTCATCCCTTCATGCTCTGTCCTTCCAATCTTTTCTCTCTTCTTCACCTGTGTCTTCAGTCACAGAGCACAGTTGCTGCTCCTGCCTCCTCCCTCCACGTGCCCTGCGAAGTTCTCTGGCTACGTGCACTAAAGGATGATGTTCCAACGTTTCTGTGTGAGTGATGGCACAGCCCCTGGGATGTGCCAGTGGATCAGGGGGAGCAACAGATTCTAAAAAGTGGATTTTAAAAACCCCCACATCATCTACGATCCTATGACCCTTGGACTAGGTGGTCTTTCAAGATCCCTTCCAATCCCTAATGTCCTGTGATTCTAGAGCAGTTCATTCACACCAATCGTGCTGCTGGGTCTGTACCAAGTCTAGGACACCCTCTTACCTTAGGAGACCTTCTTACCTTGTGCAGCCACACATGAGATGACACTAAGCAGTGATTTAACCACCATCTGAGGATGTGCAGAGTGCCCAGAGACCACTGCTTGCCAGCGTGGTGGTGGTTAGGGCTTCCACACGAGGCTGGATCCCAGCAAACAAGTTCTCATAGGGCTGTTTTCAAAGTCATTCCCTGCTGCCATGTTGCTAAGAGATGTTTTTAGCCCCCAGGAGAGGGTTGTGGCACTGCTCAGTGGGTTCTTGGCTTTCATGGAGAGTTAATTACCTGTTGATGACTGCTGTATCTTGGCTGGGAAGGGTGCTGAACTGGACTGTGACATTTCTGTTGGATTCAACCCCCAGATATAACTATTAATTTCAGCAATTTTATTGCCTTGGTGATAAACCGCAGACGTTCTTCTTATAAACAAGAAGAAACTTTGGACCTCTTAAGCACTTGCTGAACTGTGGAGAACTTGTCAGGCTGTATAACACCCAGGGAGAAAGCAAAGTGCAAAGTACTGCCAGACCTGCATTGCTCATGGGTAGCCCCACAGCGATGCTCCTGCTTCACCAGTGAGCGACGCGGGCTGCTGGCTAGGTAGAGGAACCTTCTTCTTCCACAGAATCACACAACATTAGGGATTGGAAGGGACCTTGAAAGATCATCTAGTCCAATGCCCCTGCCACAGCAGGATCATGAGGGGACTTTGTTCCTTCTAACCCCAGAAGAAGAGGCCCCCTGGGTCTTTGACAGATATTTCTTGTTGCTTGTGTGTGAATCTACTTCACTTTTGGACTCCAAGGCTTTAAGAACTTCCCAGCAGGATGTCCCTCCAGCTCTTAGTCTTCTGGACAGAGGTCTTGAGGTGTGTAGGGCCTCTGAGTACATCAGGAAATGTTCTGTCTGTTCCTTCTGTGCTGATCCCGATTAGTCATTTGGTGGGGTGGGATGAGAGGGCACCTCTGCAGAAGAAAGCAACAAAGAAAGCCATGGTTAGGTTTAGAGTGCCAGCAAGAAGGAAACACTGCTCTCCCTTACTTTTCATCACAGAACATTAGGGATTGGAAGGGACCTTGAAAGATCATCCAGTCCAATCCCCCTGCCACAGCAGGATCACCTAGATCCAGTCATTAGGGATGGGAAGGGACCTTGAAAGATCATCCCATCCAATCCCCCTGCCACAGCAGGATCCCCTAGATCCAGTCATTAGGGATTGGAAGGGACCTCAAAGATCATCTAGTCTGAGTCCTCTGCTGTAGCAGGATCCCCTAGACCAAGTATGCTTTTAAAAATAGGGAAGATTTCAGACTGGCTTCAAGCCAGCTTGTTTTTGAGCAGTTCTGAAGCCCACAGCAAGCAAGGATCCTTTTCAGCTCCCAAAAAGGGAGAAGATGCACTGAGGCTCCACGCGAACGCGCTTGGCATCATCACACTGTGTAACTCAGGACATTGCTGAAAGCCCAGAGCTGTGAGCGAGCTGCTGCGTGTGCTGGACTGTGGGTACAGGAATAGAGCAGGAGGTAGAGCTAAAATTACCATGGATGGTGGCTGTGTAGTGTCTGCCTGCTGCAAACACCCCGGAGTCAATTCAGGCTGACGCGGTGTCACACTAGGCTGTAGGAAGCAGCGAGTGACCCAACAAACCTATTGCAGAAGTATGAGAATAATAGACTCATTAGGGATTGGAAGGAACCTCCAAAGATCATCCAGTCCAATCCCCCTGGCAGAGCAGGATCCCCTAGATCCAGTCATTAGGGATTGGAAGGGACCTTGAAAAATCATTCAGTCCAATCCCCCTGTCACAGCAGGATCCCCTAGATCCAGTTGAGAGATATTTCATTAGAAATGTAAATGATGGATCTATTCCAGAAGATGTTTTGCTCTGGGGAACAGAAAGGCTGCTTCTCCACATGTCAAGAAGAATTTCCTTGAGAGGAGAAAGTGCTTCGCCACCACCAAAAGCCAAAGAAAAGAGGTTGTCTGTGAAAAAACACTGGGTTTCCTACCTCTGCCCTCCAGCCCCATCCAAACAGAGTGTGAAAGCAATTTGTTTTGGACGTGAGACGTCCACTCGAATGCCAACACACCGCTGCCTCTGCAGAGCTGACTTGCAGGTTTGCTCCTTAATACCAGAACATGTCTTCTTGAAAAGACCAGTTTAAATCCCTGTCTGGGTAGAAGCTCATGCTCAGGTATTGGTTCCAGTGCATTTCTGTTTGTGTTAGCACCGGATTGATTTTTCTGCTCTGCTGGCACTTTAAGAGACCCAGAGCTCTCTCTTGGTGCCAGACCATGATGGTTCTTAAATGATTCTAATATTCTCTCCTTTTATTGCCAGACGTGCTTTTAGAATAAGCTGGTTGTGTGCAAAGTGGTTCCTATGTGCTTTTACTGTCCTCTGGGCTTCCAGAACTGGGAGGAGGAGGAAGAGGAGGAGATGGAAAGGCAGGATTGTTCTTTAACACGTTCCTGTTCTGAAGGAAAACTCTGTTTTCTGATCCAAGTGGAGCAATGAAGCTGGGGAAGGGCCAGGAGAATAAATCTGATGAGGAGAGGTTGAAAGAGTTGGGGCTGTTTAGTCTGAGAGAGGAGGCTGAGGGGAGACCTCATTGCTCACAGAATCACAGAACATTAGGGACTGGAAGGGACCCCAAAAGATCATCCAGTCCAACCCCCCTGCCAGAGCAGGATCCCCTAGATCAAGTCGCACAGGAACACATCCAGGCAGGATGTGTTTTGGGGTGTCAGAGAGCACCTGGTTCTTTGTAGGGATTACATCCACTCTTAGGACATTAGTTGGGTGTAAATAAGGTTTGTTTCTCTGACTCTTGGAAGATATTTTCTGTTGCACTTAAGTTGGTGGAGAAACCCCTGCCAACAGCAGCAAGGAGGTTGTCTAAGAGGTGAGTCTGGTCTTTAAGACTTGCACGGGAAGGGAGGCTGTACACCTCGGTCTTTTCTTCAGGAACCAGGGATGGGATCTTTCTGATCACTCCTGATGACACAGCTCCATGGTGACAGCCAGAGGGTCCATTCACTGTCAGTGAAGATCCTGGCAGAACAGGCAGAAAGCTTGCCTAGGAGTGGTATCACCCTAAAACAGACTGCAGTGGTAGATGCTTTCAGGGCTCCCTGCTGAAGGAGCAGAGAGTGGGTCAGGTATGAGTGTGAAATCTGGGCTTGTGGTGTGAATCTCAGCACCCACGAGTGGTGACCATAAGAGTTTGATCTTGGGGTGACAGCATGTGTCTTCAGGTGGTCGGCTGCTACTTCTCTCTTTCTCAAGCACAAGTTTTCAGTGACAAACTGGTCTTTTCCTTTAGCAATAAAAATGAAACCACCTCCCTCAGGAAGCCAGAGCAAGTCAGTCCCCTCACGCAGGGAGAGTTTTATGGGTAAAAGTAAAACCACAGCATCGTGTGTGTGAGAGAGAGCTAAGTAAAGCAAAGTCATTCCTGCTCCTGGAGCCCAGCTTTGAGAAGACATCAGGCCAGTGTGGTGTCATCTCTAAATCTTCCCATGCAGATACCAGGGGAAAAGAAGGCAGAAGCAAAGACAGAGTGTTCAAACTTGTTTACATCTCCTGTTGGAGAGGGGAACTTTAGTTTTCTCAGCAGTGCAACAGCCAGAGCAAGAAGCATCAAGGAGAGTGAATGGGACAGGGGATGCAGCAAGGGGGGTGGTTAGCAGATCGAGAGAGGTTCTTCTCCCCCTCTACTCTGCACTAGTGAGACCACATCTGGAGTGTTGTGTCCAGTTCTGGGCCCCTCAGTTCAAGAAGGACACAGAGCTGCTGAAGGGAGTTCACCATAGAGTAACAAAGATGATGAAGGAGGTAAAACACCTCCCTTATGAGGAAAGGTTGAGGGATCTGGGTCTCTTGAGCTTGGAGAAGAGGAGACTGAGGGACTCAATAATACGTGAGGGGTGAGTGTCGGGAGGATGGAGCCAGGCTCTGCTCAGTGTCATCTAGTGATAGGACAAGGGGCAATGGGTGTGAGCTGGAACACAGGAGGTTCCACATCAAGATGAGAAGGACCTTCTTCCCAGTGAGGGTGACAGAGCATGGAAACAGGCTGCCCAGGGGAGTTGTGGAGTCTCCTTTTCTGGAGATGTTTAAGACCCACCTGGATGTGTTCCTGTGTGACTTGGTCTAGGTGATCCTGCTGTGTCAGGGGGATTGGACTGGATGATCTTTGGAGGTCCCTTCCAATCCCTAATGATTCTATTCATGATTCCCGGAGGCAGATGCATTGCAGGGAGCAGGCCAAGAAAGTTTGCCCTGGTTTAGACAGTCAAGAGCAGTCTGCCTTAGCTTTGCCAGGGAGCTAGAAGGATGCATTTCCCGGCACGGGGTTATGCAGGCTGCTGAGACGGTGGCGGGAGGGGGCCAGGCTGCCTGCAAGTCATTTTGCACCTGCATGAAAATGGAGTTCAAACCATTCCCTCCAGAGTGGTATCCAATACCAAAATTGGATTTGGGAACTCAGAGTACACGAATATCTGCACTGTCAATAAGAGTTATCTGTACACAGACCCCTTTCCCTTGTCTGCTTGCTCTACCACGCTTCCTTCTTAATTCATTTTCAGTCTTTAATGTACTGTTGTGTAGCATCCTCTCCCATTAGGCCCTGTAATGTGCTCAGATTGCCTTCAGCTTGACTGCACTTAATAGCCAGCGTAAATAGAACTTAGTGTAGCATGCACTAACATCTCTATCCATTGTCCAGAGATTAAATACATGCCACAAATGGTTTACGCATCATCAGCCTCGAGCCCTCGTTTCGTAGCTCCCGACCAAAAGAGGATATTAAATTAATTTGCAGGTTGCTTTAGCAAAGCCTAACAAAAAGAAGGGGAGGAAAAAAAAAAATCCAAAGGGTCATTATGCATATCATGTCCATCAATCAAAAAAGAGGGGTGGAAAATGATAATAGCAGGTCATTATAAGAGGACAGGTGCACACGCATTTAGCTCTGTCTCGAGTTCAGGTCAAAGCTTAATGGTGTTAACTGGAGAGGAATGCAGGCTATGTGAACAGTGCATGTGTGTGAGGAAGAGGGAAAAGGGCAGCGCTGTGTCAGGACAGCACAGCCTCTTCCAAATCTTCACGCTTAACCCTTTATGCTTCCTCTTCCTTGTGAGAGAGGATGAAAAGGAGCAAAGCTGGGATCTCCATCTCTTGTACCTTTCCAAGGATATCACAGAATTAATAGAATCGTTAGAGTCATTAGAACCATTAGAATCACTAGAATCACTGGAATCACTAGGGATTGGAAGGGACCTCGAGAGATCATCTAGTCCAATCCCTCTGCCACAGCAGGATCACAGAACATTAGGGATTGGAAAAGACCTTCAAAGATGATGCAGATAACTTTTCCCCTGGGATCTGCATCGTGTAGTCCAATCCCCCTGCCTGAGCAGGATCACCTAGACCAAAGTCACATAGGAACACATCCAGGCAGGTCTTAAACATCTCCAGTGAAGGAGACTCCACAACCTCCCTAGGCAGCCTGTCACAGGCTCACAGAACATTAGGGATTGGAAAAGACCTTCAAAGATGATGCAGATAACTTTTCCCCTGGGATCTGCATCGTGTAGTCCAATCCCCCTGCCTGAGCAGGATCACCTAGACCAGGTCACACAAGAACACATCCAGGTGGGTTTTATATATCTCCAGAGAAGGAGACTCCACAACCCCCCTGGGCAGCCCCTTCCAGGGCTCTGTCACCTTCACTGGGAAGAAGTTCCTTCTCATATTCACATGGAACCTCCCAGAAGAGAAAACCTTTACATTTCTCCCCTTAAGAAGTGACTCAATAAAGCTCTGAGAATATCCTCCCACCCTCACAAGCCCTCCTGAGCTTATGCACGATAACAACATTTCCTACATTCTCAATTAGCTCACATAATCGTGCTAAAAGCTATTAATAACCCACCTTTAGCTGCGAGCACGTTGGCACCTGTGTGTGCAGAAGACAAGCCATCTCTGGTGGAGGGAGAGCCTCAATGAAAAATGAACTGCCTGAAATTAACTTTAAGCATCCAAGTGATTAAACCATTGTGCTGTGATTGTGTACGATACTCCCTTTCTTCAGCAATTAAGGCTGTATTGATCAGACACCGTGAGGAAAGGGACTGGCGGAGTGATGCTCATTCAGGCTGCCATAATTAAGAGTGATCATCTATTGTTCTCCAGCGCATGACAGAGCCCAGCCCCAGCAGGCTCTTTCCTCTTGCATCACTCTCCCCTCACCTGCCCTCGCTCCCCCATTGCAGCCGCAATGTGCATTGAGCATCTGCTTGGAGTAGAAATCAGAGCAGGAGCTGCTGGAGGGAGTCCATCATAGGGCAGTGAGGATGATGAAGGAAGTGGAGCACCTCCCATATGAGGAGAGGCTGAGGGAGCTGGGGCTCTTTACCTTGAAGAAGAGGAGACTGAGGGGTGACCTCATTAATGTTTATAAAATATGTGAAGGGTGGGTGTCAGGAGGATGGAGCCAGACTCTGCTCAGTGGTATCTAGTGATAGGACAAGGGGCAGCGGGTGTGAGCTGGAACACAGGAGGTTCCATATAAACATGAGAAGGAACTTCTTCCCAGTGAGGGTGACAGAGCACTGGAAGGAGCTGCCCAGGGGGGTTGTGAAGTTTCCTTCTCTGGAGACATTTAAAACCCTCCTGGATGTGTTCCTGTGTGACTTGGTCTAGGTGATCCTGCTGTGGCTGGGAAATTGGACTGGATGATCTTCTGAGGTCTTTTCCAATCCCTAATGTCCTGTGACTCTGTTATCACCAGAGCAAAAGCACTTATGATGCTGTCTGCTGTTTCTCAGCACCACACTGAATCCACACATCAGTTGCCCTCCTCCTCTCCCGCTTCCCAGCCAGAATTTGAGGCACCAAAATTGGCTGCTGTATGAGCACTGCTGTTTGTAGCTGCCTGAGACAATCTAGATGAAGCAAACTGTGCACAGAAATGAGTTCTGACAGAGATATCTGGTCTGGAGGAGACCTCAGCCCTCACTGTGGCTCTTGAGTGAGTCTACTCATCTTTTATCTTGGTTTATAATGAATCTGTCGTAGTGAGGTGTTGCCCCTTGCTTGGTGCCAGTGCTGCTTTAATGGGAACTCTGAGGTTCTCATCTTGGACACCCTGGGAACAGTCCATGGACCCCCATGTCTTCCTGACTGACAAACAAGAAACATTTCTAGGGCAAATATTAAATCAAATTTGGTTTTATAGAGCATAAAATTGCAAAGCATGACTTCAGTGCTTGATACTGAACTCAAGAGGATGGATCTAGTCTCTGCTCAGTGTCAATGATAGGACAAGGGGCACTGGGTGTGAACTGGAACAGAAGAGGTTCCACATCAGTATGAGAAGGAACCTCTTCCCAGTGAGGGTGACAGAGCCCTGGAAGGAGCTGCCCAGGTGGGTTGCGGAGTCTCCTTCTCTGGAGATGTTTAAAACCCTCCTTGGCCATGTTCCTATGTGACTTAGTCTGGGTGATGCTGCTGTGGCAGGACGATTGGACTGGATGGCCTTTCGAGGTCCCTTCCAATCCCTAATGTCCTGTTATTCTGTGATGTGGTGCTAAAGTCTTGGTCTGGGTGATGCTGCTGTGGCAGGAGGATTGGACTGGATGGTCTTTCGAGGTCCCTTCCAATCCCTGATGTCCTGTTATTCTGTGATGTGGTGCTAAAAGTCTTGATTTAATGGTGACCTGGCAGTGCTGGTTGGACTTTCCAATCCCTAATGTTCTGTGATCTCTGGAGATGTTTAAAACCCTCCTGGACATGTTCCTGTGAGACTTGATCTAGATGATCCTGGTCTGGCAGAGGGATTGGACTGGATGATCTTTCAAGGTCCCTTCTAATTCCTAATGTTGTGTGATTTGGTGGATCCAGGACATCAGGGAACATCTAGAGAAAATGTGGCTACTATTCATGTAAGAAGTAGGCAGCACGGGAGCCAGAGCCATGCAAGTGAAGAGACTGATGGAAGATGGACAGAGCTTTTTAAAGCCACAACAGTCATCCATGGGGCAACAAAAGTATTCTAGGAAACACATCCCTGAGGACGTGGGATGGGAAGCAAAGCTGCTTGGAGATCTGTCTCACAGTCACGTTGGTCACCTCTAACTTTGCTCCACGTTGGACCGCTGCCTGCTAGGGCAAAGCTTGGAAGCAGCCACAAGTTTTTCCGCTCTGAATGTGAGATGATGAGATAAGGAAGAATTTAACAGGATGCGGTGACATTTCTTTTCTCGCAGCAAATAATTTCCAGGATAAAAATGGCATCCTGTGTTTTTTGTTATTATTTTCTGCCTGCTGCATATCTGAAATGCCACACTCAGTTGCAGCTCCCGCTACGTCCTGCAGATCATTTCTCCATGAAGAATAGCAGGCAGTGGTAGAAATTCGATAACGGCGTCTTTCTCCTTTGATGAGTTCCTGCCCGAAGTGTGAGGCAGGAGATGAGGAATTCAACACGGAGGATACAGACCAAGCGAAAGGACCTGACAGAAGCACTCCCTTTGTTGCAATGCTTTAGGCTAACCATTATTCACAGCCCTCTCCTCATATTGCATCTTTCATGATTTGCTTAAGCGATTTTAAATTGCTTTTGTGATTTCATTTAGCAGAGACCACAATAAAAGTGACCCTTGAGTCTATGAAATGAAACAGCCGGCACAAAGGGATTGAAGGCCTCAGCAGCGTGTGCGGGGTGACGGGTTTCTGTGCCGCACGCGGCACAAAGGAAGGATAAAGGGCTCTTGACAAGATGGAGCTGGTGAGGAACGTTGCTGCGGGTGGATGCTCGGAGCGGCTGGTGTGAAATTCATGTTGGCCAACACACGAATCACAGAGCAGTAGGGATTGGGAGGGACCTTGAAAGATCATCCAGTCTGATCCCTCTGCCACAGCAGGATCACCTAGATCCAGTCATTAGGGATTGGAAAGGACCTCGAAAGATCATCCAGTGCGATGCTCCTGCCAGAGAAGGATCCCCTAGATCTAGTCATTAGGGATTGGGAGGGACCGTGAAAGATCATCCAGCCTGATTCCCCCCCACCACAGCAAGATCCCCTTGCACAGGACTTAAAGATCCTCCTGGATCCAGTCCAGGAAGGTTTTAGGCTTCTTCAGTGGAGGAGACTCCACAACCTCCCTGGGCAGCCCCGTTCCTGTGCTCTGTCACCCTCACCACTAAGAAGTTCCAGGCAGTCCACAGCACAACCACCAACCAGATATTTCATCAAAATAGGGGTTTCTTGTTGTGTGGGATTTTTTCCCAGGACTTTTCTTGGTGAGGGAGGCAGCAGGCAAATTGTGCTAGAGGACAAGGTGCATTTACTGATGGTTTGTTCCAGCAGAGCTCTTAAGCAGAAGACTTATTTGAGCCAAATGTCCGATGCTTGTGGCCAGGAGAAAACCTGGATCCCCTTTTCCACAGCTCTTGTACTGGGTCCTGCTCCAAGACAAGTCAAAGAGGCAGAGTGCTGAGGGTCAGATAAGCAACTGATGTGAGATTTAAAGTCAGTAATGAGATGGAAATGAGATGAGGAAGGAGGTTGTCCTGCTGCAACAAGACTTCCACTTGATCCCTGCAAAACATTGGAGAAACAGCCTTTGGGGCTCATTTCCCAGAGTCTGGCTACTTACAGGAAGAGGGTTGCAGCCCCCAATACCCTCCCCAGACGTGTCAGCCTGCTGCAGAGATGGCTCTTGCCAACGCTGTGGGGTTTTGACAGCACAGAAATGCAGCTGAGCCTCTCCAGAGCTGCCTAAGGTGCAGATGAAACCAGCCTCAGCAAGGCTGGTGCATTTTTATGCAGCTGCTCATCTGGGCTGCTTTCAGCTGTGCCAGAGAGCAAAATCAGCTCGTGGCAGCTCTGCAGTGGAGGAATCCCAAGCCTGACCTCTGCTTTCTTCCCAGAGGCTCCAAACCAGCCCCAGGGGAACCAGCTTCCACTCTCTTAGGCAAAAAGTTAAGCAGAGCCTGCGGAGGAAATGATAGAACCCCGACCTATTTTCATGCTATTTGGCTGCTCTTTACCGTTGATGACAAGTGGTCTGGTGATGTTAGACAGCTCCCAGGGGGACGAAGGGCAGGATTTGAAGCACTTTACAGTGACATCTCATTTAAGGTATTACTCCCACTTCCCTCCACTTTGCAGAGAAGCAGTGTCTGTAAAACCCTGGGGAAGAGGCTGCCTGCAGTGCTCCCTGCTTGGCCCCCTGCAGAAAACACCACAGTGGGGGTAGGCAGGATGAAGCTGATTAGTGATTAGAGATTATCAATTTTATTATTTATCAGTTTCATTCTTACTGATTTTATTACTCACTACTCTTCATTTCATTCTTTACTATTCTATTAATTACAATTACTGCCACTTATTAATTTTATTAGTTATTAATTGCACATCTATTAATTCAATTAGTAACTAATTGCATATATTAATTTTGTCAGTTATGAATTGTACTATTTATTAATCCTTCTAGTCACTGATTGTGTTGCTTATTTATTTAATGACTTATTAATTTATTTCCCCACTAATCTTATTACTTCTTAATTTATTTTATTAATTTTATAACTTATTAATTTATTTTCCCACTAATCTTACAATGTCTTAATTTATTTAATTAATATTATTACTTATTAATTTATTTTTCATTAATTTTAGTTTTCATTAATTTTAGTTTTCATCAATTTTAGTTTTCATCAATTTTAGTTTTCATCAATTTTAGTTTTCATCAATTTTAGTTTTCATCAATTTTATGACTTATTAATTGTGTTCTCTAGTGATTCCAGTTTTTATTATTTTTATTTATTATTTTTATTTTTTTAATTTTATTAAAAGTCAATTTATTATTTAGTAACTTTATTATTTAGTGATTTTATTCCGGCTGTGTAGCACCTTCTGCCTGTGTTCTGGTGAGAAGCAGTGGTTGTGCTGTCACACTGCTGCC
Source organism: Rhinopomastus cyanomelas (assembly GCA_013400115.1). NCBI lineage: Eukaryota > Metazoa > Chordata > Aves > Bucerotiformes > Rhinopomastidae > Rhinopomastus > Rhinopomastus cyanomelas. Next base: position 257,071 of record VXBP01010434.1, read on the forward strand.
CAGCTCTGAGCTTTCCAGGGTGGGGTATCTCATGTATCTCTACAGTCATAGAATCACAGACTCATTCAGGTTGAAAAAGACCCCTGGGGTTGTCGAGTCCAACCCTCAAGCCTAGTTCACAAGATCCCCCAAGAGTGCATCTACTCCCTCGCGACGACCCCTGGCCCAGCTTGTAGAGGGAGAGAGGAGAAGCGACGGAAGCCGAGGCAGTGGGGAAATCGGGTTTTGAGATGCTGTCGCCGCGGTGGCAGAGCTTCCTGCGATGCAGCTGTGCAACGAGTTCACATCTGTTAGTGCCACATGTTGCTTCGCCTTGCGCAGATGCAAAGTCTCAATTTTCCTAATTAGCAGCAACAGGAAGTCTATCTTAATTTTCTGTCCCCCTTCCCTCTAATAAAGGTGGTATTAACAAGGTTACGTGCCTGCTTTCACGGGCTTTAATTGAATGAGAAGTGAGAGTGGGTTAGATCACGCTGCTCTTTCGAGGTGGGCTGTGCTGAGATGCTGAGACACCGATTCATTACGATAAGCAGAACACACAGGACAGGAGTGAAGGCGGGGGGCCGTGCAGCCACCCCCCTTGTGCAGCAGCCGTAGCAATCATAACCTCTGTTATCTGTCTGTGTGATGCTTCAAGCCCCTCTGGACCAGGCTGCCTGTGCTGTGCATTTATCTTTGTTTTCGTGTAACTCCAGCTCTGAGCAGACATTCAGCTGCACTTCTTGTCTGAGGGGATGGGGGATGCAGCCCAGGGCAAGCAGACAGGAGTAGGAGATGTTAAAGACCATGAGAAGACAACCAGTTGAACCAGGAGACAATAAAAAGGGACAGATAAAAGAAAAAATCCTTTACAGAAAGGGTTGTCAAACCCTGGAACGGGCTGCTCGGGGCAGCGATGGAGTCACCGTGTCAGGAGGTACCTAAAGGACATGGGCAGAGAAGAGGAGACTGAGGGGTGACCTCATGAATGATGATAAACACATGAAAGGTGGGTGTCAGGAGGATGGAGCCAGGCTCTGCTCAGGGACATCTAGTGATAGGACAAGGGGCAATGGGTGTGAGCTGGAATATAGGGGTTCCACATCAATATGAGAAGGATCTTCTTCACAGAGAGGGTGACAGAGCCCTGGCAGGGGATGCCCAGGGTGATTGTGGAGTCTCCTTCTCCAGAGAGGCTTAAAACTCTCCCGGACGTGTTCCTGTGTGACTTGGTCTAGGGGATCCTGCTGTGGCAGGGGGGTGGGACTGGCTGATCTTTCAATGTCTCTTCCAATCCCTAATGACTGGATCTAGGGGATCCTGCTGTGGCGGGGGGATCGAACTGGCTGATCTTTCGAGGTCCCTTCCAATCCCTAACCTTCTGTGATTCTGTGATGTGGTGCTAAAAGTCTTGATTTAGTAGTGACCTGGCCGTGCTGGTTGGACTTGACAACCTTAAAGATCTTTTCCAACATGAATGATTCTGTGGTTCTGCTTGTTCCTCATTCCACGTGTGCTCAGTGCCCTCCTTACGTGTGCACTGCTGGGTTGGCCAGGGAGCCGGAGAGCTTTGCCTTGGGGTCCTCACTGTGCTGATCAGAGAGGGACAGGGGCTGGAGCTAGTGGAGGGCAGTGCCGTGCTCCCTGGCGCAGGCTCCATCCCTCTCTGGCCAGTCTGCATTCATATTCCACCTGCCTCTGCTGGGAGAAATCCTTGGGGACCCCACCAGCAATTACTTGTGTGATTTAATTGGCATTATCATTTTACTGGCTTGACAGAGATAAATCGCCCTATTGGGGAAGGCTGCTCCTGTGACAGTAAAAGCACAAGCAAAGACTTCCTCCTTCTCTCGGAAACAAGAGATGACTACCAGTGTATCTTAATAATTAGTGCTGTTATAATTAATCGGACTATTTGAGAACCAGTCTGACAAACAAAGGGAGGGCTTGATTGTTTGGTAATTGACAATTAGTTTCCAGCGTGGTGCAAAGGAACTAAACACAACCCCAAACCGAGATCACCTGAGGGCTGAGCCTTGCCCACGGGGGGGGGCAAGCGGCTGTGGGAGGGAGCAGGGAGGGAAGGAGCATTCCCAGGCACTGAATGTCCCAGGGACCCATTTGTCCTGAACATGAGCTGTGGCTCCTGGTTTCATTGCTTCTCAAACAGTTGCATCCAGCTGTCATAAAACTGTAGTTTATGGAGAAGCAGAGTTTTCAGACCTTGGCTTTTCCATGTCATGTGCACCCCGGTTGTGTTCCTGGATCTGCTCTCTCGGTGCCTCTAGTTCTTTCTCCATCAGGTCTTCCTCTCTCTTTCCTCTTGTGCTTGCCCTGTGCTCTATGCTGCAGCCATCAGATGCTCCAGCAGCCTGTTGCTTGGGGTGTTGCCATGGCAAAGGGGGCAAAGTTGTGCCGGGCGCTGCGCCACTGGGACGATGCCATCTAGATGTGTACTAGACTGTGTGTGACACTGTGCATGAGCTTCTTACACCCTTCCTGCCTCCAAACACAGTGCAGTGGAAGCAATGAGAAGGTGGGCAAAATGTGATTCTTAATTTCTTTTATTTAAATATTGGAAGTAAGACTGGGGTGTTTTGCTGGTCAGATCTATCTGAGATGTTCTCAGGCTGTGGAAAAGAGCTAAGAGTCTCTCCAGTAGGCTCCATCTTGCTGTCTGGATGAGAGCTTTTTTTCTTCTATAGAATCAGAGAATCATTTTAAATGCCAGACTGGCCAGGCTGGAAGGAACCTCAGAGCTCATCCAACCCCCTGCCTGGGGGAGTGATGCCTTTCAACCAGACTTGGTTGCTCAAGGTCTCATCCAACCTGGCCTTGAACATCTCCAGGGAGGGGACAGCTACAGCCTCTCCAGGCAGTCAATTCCAGAGTCTTGTCCACCTTTGTACAGAAGAACTTCTTCCTCAGATCTAGTCTGAACCTACTCTCCTTCAGTTTTAATTCATTTCCCCTTGTCCTATTGCTGGATCCTCTTGGGAGAAGTCCCTCTGCAGCCTTCCTGTAGGTTCCCTTCAGATATTGGAAAGCAGCTATAAGGTCCCCCCAGAGTCTTCACTTCCCTAGGCTGAGCAATCTCAGCTCCCTCAGCCTATAAGATTGGAAAGGTCATCGAATCCAACCATTAACCCAACTGTCCCAAGGCCACCACAAAACTCTGTCCCTAAGCTCCAGATCTACGTGACTTTTAAACACATCCAGGGACTGTGATTCAACCACCAGCCTGGGCAGCCTGTTCCAAAGCCTGATGACCCTTCCTATCACATCAAATCAAATGCCTCCAAGTGCTGACTGCCTCAGTGCTCCCGTGGGCTGTGCTTAGCTCCCACCGGCTGCTGAACTTGTGTTGGTGCTGAGGTGACACTGCTTGGGAAGCCTAAACTCTCGCAGCCCTCTGGAACTGTCCTTGGCCATCGAATGCGCATGGATGGGTCTTCATGCATCTTGGGGAGGAGAATTCTGGGGACAGCCAGACACAACTCCTCACTGTTGCTGTAGGGTTGTTGTTGTACCTGGAGAGTCACAGAGTCATAGAATCATCATGGCTTGAAAGGACCTCCAGGATTCTTCAGAGAGGAGTCTCTTCTTTGGAGACGTTTAAACCTGTCTGGCCATGTTCCTGGGCAACTTGGTCTAGGTGATCCTGCTGTGGCAGGGGGATTGTACCCGATGATCTTTCAAGGTCCCTTCCAATCCCTAAGGATTCTGTGATCAAGTCCAGCCGTCATCCCAACATCTCCTTGACCCCTAGACCATGGCCTCAAGTGCTGGATCTACTCATTTTTTAAACACCTCCAGGGATGGGGACTCCACCACCTCCCTGGGCAGCCTCTTCCAGTGCCCAGCCACTCTCTCAGCAAGGAACTTCTTCCTGAGATCTGGAGAAACAGAGATCTGGAGAAGCACAGTTGTTCCTGTATCTGGACATCTGGAGACACAGCAGAGTTGTTCCTGTACCTGGAGATCTGGAGACACAGCAGAGTGGTTTTTGCATCTGGAGATCTGGAGACACAGCAGAGTTCTTTCTACATCTGGAGACACAGCAGAGTTGTTCCTGTACCTGGAGATCTGGAGACACAGCAGAGTGGTTTTTGCATCTGGAGATCTGGAGACACAGCAGAGTTCTTTCTACATCTGGAGACACAGCAGAGTTGTTCCTGTACCTGGAGATCTGGAGACACAGCAGAGTGGTTTTTGCATCTGGAGATCTGGAGACACAGCAGAGTTGTTTCTGCATCTGGAGACACAGCAGAGTGGTTTCTGTACCTGGACATCTGGAGACACAGCAGAGTTGTGGCTGTATGTGTAGAGGCTGTGAGTGTCTCTGCCAAGTGGCAATGCTCCCCCTCACAACCCCAGTTTAAATGAGATATGAATAATTGATTTGCCTCCTGAATAATTAATTGGATATTCAATAATGAAAGTAATTGTTTGGCTCATTCCCCCATTGATAATGAAGCTGATCTTCTCCTTCAGTCCGTGGCCCATGCAGATATGTAAAGCAGCGAGACAGCTTATGGGCTGATAATGCAGCTAATGTGCTCAGCGCGGGGTCACCTTGTCCAAACACCCCCTCAGCTCCCAGGCAGCTCCACGCTGGGTTATCTGCTGCAGAGCTGAGCTGTGTGTGCAGCCAGGGTTTGTTTTCCCCTCCTCGTTCTGATCGCCGAGCAGCTCCCACCGGAGAGGAGGAGTCTTCTTTTGCAGTTTAAACAAAAATTGTCAGGCGCCACTCGCTCCAATTAAGGCTTGAGAGGGAGGTTTGCTCTTCCTCTAGTCAACAGGAGGCAGATTAAAGAGCGAGCAGCTCTCTGAACTCTCTGCCTTCTGGAGACATTGGAGCTCAGCTCCACAGAGAGGCTCCGGAGCCAGAGCTTGCCTTTGCCACCAGCTCTTCAAAAGAGAAAATCAAACCCAAACATGCTAATGCTGCTTGTGCAGCTGCTGCGTTGGGAGGTGGTGGCCGGGTGGGTTTGAGCTTCCAGTGTTGAACGTCTCGTGAAGCCTGGGAGATGGAGCTACTCTCTGTGGCACCGAGCGTGCAGAGTCTCTGGAGAGCTCCCTGCTGGCACACACCATAGCAGGACCACCTCGATCAAGTCGCACAGGGACAGGTCCAGGCAGATTTTAAATGTCTCCAGAGAAGCAGACTCCACAACCCACCTGGACATCCTCTTCCAATGCTCTGTCACCCTCACAAGTTCCTTCTCGGATTGATGTGGAACCTCCTCTGTTCCAGCTCACACCCGCTGCCCCTTGTCCTGTCATTAGAATGCCCCTGAGCAGAGCCTGGCTCCATCCTCCTGACACCCACTTTTTCTATATTGATCAACATTAATGGGGTCACCCCTCAGGCTCCTTTCTCCAGCTCCCTCAGCCTTTCCTCATCAGGGAGATGGTCCACTCCCTTCATCATCTCTGTGCCTCTGCGCTGGACTCTCTCTAGCACCTCTGTGTCCTTCTGGAACAGAAGGGTCTAATGTTGGGGCGAAGATCCATGTGGTGGGGCCTGAGCCAGAGGTTGGAGGGGTTTAATCTCTTAGTACAAACACCAGACAACCTCGCCTGTGTCTCCCTTATTCCACCAAGCCTGTAATTCCTGCTCATCCCTGTTGGGTCTGGGCAGGGCTTAGGGTCCCAGCAAATAGCACAAGCAACCAGACTGCACTTGCAGGTGACTGACTTGCAATGAAGTGAAGGGCTGAGCGAAGCCTGTCCCCACCATATTGTCTGTTTAAAAGGGTGGCTGCCGTAACAACAGAGCTCAGCATCAGCATTGCAGTGGGCAGATAAGCAGGGAAAAGCATCTTGAGACATTGTGTGCAGCTACATGAAGGCTGGAGCAGTCCAGAGCAAGGGCAAGAGGCAGTTGTGCTGCTGATGCTCCTGTGACCCATCCTAAGTGACCATTCTCACACCTTACCTGGGCTCTGCTGACTGCCCTGTGTCTGAGAGCTCTCAGACAGCTTCAGGCTCTGCCCTGAGTTTCTGCTGGCAATCTGTAACTGCTCTGAATGGAAGTTTCCTATGAGAGGCATTTGGATTATTTTTAGGACATGGTTAGGAGCTTTCAAGCATCTTTGATTGTGTCCTGAGTATTCAGCTGGGGCTGGGCACTCCCAGTGAAGATTTTCATGCTCAGCTGCAGGAAATTTAATCTGCTGTATAAAACCACAGCTTCTGAGGTGTCTGCCTTGAGGAGAGGATGATGTTTGGGAATATCAAAGCAGTGAGCTCCAGCATTTCATATCTCACCACTAGCCTCAAGCCTGTGAGGCAGTGAGTGCCCCTCGAGTCAGAGAGGGCTGCACAGGGTGGTACAGACCTTTGCTTCGAGGCTTCAACCTCTGAGTCCCTTCTTCTCCTGGCAGCAGCACCGAGTGCAAACAGTTACCTGGAGATTGATGTGCTGCTATGAACGTGCATGTGGGAACCATTTAAAGCAGGAAAATGAAGCAGCCAGTGTTCCTGAAGAAGGATTTGTCTGAGATGAAACCCTCCACTGCAAAAGCTACTAGTGGTTTTAGGTGCTTCTCCTTTTAACTAGTTTAATGTCTTTATGGGGATATTCACTTGAAAATGTAGCAGAACCAACGGGGCTCAGAAATACTTGGTCTTCAGCTAATTTACTCTGCAGCAGATTTGTCATTTCATCAGTAATTGAAGCAGAGACACTTTGGTCACAAATTCATTTGTATCGTTCAGATCTCCTTGGCTGCTTGTGGAAACCATAAGGACAGATCATGGAGGAAGGAGTGATGCCGAGAGTCTTCCTAAGGAACTTCTGTAATGATGACCTTGTCACAGCATCACAGAATGCTAGGAATTGGAAGGGACCTTCAAAGATCATCCAGTCCCATCCCCCTGCCAGAGCAGGATCCCCTAGATCCAGNAATGACCTTGTCACAGCATCACAGAATGTTAGGAATTGGAAGGGACCTCAAAGGTCATCCAGTCCAATCCCCCTGCCAGAGCAGGATCCCCTAGACCAAGTCCATGGAGAAGGGAAAATTGCAGAATCATAGAATGGATTGTGTTGGAAGGGACCTCCAAAGGTCGTCTAGTCTGACCACTCTACAACAAGCAGGGCCATCTCTGACCAGAGCAGATTCCCCTGAGCCCCATCCAGCCTGACCTTGAATGGCTCAAGGGATGGGGCCTCCACCAGCTCTCTGGGCAGCCTGTTGCAGGGATCCCTCACCCTCAGATTTAAGAACCTTTTCCTTCTGCCTGGGTAAAGACAACAAGCCCAAACCACTCCATTTCAAGCCTTCTCCTGTCTAAGTTGGTGTGAAGCTGGCAGCATCACCCTTCCTTCCCATCCCTTCTCTGGGCCATTAAGCGGTTTGCAAGTGGTTCCCAAGATCAGAGCTCCCTTGGTGACTTAACTGATGTGTCTGAGAGGGGCGGAAGGCAGGAGCCCAGGGGCTCTGGGGAGGGAAGGGGAACCCCGAGGGCTACGCTGCAGCCCTGCAGGGGAGATGCTGCAGAAAGCAGCGGCTCCGCCTGGCCGCGGGGCCGTTATTTACGCACATCACACACAAACAGCTTCGTGCATCCCTCTGGAATCTCTTATTTGTCAGTGAGACACCCCCCAGCCCGCTGTGCCTCAGCTAACATTTACAGTAAATCTGTTACGCTGACCATTAAATCCGGAGCTGCCCTGAGCGATAGTTTCAATGGGTGTGTTGACAGCCCGAGCGTTAATAATGATGCAAACACTAACCTGTTTATTGATTTGCTTTTTGTACCCTTCATCCCAGCTCACTCCTTCTCACTCTCGAAGGAGAAATCCTAGAATTAGTAATCGGGTGACAGCTCCGAGCCCCGGTCTGTTCCCAGTAGTGTCATCCAACCCAAACTCCCGGAGATAAATTACAGGTGCCGTGTTCTGCCTCTGCCAGCCATCCAATATGCTGCTGCTCCACGCGAGCTGCAGTATTTGTCACTGGTGCCAGCAGACAGGAGAGGGGGGAGGAAAAAAGAAGCTGCATTAACACAGACATGAAAAGCTTTTAACTTTGACAAGAGAAGCATAGGGAAGTTTTAAATCGAGCCCTTCCGCTGGAGGCCACTGCCCATCCATCACAGCGGCTTGTCAGGCGCGGCGCTGGGTGGAATGGGGCTGGGAACGGGAGCTGGGTGGGATCGCGGTGCTTCCTCCTCTTCCGCCTTCTCCTACCAGGTGGACCCCTGCCTACGGCAATGCGCAGGAGCACATGAAATTGGTGAAGGGATCGTTGGGTTCCTGTGCACAGATCAGGCTGTTTGTGAGGTCACAGTCCTTGAGATGGAGATGGAGATGGGTTCATTGATGGGGGAGTAAACAGCTGGTTTGATTCAGACCCTGGCAGGGATGGGAGCCGGCCCAGTCAGTGGGAGACACAGGCCAAGCAGGGACGGGTCTTGGCTGTGACCCTGAGGACTGGTCCTGGTTGTGTCCCTGAGGTCTGGTCTTGGTTGTGTCCCTGAGGTCTGGTCCTGGTTGTGCCCCTGAGGACTGGTCCTGGCTGTGTCCCCTGCAGAGAAGCAGCTCAGCTGACTTACAGGCTTCTAAAACACTGACCACAAGGAGCAGTCGCCTCTGAGCTAATGGGCAGAGTTCTCCAGGTTGGAAAGTGTGAAGAGAGGTGCAAATAGAGCCAGGAGTTAACTCATTCTGGAGATCAGTCCTACTTCAAGCAGGAGCTGCAGATGCTTTCCCAGTTTGGACTCCACACACCATTCAGCACTGTTCAGCACAGCCCTCATGACGAGTGACAGAGGGTTGTGCCAGAAGCAGCTGGTTAAATGAAAGCTAGGTTTTGTGTTCCCCATCTAGCAGTGCTTTCTGCCCTATGGTCTCTTATGGTTGGGAGAGAAACCTGTCAGTAAATAAACAGAATTTATAAACCTCTGCTGTACTCCCCAGGAGCAGGGGCCCCGAGTGCTTTCAGCGGCACTTGTAAGCTCTGCTCAGTTGTCAGGCTCCTTAGCTCCTTTTATTTCTCCTCAGTTTATGAGCTCAGAAAAAGCAGTCTGCAGCGTTTATGAACTGCACCGCAGAGCTGGAGAGAGGCAGCCGGTCCAAAAACAACACAGTTCTACCTGTCCTGCTGAAGCGGGGCTCCGATCAAAGCCCTGCGTTGGGTTTATTTTCTCCTGTCTTCTAATAGGCCCCCGACCATCAAACAGACAGACCTGTGTTGTTTTAGAAAACAAAATGACACCCCCGGTGTCATTAAAAGCCCTGGCAGATGCCTTCGTTCGTTAGGAGATCAAGGTCAATGTTCAACAAACCGCTGGGAGTGGGAGTTCATGGAAATAAAAGTACTGTAAATAGACTGCAAAAACAAAGGGGCTCTTTGGGATGGGGCTGTGGACAGCAGGAGAAGATCCAGTCCAGTAGGGGTAGTGAGAAGGTGGTTTTTAAAAGGATATCCTGGCTCTTTCAATACAACTGTGACTTGATCTAGGTGGTCCTGCTGTGGCAGGGGAATGGGACTGGATGATCTTTCCATTAGGTCCCTTCCAGTCCCTAATGATTCTGTGATTCTATGATTCTATGAACTGTGGTTGAGTCACCATCCCTGGATGAGTTTATGCCTGACCTACATGTAGGGTTCATAGAATCATTAGGGATAGGAAGGGACCTCTAAAGATCATCCAGTCCAGTCCCCCTGCCTCAGCAGGATCACCTAGAGCAAGTTGCACAGGAACACATCCAGGAGGGTTTTAAATATCTCCCAAGAAGGAGACTCCACAACCCCCCTGGGCAGCCTGTTCTGGGGGATCTGGTTTAGGGGTGAACTTGTAGAGTAGGGTTGATGGTTGGACTCAGTGATCCCAGGTGTCTTTTCCAACCTGAATGATCCTATGATTCTGTGGCTAGGATTTTTGCAGTGGGACTCCACCACCACCCTGGGCAGCCCATTCCAGTGCCTGACCGCTCTCTCCTTCTCTGCTCTTCTCTCATATGAATGGACATACAGGTGCACTCCAGTGATGGGTGTAAAACAAAGTGGTGACAGATTCCTCTCTCTCATTCCCATTTCAATAAACAGAAAGAATTAAATTCTGTCCGCAAGATTAAGCAAAGCTTTAGCATTAAATACTTCAATTCAAGACTTCAGGACCAGTTATTTTTGTAAAAAACAACTTTCAACCCAACTTTTTTCCTCTCCTTTTCAGTTTTCTTTCTCACCTGCTAAATTTGGTGCCTTTTATCACATCTCCAAGACTGTAAAGGTATTGGTGAGGGCTGGGTAGCTGTGGAGGGTAATAGAACATGGGCTGCCCAGGGAGGATGTGGAGTCTCCTTCTCTGGAGAGGTTTAAAATCCACCTGGACATGTTCCTGTGCAACTGGATCTAGGTGATCCTGCTCTGGTGAGGGATTGGACTGGATGATCTTTCGAGGTCCCTTCCAATCCCTAATTCTCTGTGATTCCAAGCTGAGTTCAGCACAAAGATATACCTGGACCACACTTTGAATGTGAATGAGGCTAAAGCCCATGACTTGACAGACCTGTGGTTTTCGCTCTAGAATCTGTTTAGGGTTCTCAGGAGAAGTTGGTGAACTTATCAGAACAGAGACAAAGGAAGAAGAAACAACTGAATCTAGAGGATCTTGCTGTGGTTGGGGGATTGAAGTGGATGATCTTTGAAGGTCCCTTCCAATCCCTAATGACTGGATGTAGGGGATCTTGCTGTGGCAGGGGGATGGGACTGGATGATCTTTGAAGGTCCCTTCCAATCCCCAGTGTTCTGTGATACCATCCAAGAGCTGGGGACTGTCTGTGCTGGGATGGATGATGAATTGACAACAGGATTAGCAGAAGTGAGGAAAGCACAGAAAGAAAAGCAAAGGCCACGAGGAACAGAAAGCCCGTGGAATTAGCAGGAAGGAGAACAAAGGCAACCTGAAACAACTAGAGTAAAATTTTAACTTTAAAATCGAGACGTGTATTTGTCACGGCTCCTCCAACAGTGAGAGCGTATCCTCCTCCTCCTCCCTTTCCCTGCACAGATTTCCCCAGGCGATTCACAGGCCTTCCTGCCTTGATTTGTGTGGGTTCATATTTCATGGCTCCTGTTTACCGTGTCCCCGTCGTGATTTATGACCGGGGAAACATTGCATCCAGGTGATGATCCAGTCCATTATCTCCACAGAGATGCTGGCCACTGTAGGGAGACGCGGGGTCCCGTTGTACCACGTGAGGGAGAAGGAGCAGAAAAGGGGGCTTCTGGGTTCCAGCTCTGTGATTTGGACAGCTGGATGCAAACTAAAACAGCCTCCTTTCTCCTATTATTTCTCTCCTTGGATGGGTTTTGATATAACCAAACCTCTCGGGACATCGACCCTGCTATGGCAGGGTGAAGCTCCTTGTCTCAATACCACCCTTGGTTAGGCTGGAATTAGGTTAGCTCCTTTCCTTTCCTTTCCTTTCCAGATTTCTGCTTTCCCACTAACAAACCAAAATGTCCCTGCCCTTCTCTGCAGCTTCACAACTCGTGGGGGTCGTTAATACTGAGATGGGACTGTCAAATTTCTTTGACCTGAGGTGCATCACCCCATCTGCAGACAGAAAGGCTGTGATACAGGGCAGAGAACACACCCCTGGATAGCGATGTGGCTGTGCCCATGGTCACAGAGCACAGGACACACCCTGGGATAGGGATGGGGCTGCACCCATGGTCACAGAGCAGAGGGTGCCCCCCAACACACGGATCACAGAAAGACTGAATCACAGAACATTAGGGATTGGAATGGACCTTGAAAGATCATCCAGTCCACCCCACTGACACAGCAGGATCCCCTAGAACAAGTCACAGGAACACATACAGACAGGTTTTAAACATCTCCAGTGAAAGCGACTCTGCAATCCCCCTATGGCTGACAAGGACCTTCAGGATCATCAGGTTGAACCTTCATCCCAACATCTCCCGGACCCCTAAGTGCTTAGGCCTTAAGTGCTCCAGCTACTCAGTTTTTAAACACCTCCAGGGATGGGGACTCCACCACCTCCCTGGGCAGCCTCAGGGATTAGGACGGATCTGTGCCCGTGGGAGCAGAGGATGCAGCCCAGGGCCACGTTAACTCCGGGATGGCCATCGTGCACTGACAGCAGCCATCACATCTGGGGACAAGACCCTGGGCTAAGTCTCAGTGGGAGATGTCTCTGCTGTGAGCCCCATGCTCAGCTCTGTCGGACTTTTGCTGTCTCTGCCTGATTCAGCAGCAGCTTCGCAAAGGATCATCTTCCACTCTGATGTGATTGAGGTCTCATTCCCATTGCTTGGACCCCTTATCACTCAGCCCTTCCATCCCTAGTGCTGTGTACGAGAAGCTAAGGCCCTCACTTTATTTTCCAGGTCTCTTCCCATCAGAGCAGGGCAGGAACGAAGCTTGGCAATGAAAGGCAATTTCTCCTAGTGTGGTGGGCGAGTGCAGTGTGGCCAGAAAGCTTTTAAACAACAAAAAAAGAGAGAGAATCCAATAACTTCCATATAAATTGTCCAGGAGAGAAAACTTTGTGGTTTTGACATCTGTAGCTGTTTCAGCATTTTTCCATGGAAGATGAAAAACTTTTGCATTGAGCAAAACACAGATTTATGATCAATAAAGTGAAGTTTAACAGTTTATAGGGGCTATACATTCTTTTTCTTGAAAAAATACCAACCCCTGATATTGAAAAGTATTTTTCCCTCCCAACCATGTGAGAAATCCTCTCCAGCGTCAGTCAGAGTCAGCACAGCAGCCAGCGGGGCACGGTGGAGAGTCACTGGATGGGATTTCACAGAATCATAGAACCACAGGGTTGGAAAGGACCTCCAAAGGGCACCCCTACAACAAGCAGGTCCAGCACTCACCAGACCAGGTTGCCCAGAGCCCCATTCAGCCTGACTTTGAGTGGCTCCAGGGATGGGGCCTCCACCCCTTCTCTGGGCAGCCTGTTCCAGGGATCCCCCACCCTCAGGTTCAACAACTTTTTCCTGCTGTCCTGCTTCACTCTGTCCTTTTCCAGCTTCAAACCGTGACCCCTCATCTTTACATTCCCTGCCTTGTGAGCAGCCTTCCCCAACCTTCTGACAGCCCTTCTCAGAAGGGTTGGAAGGTGGCTATAAGGAGCCTTCTCCTCTTCAGGCTGAACAACCCCACTCTCTCAGCCTGTCTTCCTAAAAGAGATCCTCCAGCCCTCTGAGTATTTCCATGGTCTCCTCTTGTCTCACTCCAGTGCTCCATTTCTGGAAGAACAACCCATCACTCAAATCATCCCTCTTTCACCTTCATGGAGTCAAGTGCAATAGATCTAAGTTTGTCAAGGAGCTAATTTGGACTAAGCAACCCCTGAGGTCTGCACAGGATACGATGCTGTAGTGTGTTCACACCGGTCAGTCCCCGTCCTCCCATGAGATGCCTGGAAATTTATCACCCAGTTCTGAGCTTTAACTGCCTCCATCCCCAGGGAATTCATGGGAGAAGGGAACCTTGCTGAGGTTTATGTGGTGGGTCTTAAACCCCTAAACGTTGGTGGCAGCATAAAGCTGCGCCTTTGGAAGGTGATTTATGGACAGGGAGCTCAGCCACGTGTCCTCTGTGGGAAATTGGGTTGGAACAAGTGGGAGAAAACAGCTGAGGAGGGAAACTTGTGCAGGTCCATAGTGTTCCAGGAGGACACAGAGATGCTGGAGAGAGTCCAGTGCAGAGCCACAAAGATGATGGAGGGAGGGGAGCATCTCCCTGATGAGGAAAGGCTGAAGGAGCTGGGGCTCTTGAGCTGGGAAAGAAGAAGACTGAGGGGTGACCCCATGAATATTGATAAATATAGAAAGAGTGGGTGTCAGGAGGATGGAGCCAGGCTCTGCTCAGGGGCATCTAATGATAGGACAAGGTGTAATGGGTGTCAGCTGGAACACAGGAGGTTCTACATCGATGTGAGAAGGACCTTCTTCCCAGTGAGGGTGACAGAGCCATGGAAGGGGCTGTCCAGGGGGTTGTGGAATCTTCTTCTCTGGAGACATTGAAAATCTACCTGGCCATGTTCCTGTGTGACTGGATCTAGGGGATCCTGCACAGAGGTAATAACCCCTTGGCCAGCACCGGCTGAGGTAGCCACCAGCACCTCCTGTGCTTTACCAGCCACACTCAGCACGAGGCTGCAACACATCCACTGCATCCCTGGCTGACTTCATGCATCTCCCTCAGGAGGGGCAGGGGGTTTCCCTCACATATTTGTGCAAACCTGAGCATGATGGTGCTTTGAGCTGTTGGATATCTGTGGAATCTCCTTCTGTGGAGGGGTTTAAAACTCATCTGGCCGTGTTCCTGTGTGACTTGGTCTATGTGATCCTGCTCTGGCAGGGGGATTGGACTGGGTGATCTTTCGAGGTCCCTTCCAATCCCTATTGTTCTGTGAGTCTGTGATTCTGTGATTGTGGAGTCTCCTTCTCTGGAAATGATTAAAACCCACCTGGACATGTTCCTATGTGATTTGGTCTAGGTGATCCTGCTGTAGTCAGGGGGATTGGACTAGATGATCTTCCGAGGTCCCTTCCAATCCCTAATGTTCTGTGATTCTGCAGAGCATGTGGCCATTTTCACTTAGCTAAATAAACTCGCTTGCAGGAAGATCATAGAAGTTTTGTCGAGTTCTTCCTGAAAACTTTTCCCATTTCTCGTGAAGAGGAATTTCCACTCAGACAATTAAAGGAAGTACCAAGCAATATTTTCTGAGGGAAGCTCATGAAGACGTCAGGAGCATCTTAAACACTTGCGCTGCCAGTCCGCGCTGAGCCGCATCTCCTGACGGCCAAAGCCCGTCGCTAAAAGCAGCGGTTCCAAGCTGACAACCAGCACATACATAACATTTGTGTTTAACTAGATGACAGAAATCCCACCTTAGTAAAAAGCGATGATGGCTACAGCTGAACAATCCACATCATGCAAGATTTATAAGACGAAGGTTATGCAATCATCTAATCGGAGAGACAAGCCTTGAGTGATAATAGGAGACGCCTGCACTTCAATCAGCGGCGCTGGATTCATTGCTGTTTTCTTATTAGCTCATGGGAGCATTAGGGCTGCATTATCCACTTTGCCACAGTCTAATTCAGCATTTCCATCCGAAAACATATGCACGGGGAGTGATCTATGCCGAGCAACGAGATGGAGGCAGAGCCATTCGAGTGACTTCACGGCTATAAAGATGTACATCATCCGCGTGTCTTTCAGCGAGGCTTGAGGTTTGATGGCACGTTGCTTTGCAGGGAAAGTTTTCCCTGAGTAAAACTGTGATGGCTTTCCTCAAACCAGCACAAACAAGATAGAAGGTCAAGAGAGTTTCTCCTCTCTCTGCCTTGTTGACACCACACAGAATCACAGAACATTAGGGATTGGAAGGGATCTTGAAACATCATCTTGTCCAATCCAAATCCCAGCTAAAGTGACTCCCAGCTTGGTGTTTGCACAGAATCACAGAACATCAGTGACTGGAAGGGACCTCCAAAGATCATCCAGTCCAATCCCCCTGCCAGAGCAGGATCACCCAGACCAAGTGGCACAGGAACGTGTCCAGGTGGGTTTTAAATGTCTGGAAGATGTGTCCTGTTCTGGGTCCCTCTGTTCCAAAAGGACACAGAACTGCTGGAGAGAGTCATGAAGATGATGAAGGGAGTAGAACACCTCCCTGATGAGGAAAGGCTGAGGGAGCTGGGGCTCTATAGCTTGGAAAGAAGGAGACTGAGGGGTGACCCCATGAGTGTTGATATATATGTGAAGGGTGGGTGTCAGGAGGATGGAGCCAGGCTCTGCTCAGGGGCATCTAATGACAGGACAAGGGGTGCTGGGTGTGAGCTGGAACAGAGGAGGTTCCACATCAGTGTGAGAAGGAACTTCTTCATGGTGAGGGTGACAGAGCTGTGGAAGGTGCTGCCCAGGGAAGTTGTGGAGTCTCTTTCTCTAGAGACATTTTAAACCCTCTTAGATATGTTCCTATGTGACTAGATCTAGTGGACCCTGCTGTGGTGGGGGGATTGGACTGGCTGATCTTTCCAGGTCTCTCCCAATCTCTAATGTTCTGTGATTCCATGATTCTGTGAATTTGCCCCTTTTCTTCTCTAGAGAAGGATCCTCTAGGGGCTAAAGCAGAGCATGAACCCAGCCCACAAGGCTAGAAATCTCTTACCCTACAAGTGAGACAGCACATCATCTTATTAGTGCTGCACCAGCTGTTGAGGAAGGAGCAGGTTAACTCAGGCAGGGTAGTAGGAAATGATTTGCAACGTGCATCTTACAGCCCAGATCAAATAGATGATGTCTGAGCAGAAAGGGAGCTTCTGTTGCTTCTCAGAAGTGAATCTTTTAGGAGAGATTGTAAGCAGCAGATAATTGAGTCTAACAGAGGTGCAGCCTGTGTGTGGGTAGATATGGATATGGACAGATAATGGCTGCATATAGATAAGGATATAGATAGATGTAGATATGGATATGGATAAATATGGATATGGACATGGGTATGGGTATGGATATGGACATGGATATGGGTATGGACATGGATATGGATATGGGTATGGACATGGATATGGACATGGGTATGGATACGGACATGGATATGGATATGGACATGGATATGGACATGGATATGGATATGGACATGGGCATGGACATAGATATGGACATGGATAGGGATATGGATATGGATAGATGTAGATATGGATACATATAGATATAAATCCATAGTACATGGATAGTAACACACTCACAGAAACTCTAACTGGTTAACTATTGTACAGAGAAGCCCATAATGTTTTTCAGGTTAAAAGTGTGCCCTTCCAGAGGCTGACAAGTTCAGGCTCTGTATTTCAAAGGCAGATGTTATACAAGTTGACGTGTTTATAATGCAATAATCGAACTAATTGACTGAGATCTCTGATTAAAATGAGGCTTCTCATGCAGTCTCAGCCCGAGATTCCCTCCTAGATGCATGCAATAGGTTCATTTGACATCACCCATGCAGGCTTGGATCCTGTGATGAATCCCAAGATGATGAAGGGAGTAGGACACCTCCCTTGTGTGGAAAGGCTGAGGGAGCTTGGTCTCTCAAGCTTGGAAAAAAGGAGACTGAGGGGTGACCCTGTGAACGTTGATAAATATGGAAAAGGTGGGTGTCAGGAGGATGGACCCCTCAGTTTCTGAAGGACACAGAACTGCTGGAGAGAGTCCAGTGCAGAGCCACAGAGATAATGAAAGGAGAAGAACACCTCCCTTATGGGGAAAGGCTGAGGGAGCTGGGTCTCTTGAGCTTGGAGAAATGAAGACTGACGGGTGACCCCATTAATGTCTATAAATATGTGAAGGGTGGGTGTCAGGAGGATGGAGCCAGGCTCTGCTCAGTGGCACCCAGTGATAGGACAAGGGGCAATGGGTGTGAGCTGGAACAGAAGAGGTTCCACATCAGTAAGAGAAGCAACCTCTTCATGGTGAGGGTGACACAGCCCTGAAAGGGGCTGCCCAAGGGAGTTGTGGAGTCTCCTTCTCTGGAGATGTTTAAAACCCACCTGGACATGTTCCTGTGAGACTTGGTCTAGGTGATCGTGCTGTGTCAGGGAGATTGGACTGAATGATCTTTCCAGGTCCCTTCCAGTCTGTAATATTCTGTGATTCTGTGGGGTCCAAGTGCATCAGGCAGTTCTGGGTGTCTTTACTGAAGCAAAGCCTCCTGTTTGGAGGTACAAATGTAGGTGGCTCTATCAGTGTTCTTGTACAATCACACTTCTCAGGGAAAAAGAAAGTGTTTCAAAGGTAAACAGAAGGCATTTGTGTCCCAGAGTCTGATTTATTACAGACACTATATATAGCTGTCATTAAATGAACAGGCTAACATGTGCCTATTCATCACTGGGAGGGAAATGAACAGGCTATTCTCTGCTTGCCTGGAATTGTTCATATTTCTGAAAACAGCAGTGTCTAGGAGAGGAACGAGAGCCTAAAATGCCAGAAGGTCTTTGATTTATTCTTCTCAGGCACTGCCTCTCTATGTTCTCCGTGCCCGAGAGTATTACTCAAGTCAATTGATCTGTTGAAACTGTTCTAGCAATCCCCGTTTCTCCCCCAAACTCCCTGCTGAAGACCTTAATCTGCCTCCTTTTGTTGTTAGTGCCATTAAAATAGATTTGAATCAGGCTGTGATTTTTGGTGTTTGACTTTGAAGGTGCTTTTTGATCCCAAAATGCTGCTGTTTGACAGCCATTCGTCTTCTCGTTTGGGTTGCCAGCGTTTTGGTTATGACTCTGCAGTTGGCAAACTGCAGCATCCTTCCAAATCCCAGCTACAGTGACTCCCAGCTTGGTGTTTGCACAGAATCACAGACCATTAGTGACTGGAAGGGATGTCCAAAGATCATCCAGTCCAATCCCCCTGCCACAGCAGCACCACCTAGAGCCAGTCGCACAGGAACATGTCCAAGAGGGTTTTAAACATCTCCAGAGAAGGAGACTCCACAACCTCCCTGGGCAGCCCCTTCCAGTGCTCTGTCAGCCTCACTGGGAAGAAGTTTCTTCTCATATTGATGTGGAACCTCCTCTGTTCCAGCTCACACCCATTGCCCCTTGTCCTATCATTAGATGCCCCTGAGCAGAGCCTGGCTCCATCCTCCTGACACCCACCCTTCACATATTTATAGACCTTAATGAGGTCAGCCCTCAGTCTCTTCTTCTTCAAGTTCAAGAGACCCAACTCCCTCAGCCTCTCCTCATAAGGGAGGTTCTCCACTTCCTTCATCATCCTCGTTGCTCTACACTGGACCCTCTCCAGCAGCTCCACATCCCTCTTGAACTGAGAGGCCCAGAACTGGACACAACACTCCAGATATGGTCTCGCCAGGGCAGAGTAGAGGGGGAGAAGAACCTCTCTTGATCTGCTAACCACCCCGCTTTTGATCCACCCCAGGATGCTGTTGGCCCTCTTGGCCACAAGGGCCCATTGCTGGCTCATGGTCATCCTGCTGGCCACCAGGACCCCCAGGTCCCTTTCTCCTACACTACTCTCCAACAGGTCAGCCCCCAACCTGTATGTTTTTGGCTGAAAATAAACAAAATCTTTTGCTATTCAGGATTTTTTGTAGAATTATAGAATCATTCAGGTTGGAAAAAATCATTCAGGTTTTAAAAAAAATCTTCACTAGTGGAGGCTGCAGATTTTATTGTGAAAAATCAACATTTTCCTGGGTTTTTCTGGCACCCTGGTTCCCAGCCTTGGCTGTGAATTCACTTGTCGTTCATCTGAGCCATTTCAAAACACTCTCTGTAATGAGGCTGGAGCATGTGCAGTCACTTGCAGCGTCATTTCTGCAGCTGAAAAGATGCTGGCAGCGTTCTCTTGGTGGAGAGGGGCCAGGGGAACCCCCACCCCGTGGCAGCAGGACAGGACTGTGTGTCAGCAGGTCCCTTCCTGGACCTCACTCTATCCCAGCTTCTCCAGCAGCTCAATTCAGAGCAAAAGGCTGTGCTGGTGGTGAAATCTGCCCTTTCCAGGGAGATTTCTCCCCAAGAAGGGGTTTTTGGTGCCATCCTGCCAGCGAGGGGAACGGGCTGCACTGGGCTGTAACCACTGGTCACCCCACTAATGATTAACTCTGATTTCTCCTGCTGGATCTTTTCTACACCCACCCTCAGCTGCTAAGGCTTTGGGATTTCTGTTGGTGTTTACCAGCTTTGGGGAAGCTGCAGGGAGGGAGTGGAACAAGCAAACCTCCTGCCAAAAGACAAAGTGAACACAGGGAAGGCCATCCCTGCCAGAGGAGATGAAAGAGTCCTTACAGGACAATGAGGAGTGTGTGGGTGTCTCTCACCAGACCCGCTGACCCCCAGTGCTGAGCTGCAGAAAATACTGGGGGGGGGGGCTCAGCAAAGATAAAAGCAGCTGTGGCCCCAGGGAACCCTCTTTCTGCTCTGCCACTGTGTCCAGTGAATCACAGAACATTAGGGATTGGAAGGGACCCCGAAAGATCATCCACTCCAATCCCCCTGCCACAGCAGGATCATGGAATCATTAGGGATTGGAAGGGACCTCAAAAGATCATCCACTCCAATCCCCCTGCCACAGCAGGATCATGGAATCATTAGGGATTGGAAGGGACCTCAAAAGATCATCCACTCCAATCCCCCTGCCACAGCAGGATCCCCTAGACCAAGGCAGGTGAGGCACAGGAAGATCTCCCTGCATTGGCTCTTTTCTGCTTCAACCTGCTGGCACCAGGCAGAAGGAAGAAGAGGCTCAGGCACAACTTGATGATGGTTCTGGCTACTCCACCTAAACATCTCCCCACATGTGCCCTGCAGACAAAAATATCTCTGCTCTGCCTTCTTTAAAACAAAAAAGATTGTGGAGTCTTCTTCTCTGGAGACGTTTAAAGCCCGCCTGGACACGTTCCTGTGTGACTGGAAGTAGGGGATCTGCTGTGGCAGGGGGGATTGAGCTGGAAGATCTTTCAAGGTCTCTCTCAATCCCTAATGTTCTGTGATTCTGTGACCGTGATTGAAATTGCTGCATCATGGCAGTACAGCCCTTTCATCTGACCACAGGTCCTCAGGACGAGTGAAAACACAGACCTGAGCTCCTCAGCCTACATAGACAAGGGCATGTGTATGTGGAGGAAGGTGAAGGACCTGGATTTAATGGCCATTAGGGCTTTCCCTGCAGCTTCACAGACATCTCCTGGCTGCATGTGCACACACACACACACACACAAACATCCCAGAAAAGGCACCAGAGGCTGAAACCACCCTAGAGCCACTGATGTTTAGCAAAACATTCAAACAAAAACTCAAGGTGTTTTGTTTTGGCTTTGAGGAAGAAGAGGTCTGGGTGCCACCTAACAGACTGGTTTAGGACAAAACAAGTCCCGCTACCAGTGAGTTCTTCCTCTGCTGCTCAGGGGATTGGAGCAGATGATCTTTGAGGTCCCTTCCAATCCCTAATGTTCTGTGATTCTATGACTAGATGATCTTTTGAGGTCCCTTCCAATCCCTAATGTTCTGTGATTCTATGACTAGATGATCTTTTGAGGTCCCTTCCCAATCCCTAATGTTCTATGAGTCTATGACTAGATGATCTTTTGAGGTCCCTTCCAATCCCTAATGTTCTATGAGTCTATGACTAGATGATCTTTTGAGGTCCCTTCCAATCCCTAATGTTCAGTGCTTCTGTGATTCCTTCTCTCTCTCAGATTGTCCCCTTTCAGCTGCCCCAGTTGAAACCATCTCCCTTCCATCCACAAAAAGAGCCACACGGTAGAGGTTTCTGAAAGTGGCTCCTCTACCAGGAGCAGTGCGGTGCAGACCCGCAGGCTCCTCACCTCACACCACTCCAGGGCCAGGCTTTCCATTCTCCACAAAACCTACCTGAGGTGGTTTTGAAGCTTCCCCACTGTTGCCTGCCCGCAGTGCCGCCCTCGCCTTGGATTTACGAGTGTAGGGGGCACGTGGGCTCAAGTTCAAGAGTTGGCAGCTTCATTTGCATGCGAGAGGCCAAAGGAAGCAAATAAAAACTGCCTCACACAACGAACCAGGACTGGAGTTGGCTAAATGCTTCCCTGTGAAATGGATTTTCAAAGTGCCTCTTGAACTCTTCGGTGGAAAGACAGATTCATTTTCAATGGAGTTTGATCTTGCTCTTCGGCTTCATTTGTAAGACCAATTACGGAACGTTTTGTACAACAATTAGGTGCATTAAAGCCACTCTGTTCCATTTGATGGATTTTAATAGTAATTGAACAGAAGAACCCATCAGCTGAAAGACTGTCCAATCAAGGGTGCCCACATGCTGAACTGTAATTTCCACTCCACACATGGGCTCTGCCATTTCAAACTACCAACACGGCCTCTCCTCCCCAACACCCCAGCAAATTCTTGGCTATTTGTTCCAAAAGTTTACATATCAATGCTCTAAGAGCACAGAAAACACACTGACCATGGTTCTGTGGTGATTCCCCAGCACAGCTGCATCTGTAGAGCTCCCTGGAGCTTGTTTGTGGACGCAGCTTTCACGATCTTCTGGTGAGCAGAGGGTGTTTGCTGGGAAGTGCCCTAAATTCACTCTCTAAGTGTCTCTCTTGGAGAAGAGAAGTGTTTTTGGAGGATGTGATTGGATCTAGGGGATCCTGCTGTGGCAGGGGGATTAGACTGGATGATCTTTGGAGGTCCCTTCCAATCCCTAATGACTCGATTTAGGGGAACCTGCTGTGGCAGGGGGATTGGACTGGATGATCTTTGGAGGTCCCTTCTAATCCCTAATGACTGGATCTAGGGGAACCTGCTGTGGTAGGGGGATTAAACTAGATGATCTTGCAAGGTCTTTTCCAATCCCTAATGTTCTGTGATTCTGTGATGCTCTCCAAGGGACTTTGTAAGAGACTGTAGGAGTTGGGTGGCTGCTTCATGTCGTTGGAGGAAATGGAGTCAGTCCTGAGGTGTAAATTTCCCTGTAAATGTGAAGAGTTAATTCCCCTCTCCAGCTAAAATTTCAATCTCTTGTTCTTTACATTGAAAAATCCTGCTCAGGAGTGGAGCTTCTACTGAAGGTGCTGGAGGCTAGTGAGTGGGTGCAAAGTCCTGCATGAAAACCTAAACATTGTTGAAAGATCTGTGGAGGACCTGACTCTGCTATCAAACCCACCCAGGCTTCCAAACTGTGGGCAAACACTAATCAATCCAATTATTTCAAGGCTTTTTCCAGTCTCCTCCCCCTCTACTCTGCCTTGGTGAGACCACAGCTGGAAGGTTGTGTCCAGTTCTGTGCCCCTCAGTTCCAGAAGGACACAGAGCTGCTGGAGAGAGTCCAGCGCGGAGCGACAGGGGTGATGGAGGAGGGGAGCATCTCCCTGCTGAGGAAAGGCTGAGGGAGCTGGGGCTCTTGAGGTGGGAAAAAAGGACTCTGAGGGGTGACCTCATAAGTATGTGAAGGGTGGGTGTCAAAAGGATGGAGTCAGGTGCAGGACACCACTGGGCAGTGTGATCAGGAGAGATTCAGAACTGGGCTTGAACTTTTCCGAAGCTGGAACAGAGGAGGTTCCGCTGATGTTTGTAAATATGTGAGGGGTGGGTGTCAGGAGGATGGAGCCAGATGCTGCTCAGTAGCATCTAATGATAGGACAAGGGGCAATGGATGTGAGCTGGAGCAGAGGAGCTTCCACATCAGTGTGAGAAGGAACTTCTTCCTGGTGAGGGTGATGGAGCAGTGGAACAGGATGCCCAAGGGGGTTGTGGATTCTCCTTCTCTGGAAACGTTTAAAACCCACCCGGACATGATCCTGTGTTACTGGATCTAGGGGATCCTGCTGTGTTGGGGGGGATTGGACTGGATGATCTTTCAAGGTCCCTTCCAATCACTAATGACTGGATCTAGGTGATGCTGCTATGGCAGGGGGACTGGACTGGATGATGATTCAAGGTCCCTTCCAATCCTTAATGATTCTGTAATTCTATGATTCTGTTGAAAAAGATCTTGCAAATAAAAAGGTTAGAGAACATTCCCCCCCCCCATCTTCTGGTGCCCCCCTTTTCGAACAGCAGCTCCTATTTGTCTCATTGTCTGCACTTCAGCATCTCAGTCACTGGTTGCTGCACTGGGCTTTTCATCCCTCGCACAGCATCGCAGCCTGGCAGCCGCCTCTGACCACACTCTGTGCTGTAATAATAATAATAAGAAGAAGGAAAAACAAACCCTGGGCCTGATTTTCATTTGCACAATGTCTTTGTTAAAAAAAAAAACCAACCCCAAAAACCAAACCCAAAGCAGAAACTCAACAGCCTAATTAAGAAACCCGTTAAATGGCTGCAATTCAAATATCATTCTATTAAATTCTCCCTGTAAAGTTAATGTTACAGACTTTTTAACAGATGTTTTAATTAGACATTGTTATTAAAGGGAATACTGTAGAAATTAAAAGCGGGCCCTAAATGTGTTAACAGAGACACTTCTCCCGCGCGGCGTCGATGGCGGCAGAAACATTAGCGAAGGGATTTTGGCAGCAGGTCATGAGGGAAAAAAAAAGGAAGAAAGAGAAGCGTGAAAGGAAACAAAATGCTCTGAGAAATATGCACTGCTCAGCTACTATGCAATAGGGCTCCATTTCCAGAACCACCTCGGGCCATTGCCTGAGCTGCAAAGGAGGTGGGGAGGATGCTCCAGCACAGAGCTAATGGTATCACATAGAGGAGCAACGTTAATGGGGATTAAGAAGGAAGAGGGATTTGGTTTAAAGACTCTGGCAGCTTCAAGGATTTAATAGAATCACAGAATCATTCAGTTTGGAAAAGATCCTGGGATCATGGAGTCCAATGATCAAACCTACTCTACAAGGTCACCCCTAAACCACATCCACCAACACTACATCTAAGCGACTTTTAATTTGATCCAGGGATGGATTTCCATCGTTGTTGCTGGTTTTTGCTGCTTCATTTGTTGCCTCCATGTTTTCAGTTGTGTTCTTACTCTGACTCCTGGAATCAACCAAGAGCATTGAGGGTTCTGGAAGATGGGTTTGCTCTGAGCCCTTCCAGCGGCAGAGGTCACAAAGAATCACAGAATCACATTAGGGACTGGAAGGGACCTCAAAAGATCATCTAGTCCAATCTCCCTACCACAGCAGGATCACCTAGAGCAAGTTGGTGTGGACCACAGGAGAAAGGGAGAGCATATGGTGCTCAGGAGACTGCTTGACTTGATGTCTCTGTTGCAAGGCAGGATCAGCTCTACCTAAACCATCCTAATTAACATGCACCAAACCAGCTCTGCTCTATCACTTCCCCTACAGACTATTTCTGATGTATCCATCCAGCCAATGCAAGACCTTGGCTCCTTTTCCCGCAGACACCTCCCACTCTTCATCTTCGCAGCTCTTGATGGAGTTGAGAGCAGTTGACACGGGAGGAGACATCAAGTCTTTCACAGGGACTTTGCTTTTGTTTTATTTATTCACAAATGAATACAGACTGCATTTCTCCTTAAGAATCCCTTTTATCTCAATGTGGTGGGAGATTGTACATCCCAGGGTCCAGTTTCTTGCAAAAAGTCAGCTTTTTGATGTCCAGCACCTTATGAAATGATAAAAAGGTTAAACTCAGTCTCTTCTGAGCTGTTTGGTGAAGCAGGTATCACAGAATCACAGAATATTAAGGATTGGAAGGGACCTGGAAAGATCATCCAGCCCAATCCCCCTGCCACAGCAGGATCCCCTACATCCAGTCATTAGGGATTGGAAGGGACCTGGAAAGATCATCCAGCCCAATCCCCCTGCCACAGCAGGATCCCCTAGATCCAGTCACACAGGAACGTATCTGGGTGGATTTGAAACACCTGCAGAGAAGGAGATGTGATGGGCAGTGCTGACACACAAGTTGACAAGACCATGGAGGTCTTTAGGGCATCACAGTCCTACAGACAGACCTTGGCTGTGTCACCACCAAGGTGGCTGTCCAGGGATCTTTAGAAGAAGAATTTCTTACGAGCTGAGTAGCTGGACCTGACATTTTCAGGGCTTTCCCCTCCCTTTTGATAGATGGTGCTGGTGTTGCCTCTGTGAGTTAGCAAATGACAGTCTGTCAGATGGAAGATGAGAAGGGAGAGCTGCTGAAGTATTTTGAGGTGAGCTGAGAAGAGAGAAAAGCACCAGAGAAGGAATCTCTGAGAAGTGCAGAGCAGGCTCCTGCTGGTCTGGTAATTAGCGTTAGGCAGTGGGATAGGGATGCAGACAGGTAGATCTGCTGGCAGAGCTGTGTGAGAGAGGATAAACTACTCAAAGCAATCAAAACCCTCTGATTTCTTCTCTCAACAAGAGGAAAAGCTTCCTCCTAAGAACACTAGGAGGAAATCTGATAATCACAGCTCTGAACGTTTTATCGCTGCCATCGAAACCTCTGTTATAGCCCACTTGGGGAAGAAGAAAACCAGCCTGGAGAGAAAAGATGCCTGGAAAATCATAGAGTCATGAGGGATTGGAAGGGACCTCGTGTTAAAGTGATTTGATTATTAATATCAGTGAAACCTGTCAACTCTTGTTCCTTCTTCTGTCCACTGACTTCATTCTTTTAGCCACCTGTCCCTAAGCACAGGCTGGAGACAGGTCAGACTTGCTCAGAGGTGCCTGAAGCTGGTGGCACCGGTGGTGACTCCTGCAGGGAGCACCTGCACTGGTGGGGTTTTGCACACCCCCGTGTTCTCAAGCTTTGTTTGCTGTTTATTCTTGGTTACTCCTTCCCTTTGGAGGCCTTTATCTTAGCAGCAGTGCAGTAATCCCATTGATCATAAAATCATAGGATGGCCGGGGTTGGAAGGGACCTTAAAGATCATCTATTTCCAACCCCTACCTCCAATGCAGAGGCAGGGACACCTCCATCAGAGCAGGTATCATACAATCATTAGGGATTGGAAGGGACCCCGAAAGATCATCCAGTCCAATCCCCCTGACACAGCAGGGCCACCCAGACCAAATCGCACAGGAACACATCCAGGTGGGTTGTAGATGTCTCCAGTGAAGGAGACTCCACAACCCCGTGGGCGGCCCCTTCCAGGGCTCCGTCACCCTCACTGGGAAGAAGCTCTTTATGATATTTATGTGGAACCTCAAATTTTAATGACCATCTGAGGCAAGGAAACTGGAAGAATCATTCCTGCTCAGCCAGAAGGGCAAAAGAGAGAGGTGCAAAACCCCACTGACAGAGACACCGGGCTAATTAACAGATGTGAAACCAACAGAAGAAGGCAGAACCACGAAAACAAATGAAAACCCACGCAGCAATTACTTCCAAAAAGGGAACATTTCCCAATTAAAACCATTTGAAGAACTTTAGCTAATTACATAGGCTTTAATTTTTTTCCCTGCTCTGCTTCCCCCCCCCCACCTCTCTCTCTCTCTCTTTTATTAAAGTCCATCAGGGCTCATGATGTGTGGGAAAAGTGCTAACATTTGCAAATTGCTGTTTTATGATAAATGAATTGTGGAAACTCAGCCCCTTGCTTGGGGCCCGGCTAGATTGCAAAGCGCCAGCATCTCCGGCTGCCGCAGCCCTGACCCTGCCTTTACACCCATTGATCACAACCGGTGCATAGCCATGACCACCAAACGCACGCTCCGGAGCTGGGGGACTCGCTTTTCCCATAGTATTTCATCATCGTTCCACATGGCGAGCGCCGTCGTAACCTTTGCCACGGCGTCCCTGTAAGACTAATACCTGCAGGAGATTTCCTCTTGCCCCAGTGATCGCTGCCTCCAACTGCTCCATCTGTAAAAAACCCTCCGTCATTAACCCAGCTTTGGCTGTCAGAAAGCACCCGTCGATTCCCGCGGCGATGGGAAGGGAGGAAAAGGCTGAGCACCTCGGAAAATCAAGCCCTGAATAGTTGGAACCTCTTTCCAGCTGTAATTCTCCTTTTAGACAGAATGTTTGCAGCAGCTTTTCACACAGAATCACTCTGGTTGGAAAAGACCCCTGAGGTCATCCAGTCCAACCATCTACCCTGCTTTACAGGTTCATCCCTAAACCACATCCCTCAACGCATCATCTTTAAGCACATCCAGGGATGGCGACTCAACCAACTCCTTGGGAAGCCCATTCCAGTGCCTGACCACCCTTTCTGGGAAAAAAATTCTTCCCAATATCCAGTCTAAACCTGCCCTGTTGGAGCTTGAGCTCCTTTCCTCTTGTTCTCTCATTAATTGCTTGTGAGAAGAGACCAGCACCAACCTCTCCACAACATCCTTTCAGGTAGCTGTAGAGAGCGATGAGGTCTCCTCTCATCCTCCTCTTCTTCAAACTAAAGACTCCCAGCTCTTTCAGTCTTTTCTCATCAGATTTATTCTCCAGGCCCTTCACCTCTTCGTTGTCCTCCTCTGCACCTGCTCCAACATATTCTCTAGTTGTTAATCCCAGTGGTCCTCCATCTGGAGCAGGAATGAGAGGAAAGAAGGTTGAAGGATATCACAGCAGATGATTNGGACCTCTGGGACTATTTATGGTTTCAGGGGAAAAAACACAACCGAAAGGAACGCGGAGCTCGGCAGCTGCGCGTCAGCTGAGATGCCTGCATGGGGAAATTGTTTCCATTCCCACTTCTGGGGGCTGCAGGCAGGTCCTGATCCTGATCAATGCAGACAATTCCTCGAAAGCCAAGTGCACATTGCTGACTGGCATGTGGAGGGGCTACTTGCTTTGCTGAGCCTGGGCACGTGTAAGGCAGCACAGAGACCTGTGCGTCAGCCCTCACACACACACACGCAGAGACTCAGCGTCGGATGCGAAACTCACCATCCATGACAGAGCCTGGGCAAGGATGAGTGTGTCCCAAAGAGACCCACAGTGATGAAGTTATGGAGAGCTGGGAAGGGCTGGTATGACTTCATTAGAGTGTAGTGGAGTGAGCTGGTGCTCTAAGGGTTGTCTTCAATGAAAAAATAATGCCTCTGGTCCCCACGCTTGGCCACTGAAGTAACGAAAAATCAATTCCCATCATTGAATTGGGCCCTGAGGTGCAGCAAAGTGGGGAAGAGACACAGCAGTGCAGCAAGGGATGATGTACAGTATCCTGCTGAGGAGAGCTTTCCTGCTTTGCTTCTAGTTTGGAACCACACAGCAGCAAGGCTTCTTCTCTGGAGACGTTTAAAACCTGCCTGGATGTGTTCCTGTGCGACTTGGTCTAGGTGATCCTGCTGTGGTGGGGGGATTGGACTGGGAGGTCCCTTCCAATCCCTAATGTTCTGTGATTCTGTGAAGACTGATGGAGCAGCCCTCAGCTGCCCATGGGCATTGCTGACCTCCACCTCTTAGCCTCCTGGAGAAACCATTCTGCTCTCCTGCCTGTGCTAAACCTCATGCAGGTTGAAGGAATCAGGTGCTAAACCAACAGTGTAGTGCTGGCTGTGTGTGGATTGGGGAGGCTGCACAGGCAGCTTGGCACGAGCACCCTGGTAGCAATCAATCACGGCATCACAGAGCATTAGGGATTGGAAGGGACCTTGCAAGATCATCCAGTCCAATCCCCCTGCCACAGCAGGATCCCCTAGATCCAGTCATTAGGGATTGGAAGGGACCTTGCAAGATCATCCAGTCTAATCCCCCTGCAAAAGCAGGTTCCCCTAGATCTCCCGGTAGCATCCAATCACAGAATCACAGAACATTAGGGATTGGAAGGGACCTTGAAAGACCATCCAGCCCAATCCCCCTGCCACAGCAGGGTCTCCTAGATCCAGTTGTTAGGGATTGGAAGGGACCTTGAAAGACCATCCAGCCCAATCCCCCTGCCACAGCAGGGTCTCCTAGATCCAGTTGTTAGGGATTGGAAGGGACCTTGAGAGACCATCCAGTCTAATCCCCTCGACACAGCAGGATCCCCTAGATCCAGTCTCAGAGGAACACGTCCAGGTGGGTTTGAAATGTCTCCAGAGAAGGAGACTCCACAACCTCCCTCCTCTCCTGTCTGCATCAGCACTCAGAAGCACGGTGTCTGAACCCAAGTTTACTGAATTTCACTAACCCCTTCCTACTTGCAAAAGGCTTTTCCCACTTTAATGTTCAAAGCCAGTCCAAGTCGCAGCCACCGTCTCTCGCGTGCGCCCGTATCTTTTCTCATTATAGGCTGAGGTCCAAAACCAATAGGAATTAAATCAACACCCCACTGAGAGCCGCACTTTTGAACACGGCCGTGTTGGTGCTGCAGATGGGCGCTATCTAAAACCAGCTTAGGCTGAAATATATATATATATTTAAATTAAGAAACTAAACTGAGATCTAAATACGATCGTGGGAGGAAGCGTCTGCGCCGGTGCCTGTTTGATTCTCATTTTTCTCCCAGCACGCCCCGTCCTTTCATGCTCTGATGGTTCTTCGCCATTAATCCTCCTCGACGCCCACAGGTAGAGATGCTTGTTGATAGAAGGCCAACGTGTCTCTCGGTTTACAAAGGCTTATTAAGGGCTACAAGCCACATGCTTCTCTTGATGTCCTTCCCATTAATGCGGCTCCACTCGGAACAGTTTGGGCGCAAGAGGCACTGCCAGATGGGAGATAAAGCTTCGCCTTGATGGGGATGGGAAGGGAGAAAACATTTGGTTCACATCAGCTCTACGCCAATAATATTTATCGCCCCGGTGATTTGTATTTTGGAAGCAGGGGAACAAAAAGGGCCGTGGATGGCTGAGTGTTTTAACAAGGCTTAGGGGGGACAAAAAGAGCAGCTCTGGTAGCATCGAGGCGTTTGAAATGGTCAAGTGCATTTAAAGCTAAACTGTAGTAACCCAAAGGGATGGGGTGTTTACCTAATGAAAGTAAATAAACACTGGCCGCGGCTTGGCCGTAGCTGAAGATTCTGTCATTTGTTGCCACAAATCAGGGCTCTCAGCGTGCTTTGGGGAACCCAGCGAGGTACAACCACACACACATCAAACAGCCCCGTTCGGGGCCGGCGCGCTCCGGGCTGCAGGGATGGGGAGTTTTGGGGCAGCTCCTGGCTGGGTTTGCTGGTAAATTCTGTAAGTCTGATTTTCCCAGGATGTCAGGAGGTCTCCTGAGGTTGCTGCTTACAAAGGATGATCTTCCTCTGATATTTTGATTGTTAGAGGTCCTTTCCAAAACCTAATGTTCTGTCTAGGGGATCCTGCTGTGGCGGGGGGATTGGACTGGATGATCTTTTGAGGTCCCTTCCAACCCCTAATATTCTCTGACCTATGGAGACATTTCAAACCCTTCTGGACATGTTCCTGTGCAACTGGGTCTAGGTGATCCTGCTGTGGCCAGAGGATTGGACTACATGATCTTTTGAGTTTCCTTCCAATCCCTAATGTTCTGTGATGTCTGCAGACATTTAAAACCCTCCTGGATAGGTTCCTGTGCGACTTGGTCTAGGGGATCCTCCTGTGGCAGGAGGATTGGACTGGATGATCGTTCAAGGTCCCTTCCAATCCCCAATGACTGGATCTAGGGGATCCTGCTGTGGCAGGGGGATGGGACTGGATGATCTTCCGAGGTCTCTTCCAATCCCTAATGACTGGATCTTGGAGATCCTGCTGCGGCAGGGGGATTGAACTGGATGATCTTTCTTGGTCCCTTCCAACCCCCAATGTTCTGTGATTCTCTGATTCTGTGATTCTGTGACTCTGTGGGGTTGGTTCTGCTCTACGTTTTCTCTCTGATGGACTCCTAGCTTCCCATCGAGGTGTCTGTTTTATCCCCACTCTCTTCAGCCCAAATATGAAGGGCTAGATGAAGTTTCCCATTTTGGAGACTGTAGGGGAAATCTAAAAGGAGACCCCGAAACCTTCCTGGGTTAAGGTTCTGCTGACCTAACAATCAGATTTACTCTGACATATTCCACAGGACCCAATATTGATTTTGAAATAGTCCAGAATGCTGTTTTTATAAACAACTGTTGGCAAGGAGAGGCGTTGTTTTTGGAAGCCCTCGTCCGTACAGTAAGGCTTTAGTTCTTCTTGTTTTGAAGTGCGGCACGTCCCTCAAAGAAAAACCCGCTGCTCAGGAAACATCTGCTGTCAATTAAGGAGTAACACATTAAGGCCTATTAAAGTGCACTCTTATTAGTGTTTCAGCAATAAAAAGAAAGTTTTTCTATTTGAATCATATGTTCTCTGACACATCTGCCAGCCATCTGAACCTCGCAAGTGTTCCTCAGGAAAAACATCTTCATAGCCTTGTAATGACTTGGTGATGTGCAATGCTCTGCTCAGGAAAGGCAATCCTTCTGTGGGCTGATTTCAGGTGGATTTTGAAGAGGTTATGGGGATGATGCTCTTGGAGCAGGGACAGTTGCTGTAGAAGATGGTGAAGGGAGTAGAACACTTCCCTTATGAGGAAAGGCTGAGGAAGCTGGGTCTCTTGAGCTTGGAGGAGACTGAAGGGTGACCTTGTTAATGTTTATAGATATGTGGAGGTTGGGTGTCAGGAGGATGGAGCCAGGCTCTGCTCAGTGGCATCTAATGCTAGGACAAGAGGCACTGGGTGTGAGCTGGAACAGAGGAGGTTCCACATCAGTGTGAGGAGGGACTTCTTCCCGGTGAGATTGACAGAGCCCTGGAAGGGGCTGCTCAGGGGTATTGTTGAGTCTCCTTCTCTAGAGACATTTAAAACCCACTGGAAGATTTCTAGAGTTGAGCCAAGCAGATGCGTCCATCACTGAACATTAGGTGCTGCGTCATCCAGTTATGAACCCGCCTGGACATGTTCCTGTGCGACTTGATCTAGAGGATCCTGCTCTGACAGGGGGATGGGACTGGATGATCTTTCGAGGTCCCTTCCAGTCCCTAATGTTCTTTGATATTTCTTGCTTTCCTTATGCTATGAAATGCTTTAAACACACTTCCCAAGGTTGGGGAGTCGCTGAAGTAGCTCATCCACAGCTACTCAATTAATTTGTTTATTGACACCTTGGAAGAATCACAGAATCCCATAACATTAGGGATTGGAAGGGACCTTGAAAGATCATCTAGTCCAATCCCCCTGCAAGAGCAGGATCACCTAGGAATGAGATTGCTACTTCATGAGTCAAAGCACCAACCAATAAGCAAGGGAGATTTCTTATTTCTGCATTTTTAAGGAGATGGAAGTTGTTCAAAGAATCACAGAACATTAGGGATTGGAAGGGATTTTGGAAGATCATCCAGCCCAATCCCCCTGCCACAGCAGGATTCCTAGATCCAGTCATTTGGGATTGGAAGGGACTTTGGAAGATCATCCAGCCCAATCCCCCTGCCACAGCAGGATCCCCTAGATCCAGTCACACAGGAACACATCCAGGCAGGTTCATAACTGGATGATGCAGCACTTAATGTTCAGTGATGGATGCATCTTCTTGGCTCAGCTACAGAAATCTTCCTAATTAGATGGTGTTACAAGACCGACCTGCTTCTGCGACTCCAGCACGCAGATCCTCTCACTGGAGGATGAGCCGGTTCTTCCCTAGGAAAACCACAAATCAAAGCTCGATCACGCTGGTTCCCAACAGCAAAAGGATTGTTTATGTTTTCCAGAGCTGCAGGGGGAAGTTTGCTGGAGGTTCCAACTACAGAGGGGGAAGCAAGGAAATGCAACTTTCATTCAGAGCTCACACACTAAGTGCCGTTTGCCCACCGGGCTTGCTCTTCATGGGGAGCTGCAAATTGCCCGTTCAGCTGCCAAGCAGAAAACAAACCTAAAGACAAATGCAAAAAGCCCTCTGTGCCTCTCAGTCGCTGGGAACTACACGCTTAGTGAAGCGTGGAAAGAGTGCGCAGCTAAGTTACGGCGGGGGACTTCGAGGTGGACCCGCTTCAAAGCCTTCTGCTGGTCGCCTGTGGGAGCTGAACTCCTGGGTCCTGTCCCTTGCTGGATTTCTTTCAAAAGTGCTAAGGAATTGTCAGCTCTCAGAAACCAAGCTGTGCAAAGGGCAGATGTTTCTTCACTGAATGCTGCCCATGGGTGTTGTGAGTCTCCTTCTCTGGAGATGTCTACAAGCCTCCCGGCCGTGTCCCTGTGCAACCTGGTCTAGGTGACCCTGCTGCAGTGGGGCGATTGGACTAGACGACCTTCCGAGGTCCCTCCAGTCCCTAATGTTCTGTGATTCTGCTGCAAGATGGGTGCAGGCACCTCCAAGGGTGGGAGTCTTTTCTAGAGGGCTCAGAGAAAGCTTCAGTCCCTGCTGGAAACACAGTGAAGTGACTCACGTGGTCCAGCCCTGGAGGCTATGGGGATGCTCATCATTTTTAAGAGTTTGCAGCCACCCAGCTTTGAAGAAGTCACTTGGAAGCCTTGGCTAGGAGCAGGCAGTCACTGTAGTCCTTCAGCGCTCGTGCGTTGCCCTGCCGGTGATGCATTCTGCTTAATTACAAACCCAGAATTCCTGTCATTCCTCTCAGCATGGCTTCTATTGGGGAAGATTAAACAGCAGCCAAACATTACTGAATTACCTTTTTAAACCTATTATTTCAACATGATTAACTTCTCTTCCTTTCATTTAGCTGTAAGCAAAATCTTGTTTACAAGGCAAAAAAACCCGGCGCCTTTGCTATAATATTGGCAATAATAATAAAAATGAACATCGCCGGGCAATAATTTATGTGTAAACCAGCACAAAAATGGCAGTGATGCATGGGTTTCCTCTTCAATTAATAAAAAGGAGGAAATATTTAAAAACAATTTATCAAGGAAATACATACAGTTCATATATCATGCACTTGCAAAGCCCGTTGCTAGTATCCGTTCCGCAAATAGCGGCGTGACCTGGACGGTCGCACAGATGCTGGATTGTTCCTTTGTGCGACCTGATTTGGAGGAGCTGTCGAGGACAAGGGTTTGACATTGCCAGCTGGAGGTCCTGGGCCAAAATCACAGAGTCACAGATCATTAGGGATTGGAAGGGACCTTGAAAGATCCTGTGGTGGGGGGATTGGACTGGATGATCTTTTGAGGTCCCTTCCAATCCCTGATGCTCGGTGGTTCTGTGATCTCTGCATGTCCCTGCTGCAGAAGCACTGTACAGGCAGTGATAAGTGTGAGACCACATCTGGAGTGTTGTGTCCAGTCCTGGGCTCCTCGGTTCAAGAGGGATGTGGAGCTGCTGGAGGGAGTCCACCTTAGGGCAATGAGGATGATGAAGGAGGTGGAGCACCTCCCTCACGAGGAGAGGCTGAGGGAGCTGGGTCTCTTGAACTGGGAGAAGAGGAGACTGAGGGGTGACCTCATTAATGTCTACAAATATTTGAGGGGTGGGTGTCAGGAGGATGGAGCTGGGCTGTTCTCGGTGTCATGTAGTGACAGGATGAGGGGCAATGGGTATAAGCTGGAACATAGGAGGTTCCACATCAACCTGAGAAGGAACTTCTTCACGGTGAGGGTGACGGGGCACTGGAACAGGCTGCCCAGGGTGGTTGTGGAGTCTCCTTCACTGGAGATGTTCAAGACCTGCCTTGGTCCAAGTGATCCTGCTGTGGCAGGGGGACTGGACTTTCGAGGTCCCTCCCAATCCCTAATGTTCTCTGATTCTGTGTATTTGTCACCTAGACTGTGACCAGGCTAGAAAGGCCAAGCACTCTGAGCCACTGCTGTGCCCAGCCAGTTTGTCCATCAGTACCTCAGACAAGCAGTTCCTGGACTGGGAGCAGCAAGCCTTCCCCCAGCCAGTGCTAGAGGGTTCCTTTCCTTCCCCTCCAAGGCTGGAAGCCAGAATCTTGTAAAGTGGCATTAAATTTTGCTGGCCAGAGCAGGGCACCTGTCCCAGGGTAGTTATTTTTAGCGGAGGAGCCTACATCCAATTCGGTAGCCCAAGCTCTAAAACTTGGCCAGCATCATGTCCCTCTGAGTTATGTTTTGCTTCAACCTGATTAACTGCAGTTAAAAAATGAGCTTAGGGGGCACATAAACAGAAGAGCAGAAGGGTTGCTTGGAAGCATAAATCACACCAGTATTAAAGGGGAAAACACATCCAAATTGGTGCTTGTTTGCTCAAAGCTGTTTAAATTAAGCAAAAAATCATCCCTTTTTGAGAAAGATAGTTTATAATTTCCTCAAGTGAGGTCTAAAGCAGCAAAAGCCTGATGCAACCCTACGTAGCCCAAAGCGTTGCCAACACAGGGAGAGAACAGAGCACCTTCTGTCTCTTGCTTCGGGTTTCTCCATGGAAATGGTGACATAAGGAAGGGTCGTGGCCACAAGGCAGAGTGTAGGAGGCCACTGCAGCAGAGAGCTCACAGCTGGACTCCTTCGTCTCCCCAGTTTCTTCATCTCGGCCTCATAGCAGCAGCAGAGAGAAGAATTTGCTTTCTTCTGGAACACAAATTGGTCTTTTAATGCTGTTGCTGGCAACTGGACTAGAAAATCCAGCCCTAAATTGAAGGTTTTGGAATTTACAGTGTCCCACTGATCTGATGGGGAAAGGGAGATGCATTTCTCTTTCACAGCATCACAGAACATTAGGGGTTGGAAGGGACCTTGGAAGATCATCCAGTCCAATCCCCCTGCCACAGCAGGATCCTCTAGATCAAGTCACACAGGAAGGGACCTCATTAATGTCTATAAATATGTGAAGGGTGGGTGCCAGGAGGATGGAGCCAGGCTCTTCTCAATGTCATCTAGTGATAGGACAACGGGCAATGGGTGTGAGCTGGAACACAGGAGGTTCCACATCAATCTGAGAAGGAACTTCTTCACAGTGAGAGTGACAAAGCCCTGGAAGGGGCTGCCCAAGGAGGTTGTGGAGTCTCCTTCACTGGAGATGTTTAAAACCCACCTGGATGTGTTCCTGTGCAACTTGATCTAGGTGATCCTGCTGTGTCAGGGGACTGGAGTGGATGTTCTTTTAAGGTCCCTTCTACTCCCTAATGTTCTGTGGTTCTGTGACTCTATGACTTGATCTAGGTGATCCTGCTGTGGTAAGGAGATTGGACCAGATGATCTTTCAAGCTCCCTTCCCTAATGATTCTATGATTCTATGATTCTGTAACCCAAGTGTCTGAGAGCAACAAGTAGTTGTCCTACATGGAAAAAGAGAAGAAAACCAGCGAACAGTTTACTAAATAATCTCATAAATAGTTCCAACCATAAGTGCATCTTGTGGTACAATTTGTTTCCACGGAATCATAGAACATTAGGGATTGGAAGGGACCTTGAAAGATCATCCAGTCCAATCCCCCTGCCACAGCAGGATCCCCTAGATCATCCAGCCCTGAGGTTTCCTCTTTTGTGGTAACAGCCACAAGTCTTCCCTGTGATGAAACCCTAAGTACTAGCACAGCATGCTGCTAGACGACGGGGTTTGCTCACGGAAATGGCTGTTTATNTATTTGTCACCTAGACTGTGACCAGGCTAGAAAGGCCAAGCACTCTGAGCCACTGCTGTGCCCAGCCAGTTTGTCCATCAGTACCTCAGACAAGCAGTTCCTGGACTGGGAGCAGCAAGCCTTCCCCCAGCCAGTGCTAGAGGGTTCCTTTCCTTCCCCTCCAAGGCTGGAAGCCAGAATCTTGTAAAGTGGCATTAAATTTTGCTGGCCAGAGCAGGGCACCTGTCCCAGGGTAGTTATTTTTAGCGGAGGAGCCTACATCCAATTCGGTAGCCCAAGCTCTAAAACTTGGCCAGCATCATGTCCCTCTGAGTTATGTTTTGCTTCAACCTGATTAACTGCAGTTAAAAAATGAGCTTAGGGGGCACATAAACAGAAGAGCAGAAGGGTTGCTTGGAAGCATAAATCACACCAGTATTAAAGGGGAAAATACATCCAAATTGGTGCTTGTTTGCTCAAAGCTGTTTAAATTAAGCAAAAAATCATCCCTTTTTGAGAAAGATAGTTTATAATTTCCTCAAGTGAGGTCTAAAGCAGCAAAAGCCTGATGCAACCCTACGTAGCCCAAAGCGTTGCCAACACAGGGAGAGAACAGAGCACCTTCTGTCTCTTGCTTCGGGTTTCTCCATGGAAATGGTGACATAAGGAAGGGTCGTGGCCACAAGGCAGAGTGTAGGAGGCCACTGCAGCAGAGAGCTCACAGCTGGACTCCTTCGTCTCCCCAGTTTCTTCATCTCGGCCTCATAGCAGCAGCAGAGAGAAGAATTTGCTTTCTTCTGGAACACAAATTGGTCTTTTAATGCTGTTGCTGGCAACTGGACTAGAAAATCCAGCCCTAAATTGAAGGTTTTGGAATTTACAGTGTCCCACTGATCTGATGGGGAAAGGGAGATGCATTTCTCTTTCACAGCATCACAGAACATTAGGGGTTGGAAGGGACCTTGGAAGATCATCCAGTCCAATCCCCCTGCCACAGTAGGATCCTCTAGATCAAGTCACACAGGAAGGGACCTCATTAATGTCTATAAATATGTGAAGGATGGGTGCCAGGAGGATGGAGCCAGGCTCTTCTCAATGTCATCTAGTGATAGGACAACGGGCAATGGGTGTGAGCTGGAACACAGGAGGTTCCACATCAATCTGAGAAGGAACTTCTTCACAGTGAGAGTGACAAAGCCCTGGAAGGGGCTGCCCAAGGAGGTTGTGGAGTCTTCTTCACTGGAGATGTTTAAAACCCACCTGGATGTGTTCCTGTGCAACTTGATCTAGGTGATCCTGCTGTGTCAGGGGACTGGAGTGGATGTTCTTTTAAGGTCCCTTCTACTCCCTAATGTTCTGTGGTTCTGTGATTCTATGACTTGATCTAGGTGATCCTGCTGTGGTAAGGAGATTGGACCAGATGATCTTTCAAGCTCCCTTCCCTAATGATTCTATGATTCTATGATTCTGTAACCCAAGTGTCTGAGAGCAACAAGTAGTTGTCCTACATGGAAAAAGAGAAGAAAACCAGCGAACAGTTTACTAAATAATCTCATAAATATTTCCAACCATAAGTGCATCTTGTGGTACAATTTGTTTCCACGGAATCATAGAACATTAGGGATTGGAAGGGACCTCGAAAGATCATCCAGTCCAATCCCCCTGCCACAGCAGGATCCCCTAGATCATCCAGCCCTGAGGTTTCCTCTTTTGTGGTAACAGCCACAAGTCTTCCCTGTGATGAAACCCTAAGTACTAGCACAGCATGCTGCTAGACGACGGGGTTTGCTCACGGAAATGGCTGTTTATTCACCTGTAAAACACACCAACCCTTCCTCTGGGTTGAAGCGTGCGCTGAGAACGTGCCTCTCTCTACATCTCCCTGAAGCTGTACCTCATCTCCCAGCTATGATTCAACATTTCCCGAAGCGTGCCGGCAGCACTCAGCTCGAAAGGTGATACTGCTCCAGGCTTTCCAGTTCTTCACCTGACCAGGGTCGTTCACATCCCTCCGACGCCGTCGGGGCTCTGAATCACGTTCGCTGCAGATTGCTCGCATCGTCTTTCATTAGCCACTTCTGCTGGCTCCACGTCCTTTCTGTACACATAACCAATGTGCATTAACAATTTCCAGTAGGTCCATTAGGAGTTTCTCCACGGCCTCCCTGGCAAACACGACAGCATCATCGCAGGCTCTGATTAATTAACCCTTCCATGTGCTGAGCATCCCTCCGCATCCACTGTCATCATGTTTCCTTTTGCTTTTCAGTAGGTATTAGTCAGATCTGGGTATTGATCCTGCTGTGGCAGGGGGATTGGACTAGATGATCTTTTGAGGTCTCTTCCAATGACTCTATGCTTCCATGATTTTCCTTCTTGAACACTGCAAAATGAAAACACAGTTTGAGAGGTGGCTTTAGTATGAATCTGCTCTTGCATCTTTGTATAATGCCTCAAATAAATGC
This sequence comes from Rhinopomastus cyanomelas, assembly GCA_013400115.1. NCBI lineage: Eukaryota > Metazoa > Chordata > Aves > Bucerotiformes > Rhinopomastidae > Rhinopomastus > Rhinopomastus cyanomelas. The sequence goes on from VXBP01010434.1 coordinate 296,308, forward strand.
AGATGTTTCTGGCTGCCCCATCCCTGGCAGTGTTGAAGGCCAGGTGGGATGTGGCCCTGAGTGACCTGCTCTAGTGAAGGTGTCCCTGCCTGTGCAGTGGGGTTGGAACTGCATGATCTTTAAGGTCCCTCCCAACCTTGGCCGGTCTGTGATTCTATGGAATAAATCTTGTTTGCTCTGGCTCAGTTCTAAGTTTTCCACTGGCTTTACCTGTCAGTAGATTAAATGAAGTGATACTAAACCAGGGATGACTTTGGCCTGCAATATTTTAACATATTTAAAATTAATCAAATTGTTCCAAGAGGATAACTCATCCAAATCCTCCCATCAGGAAGACATCATGCAGGGATAGGCAGGGTTTCTTTTTCTGATGCTTCAGTCAGCTTCCAACACTGGTTCAGACACAGACTGCACTACCCAGCACATTGGACTAAACCACAGAATCACAGAGCACTAGGGATTGGAAGGGACCTTGAAAGATCATCCAGTCCAATCCCTCTGGTCACAGCAGGATCCCCTAGATCAAGTCACATAGGAACATGTCCAGGTGGGTTTTAAATGTCTCCAGAGAAGGAGGCTCCACAAACCCCCTGGGCAGCTCCTTCCAGAGCTCTGTCATCTTCACTGGGAAGAAGTTCCTTCTCATAATGATGTGGGACCTCCTCTGTTCCAGCTCACACCCATTGCCCCTTGTCCTATCATTGGGGGCCCTTGAGCAGAGCCTGGCTCCATCCTCCTGACACCAGGGGAGACCTGCCCTGTGCTGTGGGCAGGCCCAGGAGCTCTGCCAACCTATCTGTAAAAACCATGCCTGAGCCCTAAGAACACAGTTAGCTGCTGTCTCTCAAGGACTTACTGGCCATAGCTTTGTCTGGGACTCTGGGAATAGGGTCCCCCATGCTTTTCGTGGAGGGAGAAGAACACCCTTGGCAGGGAGTTTAAAGAGGGAGGGATGAAAACGGTCCATGACCTCACCATCAGCCCTCCCTAGCCTGCAGCCAGGATGAGAGACTGACTAAAGACTTGGTCTAGGTGGTCCTGCTCTGGCAGAGAGATTGGACTGGATGATCTTTCAAGGTCCCTTCCAACCCCTAATGTTCTGTGATTCTGTAAAGGACTGGAGACACTGAAAATCTGCGAAGCTGGGGAAGCAAAGGTCACCTATCACCACCACCACACTCCCTGTGAGAAGATGGCCAGAGATCTGTAGAGCCAAGGAGCTAGGTGGTAGGTAGAGCTGGAGCCTGCAGTCCAGAGTGGTGATCTGACCTCTTAACTCTCTTCTGTCCCTTTCCCCTTTTCCTCTCCTCTACTCTCTGAGTTGGACACGGATTAACGTCAGTGATTTCTGTGTCTTCTAAGTTCAGAACCTGGTAATGTCAGTGAACTTTGACTTTCATAGGGAGCTCTGAAATCAGTCTCCTTATTTCGACCCCAAGTGAATCCATGAACCCGAGTGACTCCCTTTTCTTAAGGTCGGGCCATGACAAGCACTGAGCTCTTTCAGGGCCAAGATGTCCCAGCATGCAGCCCCCTGCACGGTGACAGCCCCACCAAAGCCGGCATCGATGAAATCCCCGAGTGTTTACCTTGAGAAAGCTCCAGCGCGCCGCTTCGTGCTGCCTCCCATCTCAGGGCTGGGGGAGATGTGTTCCAAGTGCTGCGCCTCAGGCTCGTGAAATATTAGATGGTGAAGCTAAACGTGTGTTTATTTTAACAGTAATAGCTGTACACGAGGGGAAGCCCTGATGGGCTTGTTTGGCTGTAGCTGTGGAGTGAGGGAAGAGCAGAGCTGTGCTCGGGCTCCGCACTTGTACAGCTCAAGGACTGGAGCTGCACCAGTTTTGGTGTGAGCCAAGGCTCTGGACTTGGATGAGATTTCAGTGTTTCCTTGAATGGAAAAAACTAGAGGGACCTGTGTGTTCCCCTTAGCCAGCCTCTTGAGGGTTAGGAGAGCCTGGACCTGGACAGGCTGGAGAGTTGGGAAGGGAGAAATTGAATGAACTATAACAAGGGCAGTCTAGAGTCTGGCATCTGGGCAAGAACAACCCCAGGCTGGTGACTGACCTGTTGGAGAGGAGTGTAGGAGAAAGTGACCTGAGGGTCCTGGTGGCCAGCAGGATGACCATGAGCCAGCAATGGGCCTTTTTGGCCAAGAAGACCAGTGGCATCCTTGGGGGGATCAGAATAGGGGCAGTTAGTAGATCGAGAGAGGTTCTCCTCCCCTTCTACTCTGCCCTGGGGAGACCACAGCTGGAGTGTTGTGTCCAGTTCTGGGATCCTCAGTTCTGGAAGGACACAGAACTGCTGAAGAGAGTCTAACACAGAGCCACAAAGATGATGAAGGGAGTGGAGAATCTTCCTGATGAGGAAAGATGCTGCTCTGGCAGGGGGATTGGACTGGATGATCTTTCAAGGTCTGCTCCAATCCCAAATGTTCCGTGATTCTGTGTCTTTCCTGATGGCTGACCTTTAATCCAGTAGAACTGGTCACAGACAGGGAGATGGCTATTTATTTCCTTTGTCCCTCGGGAAAGAAAAAGAAGTCATTGGCCTAAGGCAGAGCAGATAAATATCGAGGACCTGACACAAGTCAAAGTTTCCTGGGGAAGCTGTGGGTTCCTCTGCAATGAGTATTTAAAGAAAGCCCTTCCACAGAGGACAGGGCTTTGTCTCACAGCCAGGGCAGTGCTGAGCTTCCTGCTCCCCAGCCCAGTCCAGGAGAGATGGAACAAAATGAGGAGATTCTCTTCTCCCAGAGGCCAAGGTGGAAACAGACCACCTGCTCTAAGACTTTCCCCTCCCCTACACCTCAACTAGCTTGTTCATCTTTATTTTTTAACACCCAGTGAAGGGGCTTTGGCATCTGCTCCGGGATCATAGAATCATTCAGGTTCGAAAAGACCCCTGGAGAAAATAAAGAACTGAATTTGCATCTTCTACTGATCCCTTCCAATTGCCTTCCTCCCTCCTGGAAGACCCTACAGCGGGGAACGTGGGGCCATGAATGTGCCTGTTTATAAGCTGGGCTGCAGATCTTTTTGCTGCTGGAAATCTTCAGCTTATTCATCCGAGCTCACCTTGCCCCCAACCAAGGACTGAGTGTCCCATGAATAATACATCCAGGCCATAACGGGACCGGATCAGGGGCTGCAATAAGAGTGTAATCTAAGTAAAAAACACTGGATCTGTCTGTTTATGGATCTAATAAATTACGTTGGGATTGCGCGGTTATAAATCCAAGCTGTCCAGTAAACCCAACAACTAATTTGTCAGTCTCTCATCTGGCAACCTGACTCCGGGTTGCAATTGCTCACCATGCAGATAACAAGGTGCCTTACAAATCTCCTGGTTAAATGTCATTTGTTTCAGTGCCATAACATGCTACGGATCATTGCTCATACACAGTAACCCAATTAGATTAACCTGTGCAGCAGTACGGTGTAATGACGTGACATTAATGCGAGCGCTTCGGAGGTTTCCAACGGTTTGGTCTCGCCTCCAAAGGGGTTCTGCCTTTTTTTTTTACCTCCTTGAGCTTCTTTCTCCTATTTAACTCCCCCCCGAGATACTTAGAGACAAAGCAGCTTATCCACTCAAATACATCGAGACCAATCATCATTCCTCAAATCACAGAATCACAGAGCATTAAGGATTGGAAGGGAACTTGAAAGATCATCCAGTCCAATCCTCCTGCTACAGCAGGATCCCCTAGATCCAGTCATTAGGGATTGGAAGGGACCTTGAAAGACCATCCAGTCCAATCGCCCCGCTAGAGCAGGATCCCTGAGATCCAGTCATTAAGGATGGGAAGGGACCTCAAAAGATCATCCAGTCCAACCCCCTTGCCACAGCAGGATCCCCTAGATCTGGTTGCATAGGAACATGTCCAGGTGGGTTTTAAATGTCTCCAGAGAAAAAGACTCTACAACCCCCCTGGGCAGAATCACAGAATCATTATGGATTGGAAGGGACCTTGAGATCATCCAGTCCAATCCCCCTGACACAGCAGGATCACCTAGAACCAGTCACACAGGGACATGTCCAGGTGGGTCTTAAACATCTCCAGTGAAGGAGACTCCACAACTCCCCTGGGCAGCCTGTTCCAGGGCTCTGTCACCCTCACGGGGAAGAGGTTCCCCTTGTCCTATCACTAGATGACATTGAGAAGAGCCTGGCTCCATCCTCCTGTCCCCCCAGTCAGGATATACCCCTATTTACAGTCTCTGTAATTCATCTTCTCCAGAGAAGGTGAGTAACCCTATCATAAGCATCGGGCTGAACTTGCTGATCTCAGCTAAACCCGGCTTCTTCCTCTAGGAAGGGCTTTAGCAAGTGAAGAAATAGAGAGGCTCGTCTAGGACAAACACTACCTGACGCCGTCGTGTTGTGATCAGCCCACCACAAGCCATAAGAGGTGTGCCTGAATATTGTGAAGGGGTATGTGGCCACCAGCTTCAGACCCATGGCCTGTAATGTACACTTGCTGAATTCTTTCCGTTGTGCTGTTAAATGCATCCAGCTGTCCATAGGCTTCAGTTAAATATACTGGACCATAAAACCGAGCGGAGAGTGGAAACTATTAAAATAAACCCAGCTATTTCCCTGTTCCCCCTCTCCCTCCCAGTCAAGTGTATTTTGGTTGGGGAAGAAGATTTATGATAATTGAAATTGATGTGGCCCATGGTGCTGTCAGGGGAGAGGGAGCACCAGTGGCAGGGAATGGGAGCAGCCCCAGTCTGGTCATAGATTCATTGAATCAAGGTTGGAAAAGACATTTGGGCACATTTGCCACAAAAGAGCACTGGAAGGGGTTGCCCAGGGGGGCTGTGGAGTCTCCTTCTCTGGAGATGTTTAAAACCTGCCTGGACATGCTCCTGTGTGACTTGAGATATGGGATCCTGCTGTGGCAGGGGGATGGGACTAGATGACCTTTGGAGATCCCTTCCAATCCCTAATGTTTTGTGATCCTGTGATCATGTCCAACCATCTACCCTCCAACCCTGAACTGCTAAACCATCTCCTGAAACACTCTATCTGCCTACGTTTTCAACCCCTCCATTGATCATGCCTCCACCTCCTCTCCAGGCAGCCAGGTCCAAGGTTGAGAGAGATAAAACTGTTTAGTCTGGAGAAGATGAGATCAAATGGAGAAGGAAACCAGGGGAGTAGTTTCAGCATCTCTTTCATGAGACACCAGATGTTGCTGTGCGAAGTGTTTGAGATCTGTGCCACAGTGGTGCGATGCCAATGCTGTCTGCACCATACCTGTGCCGTTGGGTGCAGGAGGAGTATCAGAAAGAGCACTTACTCCTCACCTGGGCTGGCTGTGGGTAGGACAACGAGGTTTAGGATTCAACGAGCAAGAGTCAGATGAAGCAGCAAGAACAGGAACTGAATGCTTCATAGGGTGCCGTCGGGTTTAAATCACTGCTGGTTGTTCATGCACAAAGCACATGTGATCCTGCTTCGTGCCCTGTTGATGTCCATCAACAACAAGGTGTTTTGATGTCCATCAACAACAAGGTGTTTTGATGTCCATCAACAACAAGGTGTTTTGTCAGCACTGTTAAGTAACCCACTTAGTCCCCAATTATTTAATGCTGCGCCACTGTCTTGTTGCTGCTTGTCCTCTTGACAGCTCAGGCAGCAGCAGCACAACGTATCTGACTGCTGAAGTATGTCTGCACCGGGGCTTGCCACCGGGTAGTGCAAAGGTCAGGGCCTCTGAGGGTGTCAGTGACAACGAGGAGACCGTGGAGGAACTTTGTGGGGTGAAGAGAGTGATGGATAAATCAGCTGCGTGAACATACGGCTATGGAAAGCAGCAGCTTGTGGAGATTTTGCCAGAAAGGAAGGGAAAAGGAGGGGGGAATGACAGAGTCACAGAACATCAGGGATTGGAAGGGACCTTGAAAGATCATCCAGTCCAATCCCCCTGCCAGAGCAGGATCACCTAGACCAAGTCACACAAGGATCACAGAAGGGACCTTGAAAGATCATCTAGTGTTTGTGACGTGAGGTGCCCAGCTGGCAATTTACTTTGGCACCCTTTGAAAGAGGCTTCCCTCTGTCCCTCTACACACTTGAAGAGCAAACTCAAGCCGTGTTAAAAGGTCCAGGGGTCACATCAGCAATAGCTTTCACAGCCCTGCTGCACTCAAACCCTTCTCTGATGCCACACACTGGAGATGGGATTGTGATGCCAAGTGTCAGCTTTCAGGGGTGTTTGGTTTCAGCCTGCAGCTATCGAAAGGCAAATGCAAGGTGAACGAGAATGATCTGTGCAGTGGAGAGTGTGAATGTCTGAGATAAGAGGGCTTGATGCCAAGCTGAGCTGCTTCCTCTCTCTTCTCCCTTGGTTTGGGTAGAAAACCCAAAGCTTCTCAAGAGCCATCACTTGTAATCAGCTCTAATTTTCCTCCTCTTGTCCACTGCCCTCTTCATTTTATGTTTTCCATAGGGGAGGTCTTTGTTTCAAAATAAACAATTGCACTCTGAGCTCCCACAGCTGGTTTTGATCCAATGACTTCCAACAGCTTCGTGGATGGGTTTTCAGCACCTTAGAGAGATGAGAAATGCAAATCTGTAGCCCAGGACTAGTGTCCTAGGGGGACTATCAAAACCTCCCTACCCTAGGTAGCCACTTGGCTTCCTGGCTTTGAAGGGTTTTGCTCCAGGCTTGCACAGCAGGGCTGGGGAGTGAGGAACTCGGTCTTTTGTGGCACAGAAACGTGAAACAACTGCCTTGACGATGCAGCAGCATGATGGCAGCTCAGATGAGCTTCCAGCTCCTCTGCAACCGCTTTCATTTGGGCAAGAACAACCCCAGGCACTAGTACAGGCCGGGGACTGATCTATTGGAGTGTAGGAGAAACTGACCTGAGGGTTCTGGTGGACAGCAGGATGGCCAGAAGCCAGCCCTTGGCCCTCGTGGCCAAGAAGCCAGTGGTATCCTGAAGTGGATCAAAAGAGGGGTGGTTAGTAGATTGAGAGAGGTTCTCCTCCCCCTCTACTCTGCTCTGAGGGACCACAGCTGGAATTTTGTGTCCAGTCCTGGGCCACTCAGTTCCAGAAGGACACAGAGCTGCTGGAGAGAGTCCAGTGCAGAGCCACAAAGATGATGAAGGGAGGGGAGCATCTCCCTGCTGAGGAAAGACTGAGGGAGCTGGGGTGCTTGAGCTGGGGAAAAGGAGACTGAGGGCTGACCCCATGAATGTTGATCAATATGTGAAGGCCAGGTGTCAGGAGGACAGAGCCAGGCTCTGCTCAGTGGCATCTAATGATAGGACAGGGGGCAACAGGTGTGAGCTGGAACAAAGTAGGTTCCACATCAATATGAGAAGGACCTTCTTTACAATAAGGGTGACAGAGCTCTGGAAGGGGCTGCTCGGGGGGGAGTCTCCTTCTCTGGAGACATTTAAAACCCACCTGGACATGTTCCTGTGGCACTGTGGATGTAGGGGATCCTGCTGTGGCAGGGGATTGGACTGGCTGATCTTTCAAGGTCCCTTCCAATCCCTAATGACTGGATCTAGGGGATCCTGCTGTGGCAGGGGATTGGACTGGATGATCTTTCGAGGTCCCTTCCAATCCCTAATGACTGGATCTAGGGGATCCTGCTGTGGCAGGGGATTGGACTGGATGATCTTTCGAGGTCCCTTCCAATCCCTAATGACTGGATCTAGGTGATCCTGCTCTGCCAGGGGAGTTGGACTGGATGATCTTTCAAGGTCCCTTCCAATCCCTGCTGTTCTGTGATTCTGTGATTTCTCAGAGAAGCCAAGGAACAGGCTTGGGGACGTTTTACTCAGTGCAAGTTCCATGCTTATACCTCATGTGTATCCCAACTGATCTCAGAGCAGCATGTTAATGAGAATAGACCTAGAAGAGACCAACACCCAAATGCACTAATACAGACACCATGGACCAACACCTCTGTTTTAGATGATTGTTTTCTTTTCTCAGTGCTATTTTATCTCTGTGATACAGAAAACCCTACTGGCATCAGTAGCTTGACTTGGAACTACATGAATACTTTAAAAATCACCTTATGGTGATGGTTTTGTGATGATTCACTGCAAACAGCCTTTAAAGCAATTGAGTATCTGGGATTTCTGAGCAGAGCTAGAAGGCAGGAGACCTCAGCTCAAAGGCTGAGCTGCTGCTGAGCTGCTGCTGAGCTGCTGCTGAGCTGCTGCTGAGCTGCTGCTTCCACAACTGGTGCATTTCTTTCCACAAGCAGTGCGTGATGGAAGCAATTTTCCAAAGAGAAGGAAAAGCACTTTGCACTGATAGAAGGTGTAGAGGGAGGGGAGGAGGCAGGGAAAGTTCACTGTTTGATGCCCTTAATCCTATTAACTGTAGAAGCTTTGTAAAGAGGGAGAGAAGGAGCTCTCAGAACAGGAACAGAAATGAAGGTTGGATTTTCTCCACGCTCTTCCTCCAAAGCTGAACTGATCCTTTCTGATGTGTTATTGTGCCAAGACCTGCTTACACAGAGAACATGGATTGCCTGACAGTGGGGACAAGCTTAGCTACATCCTTCCTGCGCAGCAGAGATGGGCACACAACATTTGCTCCAGTCTTGGAGGACATCAACCCAGTAGATTAGAATCAGAGAATCAGAGAAACAGTTTGGAAAAGACACTTGGGATCATCGAGCCAAACCATCAGCCCTGCTCTACAAGTCTACCTTTAAATCAGATCCCACAACACTACATCCAACAAAAGGCTTTCTTAGTTAGAGTTATAGAATCATTAAGGATTGGAAGGGACAGCAAAAGATCATCTAGTCCCATCCCCCTGACACGGCAGGATCGGATAGACCAAGTCACACAGGAACACATCCAGGTGGGTCTTAAACATCTCCAGTGAAGGAGACTCCACAACCTCCCTGGGCAGCCTGTTCCAGTGCTCTGTCACCCTTACTGTGAAGAAGTTCAGTTGTCATTGTACTTGCACCATCAGTTTCATCTGCAGCAGTTTCTCTCTTCTTCTTGGCCCCAGCTGCTGGGCAGTGCAAGCTCTCTTGTTTTGGTAGTCCACAACCTCCCTGGGCAGCCCCTTCCAGTGCTCTGTCACCCTCACAGGGAAGAGGTTCATAGAATCATAGAATCATCAGGGATTGGAAGGGACCTTGAAAGATCATCCAGTCCAATCCCTTTCTCAGACTGATGTGGAACGTCCTCTGTTCCAGCTCACACCTGGTTCCCCTTGTCCTATCATCAGATGCCCCTGAACAGAGCCCGTCTCCATCCTCCTGGCACCCAGCCTTCACGTACTCATCAATATTAATGAGGTCACCCCCTTTTTCCCAAGCTCTAGAGACCCAGCTCCCTCAGCCTTTCCTCAGCAGGGAGATGCCCCTTCCACACTCATCACCACTCCCCTCACCGCAGCCCAAAACACCTCTGCTGCACCAGATCCTCCAACCTGCAGCACGAGGGCTCCCTGCAAGACACTAACAACCAGTATTAACGTGCTTAGCTCGATGTGGCTGCTCCTCTGCTGCAACGACCTAGATGTCAGATGTTAGGATTACTGGGTTTTTCTGGATTTAGGTTGGACTTGATGATCTTTAAGGTCTTTTGCAACCTTATCATTACTGTGATGCTGTGATGCTGTGACCTAATAAGCCGCTTTGCTTCAGCCACATAGAATCATCCCCCATCAAAAACCAAAAAAAAGAAAGAAAAAAAAATAATAAAAAAGAAGCTCCCACCAAACTCCCCTCATTGTCATCTCATTTTTTTAATATATATATATAAAGCAAAAGGGCCATTTTTCACTTTTTAATAGCTTTCATTCCACGTCTTAATAAATGCATGTTTGTTGATTTGTGCAAAGCGTGATGCCGGGCTCTGCAAATGAATGTAATCTGCGGCGAGGGGATAGCTAACCACGAGCCAACACCTCTGAATAATGAATCCCCACCGCATCAGATGGACGCTATTCATAATAATTCCTTGCTTTTCTCATTTTGTCGTGTACGCTGGCGATTAATCAATTTGCGGTGTTATGTCACCCGCAACAAATTGCCGGCACCAAAGACAAATTTATTGCTTTATGATAAAAGAACTTGTTTAGGGAGAAATAAATTAAATTTGGGGGGGGG
>VXBP01010434.1:314690-359471 GCA_013400115.1 Rhinopomastus cyanomelas
CCCCCCCCCATAACGATGGATTTTGGACACACGTGGGGGGTGATAAATCTATTACCTCCTATTACGTCGGGAATAACCAGCTCATAGTTTTTTGGTGATGAGGGTTGGACGTGCGTTTAAAGCCATGGAAGTAGTTGATGATGCACATTAGCTGTGAAGTCTGAAAGCTCGAAAGCCTCCTTGGGGGTTTTTTTTTGAGTGTGTTTTAACTGCTGGCAGGGATTAACATAACAATGTGGGAGCGCTCTGCGATACAGCCACAGATCGGGAACGGTAATGGACCAACTTTTCAGAGGTCCCGGGGTATTTACCAGGCTGAGGGAACAAGGCAGGAGCTCTTTGACATGAGCAAGCTGCCCCAAACTTTATTAGCCACCTGGATGTGTTCCAGTGGGACTTGGTCTAGGTGATCCTGCTGTGGCAGGGGGATTGGACTGGATGTTCTTTCAAGGTCCCTTCCAATCCCTAAAGTTCTGTGATCCTGCTGTGTCGGAGGGTTGGACTGGATGTTCTTTTGAGGTCCCTTCCAACCCCTAATGTTCTGTGATTCTGTGATCAGGTTAGTGCAGGCTTAGGTTATGCAGGTTATATCCTTTATAGGTTATATATGTTATATATGATGAGGTTATATACTTACATATATGTAAGAATGGGATTACAGATAGCATCATCTAAACAAATGTCATAAACCAGATAGAAAGTGATATTAACATCACAAAAAGAAGTGATTCCAGGGCAACAGCTACAACCCTGAGTAAAGGTCTGCACTAAGGAGCCAAAGGGAAAAACCAAGTGGTGCTCGGTGACCGCAGAGTGGCTGCTGGTATTTGCCAAACTATTCAGGACTTCACCTTTAACAGCAGCGAGGGATTGTAAACCCAAGTGCACAAGCTGAGCCCTGTCGAAAGAGGCAATTACAGGGCATCACATCCTTCTCCTCCAGCGTTTTGCTGTGGAGGCTCAACACTTTAGGAATGCTAAAGCACAACGGAATGGAAATGGTATTGGAACAGAAAGAGCCTCCCGAAATGAACTGTGCGCAGCCCCTTGTGTTGGCATGATTGATACTGGAGCACGTAGGTGTAATGAAACTGATGCTGTCTCTTCTGCACCTGTGATTTATTGAGTACAAATTTAAGATGAGAAAAGGCCCCATACCAGGAGCTGCATCTTCCCCCTCAAAGAGGGTACGGTCATCCATCACCAGCCATTGCAAAGGGCCCAATAGTGAGCGGCTCATCAGATGAGCCAATAGTCTCTTTGTTGGGATTCCTAACAAGTGTTGGATCAGCAAAAGTCTATTTAGGCTGGTGGACCTTTCAGGACCAATTTGTAGTGGGTCACTGATTCTGCTAGTGTATTATCTTCTTTACTACTAGTACCAGTTGGGCAAGCAGCAAAGATTAATGATTTTAGCTGCCGAATGTTTGTGGCAATCTACTGCTTCTGGACCAAAGATTAAGATTTTTTTGTGCTTTACTGGGATGGACCCACCTTTTATCCAGGGCCTGTGCTTATCTGCTGAGTTCTGTACAAAGGAGAATTAAAAATACCCAGGAATGGGGGCCTCAACTACCTTTTTAATGGCAGTGAAAGGGATTTTTGCGGGTACGTAGCACAACAGAAGGGGTTTGTTTTTTTCCTAAGGGAATAACAAAACCCAAAACTGAGAGTAAGGTGGGTTTCCATCACGCTAGAGAACATGGCACAGCACAGCCCTGTTTCCCATCCTTCCATACATCAGTGCTGGGAGACCTCCCTCCTCCTTTTTAAGGGGCTTTCCACAGCAAGAACCCATTTTTCCACATTGGTTTCTCATTATTTTGCATTATTTAGCAAAAACCCTGGTGCTGTCAGAGAACATTAGGGGTTGGAAGGGACCTTGCAAGATCATCTAGTCCAAAAAAATTATCTAAGTCCCCACCACAGGACTTAGCTATGATGCAAAATAACTCCAGATCTATCCCAGAAGCCTGAATCTGTGCGCTAGGACCCCTTAGCTCCTGGAGACCTCCTGGGATGCCAAGTGGATTTGGTGACTTTTGGGTAGTTTCCCTGTCAGATAATTCAGAAATAATGATGTGTGACTTGGTCTAGGGGATCCTGCTGTGGCAGGGGGATTGGACTAGATGATCCTTCGAGGTCCCTTCCACTCCCTAATGATTCTATGAGTCTGTGAGTTTGGACTGGATGATCTTTGAGGTCCCTTCCAATCCCTGATGCGACTGGATCTAGGGAATCCTGCTCTGGCAGGGGCTTGGACTGGATGATCTTTGAGGTCCCTTCCAATCCCTGATGCGACTGGATCTAGGGAATCCTGCTCTGGCAGGGGCTTGGACTGGATGATCTTTCGAGGTCCCTTCCAACCCCTAACGTTCTGTGATGCTGTGATTTTGTGAAGTTAAAGAGCTCCCAAAGAAAAGCCCAGGATTCCAGCTGAATTAAAAACCAGGGCAGAGCATCCCAGTGCGTGAGAAACACACTCACTGAGGATCTCATCCCTAAAGGGGAGAATTCTATAAATGGCCTCATAAAAAAAATGATCCGATTGTTTCCACAACTGCTTCAGAAATTACCGAGGCCTTTTCTCCTGGCTTGTCATTGCTCATGGAGTCATAAATCACAACCTGGGACATCACTCAGCTCTTGACAATTTGCAGCCACACGACCAGGTCTCGTACTCGGATGAGTGGCCGGCACTGACAAGCAGTTAGTTACTTAAGCAGTTGGCAGGTTCAAAATAGCACAAACTATGAGGATATCATTGAGTAGAGGGCTTGTAAGTTATGCTTTCTGCATGTTTAACTTCTGCTCTTGGTGTGGGCACAGTCAGAAACAGGGGCGTGTGATAGGACAAGAGGCAATGGGTGTGAGCTGGAACAGAGGAGGTTCTACATCAGTCTGAGAAGGAACTTCTTCCCAGTGAGGGTGACAGAGCCCTGGAACAGGCTGCCAATGGTGGGTTGTGGAGTCTCCTTCTCTGGAGACATTTAAAACCCACCTGGACATGTTCCTGGGTGACTTGATCTAGGTGGTCCTGCTCTGGTGGGGCAATGGTTGTGGATGGTCTTTCGAGGTCCCTTCCAATCCCTAATGTTCTGTGATTCCTGTGACTGTGTGTGTTGTAAAACCCCCTCGTGAAATCGAATGTGGACATGAATTGCAGAACATTGGAGGTTGGAAGGGACCTCGAAAGATCACCCAGTCCAATCCCCCCACCACAGCAGGATTCTCTAGATCCAGTTGCCATTCTTCTGGGATCGTCCTACAGGTTGCAGCTTCCTTCTTTAGGGAAACTCCCCCTTACTCAGGGAAAGTAATAAAAGCAGCTTTTTCAATGAATCATCTGACGTTGACTTCACCTTTGCCCAGAAGGAACAAGCACCTGACAGAAAGTTGTGGCCAAGAAATCAACTCCTTGACCCTTGCAAGAGATATCAAGGAATGAGTTTAATAGCTGAGCTCTGCCAGGGAGACAGCTGGTGCAGTGGGGAACTTGTAGAGCAGCTACAAGTTAGAACTGAAATGGGCAGTTGCCTGTGGCCACTGTTGTACAAATCACAGTGAGCAGGAGAAGTGAAGGAGAGGAAAGCAAGAGAGAGCTTGTAGTATCTACAACGAAAGGTTCTGAGGTTCCTCTGGGCTTTTTTATCATAGAATCATAGAATCATTAGGGGTTGGAAGGGACCTCAAAAGATCATCCAGTCCAACGCCCCTGCCACACCAGGATCCCCTAGATCCAGTCATTAGGGATAGGAAGAAACCTCAAAAGATCATCCAGTCCAACCCTCCTGCCACAGCAGGATCATCTAGACCAAGTAACACAGGAACATGTCCAGATGGGTCTTAAACATCTCCAGTGAAGGAGACTTCAAATAGTGCAACTGGATCTAAGGGATCCTGCTGTGCCAGGGGGATTGGACTGGATGATCTTTCGAGGTCCCTTCCAATCCCTAATGTTCTGTGATTCTGTGTTGACCTGGGAGGACACAGCTATTTATAGTGGGTTTTATTCCATTTTGGCCTGTTTTCATGAAGCCTTGGAGCACAGCAGCTGACACTGATGGGCAGAGAGACCAGGAGTGATCCAGAGCCGGGCTTGAACTTTTCCTAAGATGGAACAGAAGAGGTTTCATGAATGTTGATAAATATGTGAAGGGTGGGTGTCAGGAGGATGGAGCCAGGCTCTGCTCAGTGGCATCTAGTGATAGGACAAGGGGCAATGGGTGTGAGCTGGAACAGAGGAGGTTCCACATCAATCTGAGAAGGAACTTCTTCCCAGTGAGGGTGACAGAGCCCTGGAAGGGGCTGCCCAGGGGGTTTGTGGAGTCTCCTTCTCTGGAGATGTTTAAAACCCATCTGCACACGTTCCTGTGAGACTTGGTCTAGGTGATGCTGCTGTAGTGGGGTGATGGGACGAGATGATCTTTCAAGGTCCCTTCCAATCCCTAATGATTCTATGATTGTCCAACAGTATCCAAGCTCTTCCATGGGAGACTTTGAGCCAGCTAAGGAGGCACAGAAAGGCCAATTGACATGACCAAGACCTGAGATGTCATTAGGGCCACAGCCAGGAACATGTTCCTTCTCCTACCCACCCATTACCATCAGTTGCTCAAGCTTCTGGTGGATCGTGCTCACAGAAACCACAAGAGTCTCGGTGGTTTCAAAGTCAGACCCCAGCATATCCAAGCCCTGGAGCAAACATGTTTTTCTTCCCCTCCCTCTCCCTTCCCTCTCTCACCAGAGCCCCCCGAATAAGGAGAAGCTTCTGGGAGCACAGCGAGCAAGAGGCTTGTTTTGAGCGGACGCGTTAGCTCCATCATTTGCCCTCACAATGTGTTCTGCACTCTAATTACAAATGCAAACACAGTAATTGAGAACAGCCCCATAAAGCTCGAAGGGAAGCCGTGAGTGATATAATACACGGGCATGTTTACCCTTTGGTGCTGCAGGATGCCTCCTGATGTTTTCTCCACATCTCAGACAGGGTGGAGGTTTGCTTTTCTTTCACAAAGTTAACCCCACGCAGCGGTTCTACCCCCGGAGCTCCCTGCTCCTGAGCCTGGCTCAATTAATACTCTTTTCTCAGGTGAGGAAAAACTCTCTTTTATTTCCTTTTGAAAAAGAAAAACGTGGGTAATTACAGCTGTTCCAAAGGGAATTAAAAAAGGACACGAGGTAGTGTGTTCTCCACCTCCAATGTCTCACTCTTGAAGCAATGAACAACCCCACAAAGAGTGTAGGAAGGATGGGAGAACTGAGCTGCTCCTGCCCCACCTCAGCTGCCACAGAATCACAGAGCATTAGGGATGGGAAGGGACCTCGAGAGATCATCCAGTCCAATCCCCCTGACACAGCAGGATCCCCTAGATCCAGTCATTAGGGATTGGAAGGGACCTCGAAAGATCATCCAGTCCAATCCCCCTGACACAGCAGGATCCCCTAGATCCAGTCATTAGGGATTGGAAGGAACTTTTAAAGCTCATCCAGTCCAATCCTCCCACCACAGCAGGATCCCCTAGATCCAGTCACACAGGAACACATCCATGCGGGTTTTAAACATCTCCAGAGAAGGAGACTCCACAACCCCCTTGGGCAGCCCCTTCCAGGGCTCTGTCACCCTCACTGTGAAGAAGTTCCTTCTGTTATTTATATGGAACATCCTCTGTTCCCACAGCCCTGCCTTCACCTACTCTGTCCCTTTTTTGCCTTTCAACCCCTTGTCCTCTGCCATCTCTCTGGTCACCCTTTCCATGTCAAACTGGGGTCCTGCTCCAACCCAGTGTTCGAATGAAGGCAAAATCAAAAGGACAGACACAACACAGAGAACAGAGGTGAAAGGGAAGAGTCGAGCTCCTCTAGAAAGGACCATCAGGATGCTGGTTGCCAGGGAGGACAGGAGGGATGCTCACTGCTCCACAGAGCACTGCAGGAAGAGCAGTTGGACCAACCCCTTTGCAGAGAAGCCCTGTAGCCTCCTGGACAAATAAACCGAGACAGGATTAGGGTTGAGTGTGCACTGACAGGGTCCTACAAGCCCCTCGAAGCTTAACAGCTGCTAAACAACACAAGAACTCGTGTGATTCAAAGCAGAATGGTTCAAGCTCCCCTTCGAGATCGATGGAGACGCGTGTCCTCGCTGCGGCTCGCTCGGGCTCGCACGTGCCCACTCTTCAGATTCGCTGAAGGCTGCCACGGCCTGATTTTGCAGAGGTGCTGAGTGCCTGCAACTCATCGTGACAGGCTATACATCAAACCCATCACCTCTTGGGAAACTTGATTACCCTAGTGGAAACCCTCATTTCAAGCATTTAACTGGTTCCTACTGGTTTTCAGCCAGCAAGCTAGGTTTTGGAATGGATCACTTGGTTTGGGCTGTGCTAATCCTTTGGGAGAAAATAAATCCACGTTCATGGAGGAATCTACTGAAGGGTCTAGAAAGGCTTCAGTCATAAAAGAAAACATCTATTTTGAAACCTTGAACCAGTAAAAATAACTCACGCTTGGCTGGTTAGAGCTGTTCATCAGGTGACTCGCTGCCGAACAGATGTCCGCAGCTGGGAATTCTTGGATGGAATTCTCCAGCTTATCCCTTTTTTTTTGGATGAAGCAGTTATTAGAGGAGCAGGTTAGAGCTCTGCAACGTGTTCGCTCAAGCCAGGAGAGCGGAGCAAAACAGAAACCGCACGCACGCTGCCAACGGAGGGGTTGCTGGGGTGGGATCACAGCTCCAGGGGGACGGAGCCCGGTGTCTGGAGGTCAGAGGGGTGGAAGCACCTTTGCTGTTGAAAGGACAGAGGCTGAGCTCACACAGGGCTGGAGTCATGGGGAGAGGACTCTGCAGGAGACTCTACCCTTCGCTCAGAAAACAGTAGTTCATTGGCACCTAGAAATCAGCTCACAACAAGCAGCTTATTTATTTCTTAAATTCCTATTAAACTCTTAAATTCACATATTTTTGTTGGGTATTTATAGATTTATACAAAACACCCCCCCCCTTTCCCTTCATTAATATCTGTATGGCTGACATCTATATATATTATTGATGTATATTAATTAAAACACATTGTACATATAATTTTATATATAAACCCCCTAATTAATCATAGACTCATAGAATCATTAGGGATTAATACCTGTTAATATATTAAATCTTATACATTAAATTCTAGATTCTATATGTTAAATCATATATTAAACATTAAATTCTATACTCTATATATTAAATCATATATTTTACATTAAATTCTATATTCTATATATTAAATGATATATTATACATTAAATTATGTATAATATATTTACATTTTATATATTACCTTATACGTGGTATATTGAATAATATATTTATATATTACATTATATGTTGTGTGTTGAATGATATATTTATATATTACATTACGTGTTGTATATTGAATTATATGTCATCTATTAAATCATGTATTTGATGAATACCTGTTGTTTATATATTGTAAATCCTAATTAATGCCTGTTTGGGCAAAGAGTCTCCCTAGAAGAGGGGTAACTGAATCAGACACAGCCTGGGTAGATAGGAACTGCTGCAGGAGCTGTTTGTTTCCTCCATGAGAGGGGAAATGCTGGAAGTGCTGGTGAGAATTTTGTCTCCACTGACATCTAAGGAATTGATCCCATTGGAGGAAGACAAGCAGAAAGAATCTCCCAGGGTAGGTTGTGGAGTCTGGAGATGTTTAAAACCCACCTGGACATGTTCCTGTGCGACAGGATCTAGGGGATCCTGCTGTGGCAGGGGGATCGGACTGGATGATCTTTCCAGGTCTCTTCCAACCCCTAAGGTTCTGTGATTCCCTTGCTATAAAATCCAAAGTTTCTCATTAGAACAGATGGAGAAGGGAAGCAGCCTCCCCAGAGCACTGCTCATCCTCGCAGCAGCCTGCACTCACCTCTCACTGCCCTTCTCCTCTCTGCATTTGTCTGTGAGCCCTCTCTCCGGCTGAGGAGATGGGGTCACTGTTTATGGGATCTCAGAAGGACCTGTGCAGCAGCTGGCCAGCTGGGCAGGAGAGAGTTTAGCTTAGGCAGCCATGGCTGGGAATTTCTAGCAGCGCTGTGCTGCTGGCTCTCCTGCACCAATTAATTAACTGCTCTGTGAAGAAGCTCTGGAAGCAAAGAAATAGCTACAGAGGAACTGCAGCTTCCCCCAGGAACAGCAGTCAGCTGTGAGAGCCCTTCCCATGTCCTGGCTGGGTCATATTAGACCCACTGCTCTCAGATCCTCCATAGGATCCTTGTGGCAGCCAGTGATGGGAAACACCTCCAGCTTTTCTAAGGTCCTGGAGGTCACAGAATCACAGAACATTAGGGGTTGGAAGGGACCTCAAAAGATCATCCAGTCCAATCCCCCTGCCACAGCAGGACCACCTAGACCAAGTCACACAGGAACATACCCAGGCGGGTTTTAAATGTCTCCAGAGAAGGAGACCCCACAACCCTCCTGGTCCAGTGAGGTGCAGACTGGGAGGTGTTCACAGCACGCAGCATCACACAGACACACCTGTGAAACGTGGTTTTATCCCCCAAAAAGAAAATGCCAGGTGAATAAGATTCCTTAGGTGAACAGAGAACTTCCTTCCCAAAGGACACAATAAACCTGATCCTTCCTCTTCTGATCAGCAAGAGCACCGAAGCTGCAAGCCTGACCAGTACATCAAACAGGAGCTTGAAAAATACTTTGAGCAAAAAATGCTAACGGTGCATCCTTCCCCCCGTAACGGCACCGCTATTAAATCAGGAAACAGCAGAGAACAACGGCAAACGCTTATATACAGGGGCTGTCAGAGCAGCAACAAAACGAAATCCCTGGTGGGGACTGAAGGTGCAAAGAGCAGGGAGAAGAGGCTTTATGAGGATATTTAAATCCTTATGCAGCAAATGCTGGGGAGGGAATTCCAAACATTTTCTGTATATAAGCAGTTTCTTTGATCCTCGACTCGGTGCAATGAAAAGGAATTACAAATCAGTTGGAATGAAAGGGTGTTGGAGCGTGCCTGTGGACTCCTGGGCTGGAACCACAGACCCCTGGCAGTGCAAGGGCCAAGGGGAAGCTGCTGCGCGGAGCTGCCCTGGTGCTGTGGTCATTGGACCTGTGGCCACACTGGCCTTTCTGGAAAGATGCTTGAGTGTTCCTGGGGTTTGCAGCCAGATCTTGCTGGCCTCCTTTTTGAATCACAGAATCATAGAACATTAGGGATTGGAAGGGACCTGGAAAGACCATCCAGTCCAATCCCCCTGCCACAGCAAGATGCCCTAGATCCAGTCATTAGGGATTGGAAGGGACCTCAAAAGATCATCCAGCCCAATCCCCCTGCCACAGCAGGATCCCCTAGATCCAGTCATTAGCGATTGGAAGGGACCTCAAAAGATCATCCAGCCCAATCCCCTGCCACAGCAGGATCCCCTAGATGAAGTCACACAGGAACATGGCCAGGCAGGTTTAAAACATCTTTGACTGTTAAAGATCTGATCTCCTGTTGAGAGCCCCCTGAGAAAACAGTATCACAGTATCACAATATTACCAAGGTCGGACAGGTGACAGAGAGGGATGTTGACATTTTCTAGAGCATCTCCTGACTTTGTGACACCGGGTGCAGGTCCAGGGCGCTTTCCCTGCCTCCCTGACATCGCCCTTGTCTATCGCCCTTCTGAGGAAACTGAAAACCCTTGGGAAGATCACTTTTCCCACCCACATCTGCGCAGTAGTTCAGTAAACGGGCTGACCAGGGAGGTTGTGGAGTCTCCTTCTCTGGAGATGTTTAAAACCCACCTGGATGTGTTCCTGTGCAACTTGATCTAGGAGATCCTGCTCTGGTTGGTGGGGGGATTGGACTGGATGATCTTTCAAGGTCCCTTCCAATCCCTGATGTTCTGTGATTCATAAGAGAATCAGAGAAGCAGGAGAGAATTTGTTTCATGTGAGGTGTGGTCCAAGTTCTGAAGTGGTTGAGAAACCTTTGAATGGCACTAAATGTTGTTGCAGTAATTACGGTCCTTTAGCTTCTACTGGCTGCTTCAGTCTGTAAAGGCGACTCTCTGATGGCTCAGAGAGGTTTTGGTGCTGTTTATTAGCTAAATGTTCCTGAAGGAGGTTCGATAATGAAGTCAATGTGCCGTGGGTCGGGAGGGGAAGCAGGACTCAGCCAAGCACAGAGGGGAAAGCTGATCCCAGAAAGGGTCACAGCATCACAGAACGTTAGGAACTGGAAGGGACCTGGAGAGATCAAGTCCAATCTCCCAAACCGGGGGTGTTTCTTGCTTCTGGATCAAGTGTGTTTCTGCTGGAAACAATTTTTGCTGTGGTGGCGAGGGGAATAATAACGAGGGTGTGTATTAGAGAGAAGGGCTGTGATGAGACTGCAGAGTTTGGAGGTGATGGGAAAGAGACAAATTGTCTTGAAAACGAGTTTGGATCGACTCATTCATGGCACGATGGGGCTAAGGCTGATAGAAATAACCAGAAGGAGACTGTTTCTGCTCCCTGCTTACCTCTCTGCCAAAAACGCCCTCGTGGGACGTTGTAGCAGCGGGTGAACCTGCCGTTTCGTCTCGAAGACACCCCCCCCCCTTCCTTTCCCCAGGGAGACTCCGAGCAGACTGCAGAGGCTGCCACAGAAGAGTTGTGCTTCTTTCTCTGCGCTAAAAGGCAGGAGGGAGGGCACTGAAGCAACCCCCTCCGCACCCCCCAACCCTTCCGCACCACCCGACCGCGCATCGCTGCAGCCCTGAGCTCGAAAATCCCAAATCACGCTCCCCAGTCCGGCAGCCCCTCAGCCTCGCAGGGGTGCGCAGCCTCCCCTGGGCATCACCCCGACGTGCGCTGGTGTGGTGCTTCGCGGCCCTCTCCGCACTGCCAGACCCCCGGGATGTCCCCACTCCATCCCTCTTAAGGAGCCATAACCCCCTACCCCTATCCTCAAAGCTTCTTTCTGGGGTTGTGTGGTGTCCCAGAGGCGGGGAGGGGGCTGAGGGACGGCCAACGCTCCGGGGTGGAACTAGGGAGCAGCTCCGCACTACCCCCCACTCCGCTCCTCACACGGACGAGCTGAGGGGCTTAATTAATGAAATGAATCTATTCCAAATCAAGCTCCCAAATCACGCCGTCCCATACCCGGGTGCGCTCATCCTGCGGGACAGTCCCCCCCGCTCCTTCCCCTCCAACCGAGCAAACCCCAAACCCGGCGCACCGCACACACTGGTGCCTCCCCTCCCCAAACGGGGATTTGATGGTGGACACTGAGGAAACCTCGGGGAAGAAAAATACTCCCCACCCCAAAAACCTACCCTTCCGAAGTGCTGCTCCACAACCTCGGTCCCAGATCCACCCGTGAAATCGTGTCAAAAGTTAAGGACTGGGCTTTGCCCGGCTCTTAACTGGTTCAGGCGAAAACCTGCAGAGATACCAGTTAACCCAGGAGGGGGAAATCGCTTATTTAATACCGCAAAGCTGCGGAGCACTTTGTCCAAAGGACGTTGCCCGCTTTACTTGGACAATCCCGGCAGAAATAGAGGGAGCGAGAGCCGGGCGTGGGGGGGACACTCACACAAGGACTCATGATTTCCATTAGTAATTTAATCCTAAATTCGTGGGCCGTTCCCATCAGTCCCAACGAGCCAACATCGACACTTTTCTTTCTCGGCGATAGATGATTAACCAGGTCCCTCGCTGCTTGCACAGGAAGGGGGGGAAAAAAATCATCCCTGACCAGCAGCACTGGGGCTGCTCCCAGTTTGGGAAATTAAAAACTGACTGCGAGGAGGCAAGGACTGGGCAAGTGATGCCCTTTTTATTCCCTCCCGTGTCACCAGCCACGGGTGATTTCGGTTTGGGTGTTTGTGAGCAGAACATCATCCCACTAATGGTGTGGGGTGAAAAAGCTATTTACGGGGTGAAAGTAGCAGCGAGCTACCAAACGGGAGGTGCCCTTCGCGGAGTGGAAATTACACCTCACTTCCTATCAGCTGCCCAGACCTGCTGTTCCTAAGAGTTGGGGTTTGGGGTGACACCCTAACGCGATTCCTTTTCTAAATGTCACCTCGTCCCCGATGCAGGTACGAGCCCTACTAAACCCGACGCGTTCAGGTATCGATGTGCTCCAGGTTTAAGGACGAGCTTCCAAAACCCAGTGGCTCAGGGACTCTCGGTTCCTTGCCCTAGGATGGAGCTGGGCTGCAGGGAAACTGCCCTCTTCTCTGAGCCCTGCGTCGAGTTTTCGGCCGGGACTTTGCGAAAAGGAGAGCGAGGAGTGTTGGGGGGGACAAGGGAGAGCGGGAAGAAGTCATTCCTTGTTCGAACCCGACCTTCAAAAAACGGATCTCAGAAAACAGAAAGAGAGAGAAGAACCCTGTCCGATTAGCAGCGCTCGGGTGCAGGGAGAAGGTCGCGATTAAATCGAACTAGCTCGGAAGGTTGATGGGGGGCACTGCCGGCCGGGTGGGTGCCTCTTCGCCCGGTGCTTTTCCGCCGGGAAGAGACGAGGAATCCTTCCCACGGAACCGGGCAGCATTTGGGGTTTGGGATGCGGGCCGGGGAGCGCGGAGATCCCGCTGCGCGCAGCACCGCGGCTGATCTCCGCGACGGGAAAGTCCAGCGAGGCAGCCCCGGATTCCAATTCTCCTGCTTCTAGAACGTTATTTCCCCTCCGCTCCCCTCAATCCTTATTCGAAAACAATATATGGGACAGAGGAGCACCCTCCGACGTATAAATCCCATCCAGAATAACCTTTAAAGCTCTGAAATAAACAGAAATTGGGTTTTAACTGGGGATTCGGGGCTGTTCTCACTTCAGCCAGCCGCGTAGAGCCGCAAGTTTTGTGGGATGTGTTTTGTAAAGGAGAGCGAAGGATGGAAGAGGAAAGAAAGGGACCCAGAAAGTGCCCCGAAATTTTACGACGATGAGAGACGGACGCACAGAGCTGATCTGTAATTCGCAGTTTAAGAGATTAAGAGAAAGGACAGAGAGTGTATGGCCAGGGAGATAATCAGATCAATGCTTCCTCCGCCTTTCAGTAGCTCCACCTTGTGAATATACCTCAGTAATTATGAGAGGAAAAAGTATTATCCATCTAATGGCACGTTTTGCAGGTCTGCATCCTCTCTTCCCAAGCGCTCCCCTCTCCTCTCTGCAGCGGTAATGTTTAACGCGCAGCTAAAATATAAAGCGGCTTCCAGGACTCCATCAATAATAACCAGAGTGGATCCCCACGGGAGGCTCTTGGCTCTCCCCAAGCCCCTGGGAACCACACCGGGACACCAAGCTCCCGCTCTGATCGGCTCTGCCAGGTTGGCCGGGTCAACCCGTGTTTCACCCGGGTACTCTCGGGTCCCGCCACCCGGTCCCCGGCTTCTCCACCGAGGGGCAGCGCGGACCTCCGCGCCGCTCCGAGCCTCTGGGCTGCTCGTTAACGGCGAAAAGTCGGCGATTTCCCAAAGCCGGCACCGAAGGGAAACGCGCAGCTCTGTGCCGGATGAGAGTCCGCAGCTTCCAGCACCGCCGGGACTTCGGTGCCCACGGGGGGGCAAGGGCGCGGGGAGCACCCGAGGTGGGGAGTTTCGTGCGTGTCCCCAGCACAAACATTTGGAGCCGCGCAACGGGGGTCTGTGTGCTCCCGGGAACGCAGCCCTGCTTCTGCCGGGATCGGGGAGTGCAGGGACTCGCTCAACCTCGGGAGGGTCACGCGTGGTGGCACTGGAGCTGCCCGCGGTCGGGAATCATGTCCCTTAAAAGTCGTGGGGGAAAAACTCAGGAGAGGAATTGCCACAAAATAGTAACCCCGGAGCGCCTGCTCTGCGAAGGGGAGTTTCAGCCAAACCCCACTGTCTAGTTTCCAGACCACTGCCGGAGAGACCCCATGAGGGTTTTTGCGCGGGGAGGGACACTTTGCACGACTTTTTGATCCTCGGTTCCCTGCGCGGTCGCGACTGGCTCCGCGGAGGAGTGGAGGAGCGGGACATCACGGCCGGGCTGCGGCATCCCCCCGGCTCCAGCTCTCGGCTCCGGCAGGGAGGGACCGCCGCCAGAGTCGGGGGGACTGGAACGGGGCCATCTCCGTTTGGGACTTTCGAAGTGTTGACTCAGAAAGGCAGTTCCCTCCTAATTACTTTCTGAAAAAACAGACAAACGTTGAGCTTTTTTTGTTGTTCTTTTAGCTAAATAAATTGGGATGAAGTAGGGATGAGGGAGATTCTGAGGCGCAGAGGATGCGCAGCTCAGGAGCACCGCGGCTGAGCCAGGACCGCGAGCGAGACCAGGACCAGGGCAGCCCCGCTGCTGCTGCCAGTGCCGCTCCCGGTGCCGCTCGGCTCCGCTGCCGCTCGCCCGCCCCCCCCTTTCTTTTCCGGGTGTTTCTAGCGCGTGAAGAGCGGCTCCAACCAGACACTTGCTATTCTCCAAACGGACACTTGGGGTCGCACTTTCCGTCTGTTTGAGTGTAAAAACAGAGTAAAAAAGAAGCCCTAATCTCCCTTAATCGGTACAAAATGTTCGAAAGGAGAAAAAACCCCAAACCCTGTTACAGGACCCCCCCAAAAAATTTACAATAAATAAATAAAAAGAAACTAAAAATCTTTGCAAGCCGAGTGCTCCTTTGCATGCCGTCACTCACTCAGGGAACAGCAGAGGAAAGCAAACAGGGTCCCTTCAGAACTGACATGTGATTATATCTCTCCCTTCTCCCCCTAATATTTGCAATTGTTTGTGTCGATGTCTTTGCTTTACTTTCGGGAGAGATTCGCTGCCTGTAACCGGAAGGGTTTCCCCGCTCGTATAAGGAGACCTGGCAGCCGAGCCGGTGCTCCCCTCCCTCTCCCGGGTGCCGGCGCATCCCCTCTCGGCACCACCCCGCAGCACCCAGCGCTCTCCCGGATCCGGGCCTCTCCCGGACGGTGCTTTTCTCCGTGGTCCCTTCGCATCGGGACACGCTTCCACAAAGTTGGAAGGGGAGGTGGGAGTGAGGGGGGAGCTGCCTGCCTTGAAATCAGCGACGGGACGGCCGCGGGCGAAATGGGACTTTGTTATATTTAGAACAAAGGGACGGGCAAGATGCCCCGAGCTCCCCTCCTTTGTGGATTGCAGGGGCCGAAAAGGAAGGGGAGTGTGGGGGTGTGTGGGGTGTCTAGGGGGGGAGTGGGGGGGATGTGGAAATAAATAAGTAAATAAATAAAAGAGGAGGCNGGGGCTGCGCTGCGAACCACAGCTGCACAACGAGCGCTGGAGGCGGCAGCTAGCAGCGGAGACCTGGGTGTTTCTCGTCTCCCCCCTTTCTCCTCCTTTTTTTTTTTTTCCTCCCCTTCTCTCCTCCTCCTTCCTCCCCCTCTTCCCTCCCCTTCCCTCGAGCAGCCGGAGAAGCGAAAACTCCCGTGCAGAGCCCGGCCGCCGCCGCCAGCCACCGAGCAGCCGGCGCTCGGGCTTGGAAAGTTGCGGCGGACTCCGGTGCTGCCGTCGCCGGGGGGAGCGGGGGAAGCTCCGGACTTACAAAACCCCGACGGGGGAGCACGGGCCGCCGGAGGTTTTTTGCACCGTTCTTCCTCCTGCGCGGAGCCGAAGGCAGCGTCTGCGTTTTGTTTTGCTTTTGCCCTTCCTGCGGCCGCTCCTTTCTCCTTGCGAGCGCCTGTCCTAGCGCCAGGAGCTGCCGCAGCCCCGCGCAGCGCTGCGACCGACAGGCGGGAGACGTCCAGACGGCACCGGCTCCCCGCCGCTCGTCCTCGGCTTTGTTGCTCCGGACTGAAGAAGCCCTAAAAGCCGGGAGAAGGAGGAGGCGGTGGAGTCGGGGCGGGGGGGAAGCGGAGGAGAAAGGAAGCGAAGGCAAAGTTGATTTGGA
The DNA here is from genome assembly GCA_013400115.1 of Rhinopomastus cyanomelas. Lineage (NCBI taxonomy): Eukaryota > Metazoa > Chordata > Aves > Bucerotiformes > Rhinopomastidae > Rhinopomastus > Rhinopomastus cyanomelas. The sequence continues at coordinate 330,546 of VXBP01010434.1, forward strand.
ATAAGGGAGTTCGGCCAGCCCCCTGCCAGGCTGCGCGCTGGAGTGAGGTCTCCAGCCCCCTCCGCCGGGAGAGGTGCCCGCAAGACAGCGATGGCTGGAGAGCTCAGCATCGGAGCCGAGCTGCCCACTAGCCCCCTGGCCATGGAGTACGTCAACGACTTCGACCTGATGAAGTTCGACGTGAAGAAGGAGCCCCTGGGCAGGAATGACCGCTCGGGCAGGCACTGCACCCGCCTGCAGCCCGCCGGCTCCGTCTCCTCCACCCCCATCAGCACCCCCTGCAGCTCCGTGCCCTCGTCGCCCAGCTTCAGCCCCACCGAGCAGAAGACCCACTTGGAGGACCTGTACTGGATGGCCAACAGCTACCAGCAGATGAACCCCGAGGCGCTGAACCTCACCCCAGAGGACGCTGTCGAAGCCCTCATTGGGTCCCACCAGGTGTCCCAGCAACTGCAAGGCTTTGAGAGCTTCCGAGCCCACCACCATCACCATCATCACCATCACCAACACCACCACCAGTACCCCGCGGTCACTCACGAAGACCTGGCCGGCAGCGGGCACCCTCACCACCACCACCATCACCACCACCAGGCCTCTCCCACTCCCTCCACCTCCTCCAGCTCCTCCCAGCAGCTCCAGAACTCGCACCAGCAGCATCCCCCCTCCAGCAGCGTGGAGGACCGGTTCTCGGACGACCAGCTGGTCTCCATGTCCGTGAGGGAGCTCAATAGGCACCTCCGAGGCTTCACCAAAGACGAGGTGATCCGCCTCAAGCAGAAGAGGAGGACCTTGAAGAACAGGGGCTATGCCCAGTCCTGCAGGTACAAACGTGTCCAGCAGAAACACCACTTGGAGAACGAAAAGACCCAGCTCATTCAGCAGGTGGAACAGCTCAAGCAAGAAGTGACTCGGCTCGCCAGAGAGAGAGATGCCTACAAGCTCAAGTGTGAGAAACTTGCCAGCAATGGCTTCAGAGAGGCCGGCTCCACCAGTGACAACCCGTCTTCCCCCGAGTTCTTCATGTGAGTGCTTAACAAAAATACTTAAACAAACAAACAAAACCCCCCACCCCACCCCCCAATCCTGACCCCTGTCACCTTCCTCCCCGCTCCCATCCTCCTCTGACATCTCCATCCATCTGTCTGCTTGACTAGAGAGAAAGAAGGAGAGAGAAATAGAGACTTGATTTTGGGGTTTATCCTTTTTGGGTTTTTTCTCCCCCCCCTTGTTATTTTGTGTTTCAGCATCCAGTCTTCTAGAGTAGCTGTGGGAAAAGTAGACTGGGGGTGGGGACGGGAGAGGTAAAGTGCAACTTGTCGACTCTGCGTTAGAGAGAGTGGACCGAGGCAAAGGCAGAGGAGAAAAAGGACAAGTGAAGCGTTTCCTAGTGCAGCGCAAGATGGACTTGAAGAGAATAATAATAATCGTAATAATAATAATTAAGAGGACGATGAACAAGCCGTCTATGAGACACTGCCTGCTTGGAAAAGAGAGGACCTAACACAGCACCACCTCAGGCACAATTTACCTGCTTGGAAAAATAACAGAGAATCAATGACAAAAAAAAGAGGACAATATATGCAAACTCTTCATATATTGCCTGCTTGGAGGAGTCAGTGGCAGGACTCAGATGGGACAATAAGAGAGGGAAGAGAGAAAGAGTGAAAGGAAGCATAAAAGAACTCATCGGTTTTATTGCCTGCTTGATTATATAGAAAAAGAAAAAAAATACGAAAATCTGCATTAAAAATATTAATCCTGCATGCTGGACATGTACGGTAATAATTTCTATTTTGTACCATTTTCTTGTTTATCGATAGCATGTTGATCATCGGCCGTAGACCTCTGTTGTTTTTGTTTTCATCGGTGAGAAAAAGAGCGTCACGAGTTATCCGACTCTGTACCGCTTGTGCAGTTTTGTTTTGTTCGTTGGGTTTTTGCTCTCTTCTTCTTCGTCTTTTTCTTTTTGATTTTTTTTTTCCTTCTCTTTTTCTTTTGTGGTTGTTTAAGCTTGTAAATATCTGCTACTTTCGAACCGCACAGGAGACAAACAAAACACGAAACACGCCAAACAAAAAGCGAAGTTAACATTTCAGCAGGCTGGTTGTCAGGTTTGTTTGGTCTTAGAGGGGGTGGGGTGGGGGGAAACCAACGTTTATGGGCATTTTGCATTAGGATTTAAAACAAAACAACCCCGACTTTGTGTATCTGGTGCACTTTTAAGTTGTGGTTTTTTTTAATTTACTTTGATTTTTTGTTTTCATTTTGGTGGCTGGTTGTTGGGGCAGAAGCAAAAAACTGCCTGGGTGGCGTTGACAAACCTAAACTGAGCAGGGAGAGGAGCTCTCATCGGTCACTAGAGCCTGACCCAGGCACTGAAGTGGCTGCGAAGCTCTGTCCTTCAGGGCTGTTCCCAGCCTGGAGGAGCGAGGCTTGGCCAAAACCTGCCTGGATGGCGTTGACAAACCTAAACTTAGCAGGGAGAGGAGCTCTCATCGGTCACTAGAGCCTGACCCAGGCACTGAAGTGGCTGCGAAGCTCTGTCCTTCAGGGCTGTTCCCAGCCTGGAGGAGCGAGGCTTGGCCAAAACTTAGCAGGGAGAGGAGCTCTCACGGGTCGCTAGAGCCTGATCCAGGCACTAAAGTGGCTGCGAAGCCCCTTCCTTCAGGGCTGTTCCCAGCCTGGAGGAGCGAGGCTTGGCCACATAGTTTCCCTTCTGACTCTACACTCAGGAAGAGAGATCCCAGTTCCTTTTCAGAAACAACCACCCCTTGATTTTTTTTTTTCTTTTTTAAAAAATAAATTAAAACCACCCCCCTCCTGGTTCCGACTCCGGCTGCAGCAGCAGCAGGGGCTCCAAATCACAGCTCAAGTTGGGTTTCTCCATGGCAGAAGCGAATGAGGAGGGGGGGTGGGCAGGAAGAGCACAGAAGACTACGACTTTATTTTACGTTCTATATCTTGAAGAAGACATACAGCAACTCCTAAGTGTATTCTTTTTGCGATGATTTGTAACCTGCCGCTTCTCCGCTTCCCTTTTGCAGCGAGTGAAAGTTTTTAGCCCAAATTTATTTGCAGTTGTATAGTAGTCGTAGGAATAGTTTGGAGCCTTATGGGTGTTTTTATTACCTTGTATTATTTCGTTTGTTTGTTTGTTTTTCTTCTTCTTCTTTTTTTTTTTTTCCTCCTGCAGGTCAGTAAAAGGATTTATGTTGCACTGACAAAAAAAAAAAAAAAGAATAAAAATAAAATACCAAAATGAAAACTTATTTTTTAGTTTCCTTTTAGGATTAGCTGGCACTGCTGGCCGGATGCGTTTTAAGTTTGTATTAGTTTATAAATTAACAAGTAATAAACAAGATTGTAATGAACAGCATGGTGCTTGCAGTTTTAAATATCGTGGATTATTAGTCATGCATCAGAGAGAGAGGGGGGAAAAAAACAAACCCCAACCAACCCGATCTTTTTGGTTTTTAACTGATTCAACTGTGTTGAAATCAAAAACGTTGCAGCAGCGGGAAAAAAAAAACAAACAACATAGCAAAGGTTTTTATTTCATGTAAAGTTCTGAAGGGATCAGTTTCAAATCCTGCTTATGATATGGAAAACAATATTAAAAAAACCCCCACCTGGTCTATTGTAGTTTTATTCAGACTGGTTTCTGTTTTTTGGTTATGAAAATTGTTTCCTATTTTGCTTATTAAAATCATTGAAATGGCATTTCTTGGAGGGAGCTGCATTTCTTGGGGGCATCTGCGTTTCTTGGAGGGAGCTGCTTTTCCTTCTGGGAGGGATCTGCATTTCTGACGTCTCGTGTTCAAGTATTGGATGGGGTCTGGGGGAGAGGAGGGGGGAGAAAAGCAAACTTTGGGGATCCTTCAGTGCCCTCTCGGTGCTGTCCAGGCTCTGAGGTCTGCATGGTGGGTCGCCAAGCTGCTTTGCCCACCCGGGACCGCTGCTTGCACGCAGGGTAGGGTCGCTCAGCCGTGCCCCCTACCCTCCTGCTTCGGCCAAATTTCGCCCTTGACAGGGGATGGGCAACAATCCTTCCCCCCACCCCCAGTCCCCAACCCTACATCTACTGCCCACCTCGGGAGAAGCGGGCCGTTGGGAGTCCCAAGCCGGGCCCGGCTGCTGGCGAGGGGTCTCGGCTATGGCCCGGCGGGGTGTGGGATCCTCCGGCTGAGGGGCTGCAGGAGAGGGGAAGCGCTAAGGGCAGGCACGCACTGTCTTTTTACTTCTTCTTTCCTTTTTTTTTTTTTTTCCCACCCGGTTTTGCCTTTTTTGCTTTAATTTTACTCTTGCATTAGAAAAGGAGAGGACTTGGAGAAGTCTGTCCTTTCTCCCGACTCCTTTGGGATCCGGGCTGGCCGGTCACTTCCCTCCTCTCCATCTGCACTTTGATTTATTGATTTATTATTTTATTTTGAGGGACGGGCAGCTTCGAAGACTCTTTAGATGTGTGTGAAGAAGGGTTCCCCCCTATCCGACCCCTCCCCATCCATCAGCTGGTTGGAAGGCGGAGAAGCGCGCAGCTCCCTCACCCGCGCTCAGCGAGGGTTGAAAATCGCCCCCGGTCTTAGCTCCAGTGCGGGGAGAGGAGCTCCAGAGCTAAGGCTGCAGCGGCTCTGCGCCGTGTGAAAACCCTGCTGAACTTTAAATCCCTCCTAAAACCAAAATCTAAAGCACCACATCACCAAAAATAATAACCTCCCTCCTCCCTGCTCCTCTTCCCGACGGTAGCGAGCTGTCTGCGGGGACGGCACAAGGCGCCTTTGGAGAGCAGACTGGTTAAGGACAGAGTGTGAAGCGGGGGAGGACGGGACACACGACGAAAAAAAAGACGTTACAAGCAAATACAGTAACTTTAAAACCAAACCCCGTCTTAAATCCCAGCCGCATCCCTGCTTTGTCAGAGCCAGCTGGGCTGAGGGGAGCTTGGAAGGGGCCGGGGCCCGTCCCAGCCCCGTGGCTACATGAGTCAGGCCCGGAGAACAAGCTCGTCCTCCGCTGCCCTGCGAAGAGGGACCGGGGTTTGCAGGGGAGGGAGCGGGATGAGAGCTCCTGGCGTTTCCCTGCCCCCGCCGTGCGCTATGGCTGCAGAAAGCCTGAGAGGAATATTGTTTGTGGGAACTGCCACCGCATATTAATGTCCCCTCATGCATGCATTGAATAAATCACTGGGGCTAATTGAACAACAACAACACACACACACACAAGGAAAAAAAAAAGTAAATAGGAAAAAACAGGCCTTAGAAAAAGCCCTCCGGGTTCCCACCGCACCACCGGGGCAGCGGCGGGGCATCGCTGCTGCAGCGCCCGGTGCCTTCCCAGCGCCCGGCCCGGGCCCCGGCTTTAATTTATCCCATTTACAAGAGAAAGCGAAAGGCAACCAGGCACCAACGTGGGCATCGACACCCGGGCTGGTGGCACCGGGACCTGCCGGCTGAGCCTGGCCCGGCGGGACGCGGCGGAGAGGATAGGGGGATGCCCTCCCGCCCCGGGTCTCGGGCAGGGAGGGTCTCGGCTCTCAAAACCCATCCGCACTGCGGTTCGGGTGGGCTCTGCCCCGCAGGTCCAAGGCCAGGCAGCTCCACAGGGGGATAGGAGCGGCCGAGAGCCGCTCGTCCCCTTCTTCCGTCGCGTCCTCCACCCCGGGGACCCCCATGAGCGAAGCGTGACCCCCTGGGCATCCCTCGCGTATCGACTGTGATCTCTCGCCGATCATCTGTTGACAGAGGACTCGGGGCGCAAGATACGAAGAGCGGTTTCTGGAAGCCGAAGGGAAAAGGAGACACCTCCTTCCCCCTCTTTTTTTTGGGGAGACAGGCCTGCCCGTCGTAGGGCTTCCTGGAGCGGCGGCTGTGCGTGTCAGCTCGGGGCCCTCCACCCGGGACAACCCGCATCCTAACCCGCAACGCTGCGGAGAAGCTGCGTGTCAGCTGCGGGGGATAAAGCAGCTCCAAAGCCACCCCAAAACCCGCTTCTCCCTCCTCTCCCGACCGACGGGACACTTTGCAAGCGAGTCCTCTGCCCCTCCTTTGAGCCACTTGTCCCCACGGACATCCTTGCCGGGGGCTGCGGGCCCGCTGCTCGCCCAAGAGGTGCCGCGTTCCCGGGAGGAGGCCGCAGCTGCTGCCGCACCGGAGATCCGCCGGTGCCCGCGGTTGACTCGGCTCGTAGGAGCCGAGGGCTGCCCACCTCCCGCTCCCGAAATCTGCCCTTGAGGCTCTCCGGAGCGAAGCCGCAGCACACCACCTCGGAAATAAGGCCGGTGTGGCCAGGAATCGGGCCCCAAGCCCAGTCCGCGACTTGGAACTCGGGGAGAACGCGGTCCGGGTGCCGTCGAGCATCTCAGACCAAAGCAGGCGGCTGCCCCGCACACCCGAGGGGATGGGAGCATAGCCCAAGGTTTGCATCGCCAAGTTTGACTGCCGGACCACGGCTCCCTGCGTGACGTGGGCTAGTGCAGGAGAACGACTCTCTTCAGTGAAAATCACATTACGGGGTTTTTTTACTGTCGCGGTTTTGCAAGAGCTCTTGCTACCAGCTGTAGAGAGAGCGGTCCCCCCTCCCCATCCCCTCGTCGGGGCAGAGGTGACGACCTTCTTCGTCTGCTCCCAGAACTAGACGAGATGCTCCGGCAGGAAACACAATTGGCAGGATCCCCCCTCTACCCCCAACCCCTTCCCCCACTTACTGACTCAAACCTCACAAACTAACTCTGTCAACTGTTTAAAAGACTCTTTTCCATATTGCCATCCCTCCTCCCTTCCAGGAGGGTGTATAAACCTGATTGTCTTTAATTCCAAACCAGACGAACCCAAGCCGATAAAGACTTTCTGATCTCCAGGCAGAACCATCGCGCTAGGACTTCCCAGAGATGCTGAACCCGCCGGCCCGCACGGGAGTTGCTCCGTGTTGGGGTGGGCAAATGAGATGCGTTAGGAGGATGAGCCAGGGCTTGCGAGATAACTGTTCCCAGCTGGTTTGGGGTTTAATTTTTCTTTCTTTCTTCCCCCCTCCCTTTCCCCCACCCCCGTTGGGGCTGGCGCGGTGCCCGCCTGGCTCTGGCAGGCTGCTCGGTGCCGGTGATTTACAGACCAAGATCAGGGAAGAAGCTCTTGGGGGATGCGAGTAGTCGGGTTGCGGGGAGGGCAGATAACACCGAGATCCCCAGCACCAGCAGACCCCCTCCCAGCTCCTCCGCTGCCGCGCAGCCCCGAGGGCTGGGCCGGGCACCGTGATCCGCAGGGCTGCGCAGCGGAGTCCAGCTCCGCGCCCCTCCCCAGCATCTTCCCTGCAGCGGCCTCGGCTCTCGGGCTCTTTTCTCTTCCTCCTTTTCCACATTCCGAGTTGGGATCACCTCCTCACAGCATTGAAAGGGTAATTCTCCATCAGCGAAGGGGAAAGGCTGCCTTGCTCCTCGTTCGGACAACTTCCAGTTATTGTTTGGGGTTTTTTTTTAATCCTTATGTTTCACTCCACTAAGATAACAGCAAATCTGAAGTTACACACCCACACCCACCCCCTCCTCTCTCTCTCTCTCTCAATAGCTTATTGCATAATCCTGCGTAGCGTGTTCACTAATGTGCCATGCAGCGGGCTGATAGGATCCCACACTGGACTTTTGTTTTATGCAAGAAAGAGAAGGAGAAGAAGAAGAAGGGCTGGTGGAAAATGCTTTTGGTTACAGCCTCTTCTTGATATTTCAGTGGTGACTTGTGGTGGTGAATTCTGAACGCAGAGTGAGCTGCAGCGGGAACAGTTCTTGCCTTTGCAGCCAGGACAGGGGGCATTTATGTCTGTGTGCGGATCCCGCACATCGTGGTGTGTGGAGGGGTTGGAAAATGGGTTGTGGTTTTCTTGAGACCTAAGGCACTGCCAGTCCTTTGCCTTAAACGGAGTAATGGGTGTAAGCTGGAATGTAAGAGGTTCCACATCAGTCTGAGAAGGAACTTGAGGGTCTCTGGAGCTTGGAAGAAAGGAGACTGAGGGGTGATCCTATTAATATTGATAAACAGGGAAAAGGTGGGTGTCAGGAGGGTGGAGCAGGCTCTGCTAAGGGGCATCTAATGATGGGACAAGGGGCAGCAGGTGTGAGCGGGAACAGAGGAGGTTTCACATCAATGTGAGAAGTGAGGATGACAGAGCACTGGAACAGGCTGCCCAGGGGGGTTGTGGAGTCTCCTTCTCCGGAGACATTTAAAATCTGCCTGGATGTGTTCCTGTGTGACTTGGTCCTGCTCTGGCAGTGGGCTTGGGCTGGGTGATCTTTCAAGGTCCCTTCCAAACCCTAATGTTCTGTGATTCTGTGACCCTGTAACTGCTCCAACAGAGGTTTGTTGCACTTCCAGGTTTGTCACAGAATAAACACTGCAGTAAAAGAAGGAAAAATCCCCCATTTCACAGATAAAAGTGACGTTTTTCTGCCCCACTATTAGGTTTTAAAGACAGTTTGTCCTCTGCTGTGTTTTATTTCCCCTTTGAAAATGTCGCTGTTTGTTTTAAGACACAGATTCAAAACAACTGTGTTTCCACTTCATCCATGTGTTCTCTTAAAAGATTTGTTTAGATAAGGAAACCAGTGCTAAGTGTTCTCACTTGAAAGAAATTAAATATATGGAATGATCAGCCGCTGCTAAAATATATAAAAAACACTTAAATTAATAATAAGAACTTGTTCTGAGGCAAAATTCAATTTTACTTCCTATTATGAAATCTTTGCATGTAAAGTTGCTTTTCATGCAAAACAGCAGCTCATCAAAAATTCTGTTTTATTGGTATAAAACATTTATGATATCCTGAGGCATGAGGGGCAGAGAGCAAGGTAGGAAAGCTGTGTCCTTTTACCGAGTTTAGTGCTTTCTTTAAAGCAGCATCTCAGAACTTAGCTCTTCTCTCTCCTTCCCCATTTCTGGAGGCTCTGGGCAAAGGTTTCCCCTGGCACCGCGTGGTCTGTGAACGGCGGTTGCTCTGCAGACTCCTGCTCTCACTGCAGTACTGGGAGATTCTGGGCCATGTCCACACACAAATGGGGATGAGGGGGGATTTCTAAACTCTGATGGTTTAATTCAGCGCTGCAGTAACTGTAAATACGACCAACACACCCACGTGCAGAGTTTGTGTCTGTGTCTGACCCTCCCTTCCCCCCATAAAATCACAGAACTTTAGGGATGGGAAGGGACCTTGAAAGATCATCCAGTCCAATCCCACTGCCAAAGCAGGATCCTCTAGATCCAGTCACACAGGAACATGGCCAGGTGGGTTTTAAACATCTCCAGAGCAGGAGACTCCACAACCCACCCTGGGCAGCCCCTTCCAGGGCTCTGTCACCCTCACTGTGAAGAAGTTCCTTCTCATACTGATGTGGAACCTCCTCTGTTCCAGCTCACACCCATTGCCCCTTGTCCTATCACTAGATGCCACTGAGCAGAGCCTGGCTCCATCCTCCTGACACCCACCCTTCACATATTTATCAACATTAATGAGGTCACCCCTCAGTCTCCTCCAAGCTCGAGACCCAGCTCCTTCATCCTTTCCTTGTAAGGGAGGTGTAGAGAGCTGTCCTGCTCTGGGCTGGACCTCCCACTACTGAGACCATTTGTCTCCAGAAAGATGCTCCTGGCTTTAGAAAGGATCTGAAGCAGTCACGAGGGTGTTCAGCACTGGGGTTTTCTTATGGAGTACATGTGGCAGGAAATCAGTGCCAGGCACCTGAAATCTGCCTTCATAGAAATAAATGCTACTTACTCCTTCTTCAATAAAACTTCAGATCATTTATTAAAGGAGGTCACTGGCCTTTTTCAGCTGTGGAAACCAAGGTGCTGTGAGGCTTGGTGGTCTGGCCATGGTGAACCCCCAGACTGGTGACGAGTCCCTCCGGGCTGAGCTGCCTCTGCTCCCATCACCGCAGCTGGGAGCACAGGGCAAGATTCCTGATCCCCAGGGGATGGTGAGGGGTGAAGGCAGTGCAAGCCCCTCTAATCTTATTGATTTATGGGTCTTGTCTTATTTACTATTGAATGGAGCAGAAACTTTCCTGCTGGTTCAGGGAGGCCATTCAGAAAAGAAATTACAGAGGGCAATAAACCTGCACCTTGGACTTCTGCTAACTGCTTCTTCCTTGCTCTCGTGCTGCAGTGCACTCGTTACCTAAAACCTCTACAAATATGGGAAGGGAAACAATTGTGAGCAGGTCTCTGAGTCAACACTGGCCCTCACAGCTAACACTGGCCTTCACAGCTCTCTGCACCTACATTCCCCCTTGTTTAAGGCAGCCAACAGTTACAGGCAAAGGGGATTTGAGACTGAAATCTCTGCTCCTAAAGGAAAGCTTTTATTATGTTTAAGCTCAGTCTGGCCCCATCTTCCTTGTTGTCCAACACCACCCAGCTTCAGGAGTCATGTTAGTGTTATTGGTTGTGGAGTCTCCTTCTCTGGAGACGTTTAAAACCTGCCAGGATGTGTTCCTGTGTGACTTGGTCGAGGTGATGCTGCCGTGGCAGAGGGATCGGACTGGATGATCTTTGGAGGTCCCTTCCAATCCCTAATGTTCTGTGATGCTGTGACACTGTGATACTGCAGGGCTTCTATCTGTCTAGCACTGAGCCACCTCCTGAGTTTGCTGAGGCTGATAAACACTGAATGAGTTCGAGGCACCAGAAAGATAGGATGGCTAAACTCCTTTTGGCACAGGCCATCCTTATTTTTGTGTCAGCCTTGACCTGTGGATCAAGCTTTTTGCTCTGGGTACTGCAGTGGCAACTCAGTGCTGGTCTGTGAGAGCACGTGATGATCTCGAGGATTGGAAGAGCACAAATTCATTCAGCCCAGCACGAGTTGTGTGGGCTGAACACACTCCACAATAAAAGGGGCGTCCAGGATATCAGCAGAAAATGACTGGGGAAGGGTATTTCCAGGTCCTCACTTATCTCAAGTCAGGCACCCAGAAGTGCAGCAAATACCTACGAGCTTCTGGGGTTACCTAAGGAGTGACTCATGAGTAAGTCAGACAGACAGGAATAATCATAGAATCCTAGAATCATTCAGGTTGGAAAAGACCCTTGGGATCATCAAGTCCAACCATCAACCCTACTCTACAAGGTCACCCCTAAACCAGATACCCCAACACTACATCTGAGCAACTTTTAAACTCATCTAGATAATAACAATAATAAAAAACCTACAATCCATGGCTTTCTGATTTTCAGTTGCCAGATACCTTTCAGAGAACATTAGGGAGTGGAAGGGACCTCGAAAGGTCATCTGGTCCAATGCACCTGCCACAGCAGGATCCCCTAGATGCAGTCACACAGGAACATGTCCAAGTGGGTTTGAATGTCACCAGAGGAGACTTCACAACCCCCCTGAGCAGCCCCTTCCAGGGCTCTGTCACCCTCACTGGGAAGAAGTTCCTTCTCACATTGATGTGGAACCTCCTCTGTTCCAGCTCACACCCATTGCCCCTTGTCCTGTCATTAGATGCACCTGAGCAGAACCTGACTCCATCCTTCTGACACCCACCCTTCCCATATTCATAAAGATTAATGAGGTTTAGATCATCCTGCTTTGTCAGAAGGACTGGACTAGATGATCTTTCAAGGTCCCTTCCAATCCCTAAAGTTCTGTGATTCATGCAGTTGTTTCTATCTGACTGTGAGTAGACTAGAGCTGGGAGGTGATAACAAACAAAAAGAACTCTTTGGTGATCCTGCTGTGGCAGGGGATTGGACTAGATGATCTTTTGAGGTCCCTTCCAATCCCTAATGATTCTATGAGTCCATGATTCCATGATTCTATGATCAAACAGCAGGTGAGATTAAATTTGCTCTAGTAGGGGGATTGGACTAGATGATCTTTCGAGGTCCCTTCTAATCCCTAACGATTCTGTGATTCTCCAGCATCTAAACCCAATGTTTCTCCTACATCAGTCTCGAGCCTTTTAAAAGAAGCCCTTCCCCATCATCTGCCTTCAGCTGACGACTACAGCAAACACACCAAGAGCCCTGGGTCACATTGTTTACAGACAAGACAGTTTGAAGGAAGTTATTTTCGGTTTAAGTCTTGTCAGCTTTAAAACGAAAGGCTTTTCTGGAGGATCTGCTGGAAGCCCATAAAACAAACCCCCTCCCTCTAAAAAAGGATAGAAATAATGAAGAAGATGAAACGTGGCACTGTGAGGGTTAAGCAAGGTCCTAGGGTCCGAGTAAATATTTACATGAGTGAACTAAGGGGGGGGGAAATAAATCTCAATATAACCCAAATATAAATCACGATGCTTTATGTTAGCTGTCAGATTATTCCAGCCCCTGCATTCCAGTACTGGCTCTACTGGTCATGTCACATACGCCGTGTGGGCTTATGCCCCGGTGCAGGTTTGGCAGGTAATTAAAGTCAGTTGCATGGAGGTTTGCACAGACTCCCTCTGATCCACTCAAAGGCAAACAACCTGTTAACTGTGATGGCTGCAGCCTGCAAGCCCATCCAAGAGGTTTCTTACAAGAGCCTGAGCGTGGTAGAGCCTGGTGGCTTGGCTCCAGCGTGAGTTAACCCTTTGGTGCCTCTGTAGTCGTGGCTCTTTGCAGGGGTGGTGGACACTGGGCAGCGGTGGAATCGGCGTCCAGGAGTTTGTCAGAGGGAAAAAGTAATAATAAAAAGCAGGCCCTGAGGGCTTCTGGCCCTGGGGTCAGGTTTGCCTGCATTCTTGACCTGGGGGTGACTATTCTTGCTAGAAGTTATCTGGGTGATTTACTCTTTCTGCTTTATCCTGCCTCTGTATATTGGAGACTCACGTCATGATGGAGTGAATTATTCCCAACAGCTTCGTGATGCAGCCTGTTCTTCAGCCTGAGGTGGTCCTGGAGACCTCCAGCTGCTTCATTAAATATGTGAAGGGTGAGTGTCAGGAGGATGGAGCCAGGCTCTGCTCAGGGGCATCTAATGATGGGACAAAGGATAATGGGTGTGAGCTGGAGCAGAGGAGGTTCCAACATCAATACTGGGAGGAACTGCCCAGGGGGGTTGTAGAGTCTCCTTCTCTGGAGATGTTTAAAACCTGCCTGGACATGTTCCTGTCCTGTGTGACTGGATCTAGGGGATCCTGCTGTGGCAGGGGGATTGGACTGGATGATCCTTTGAGGTCCCTTCCAATCCCTAATGACTGGATCTAGATGATCCTGCTCTGGCAGGGGGATTGGACTGGATGATCTTTTGAGGTCCCTTCCAATCTCTAATGACTGGATCTAGATGATCCTGCTGTGTCAGGGAGATTGTTCTGGCTGATCTTTCAAGGTCCCTTCCAATCCCTGATGTTCCATGATTCTGTGATTCATTGGGGAAGCAGCCTGCAAATGATGCCCAGACCTTGCATCTCATAGCCTTCAACAAAACTCCTCATAAAAGAACCAGAATCAACCTGTGGGGCTCAGCTCCCTGTTTGCTTTCTTCTTCTCATTTGACTCCCCTGGCTGTCAGATGGGTGGTGGGAGGGGAGCTTTTCAGGTTCAGCTCTTTTTGCTCTTCCTGTCACAGGTGATCCTGCCTCGGCGAGGTGCATCGTTGCACTGGGAGGAACCTGCGTGTCTCCTGCTCTGTGTAGGAAATAGGAGCAGGGCTACAGGTTCTGCTGTGAGAACCTGAGCCCCACAAAGCCACGCCTGTGTGGATGCAACCCTGGTGTCAGGGAGCTGTGCCAGCAGCGACACCACCGCTGTGCAACACCCTCTTATTTAACCACAGAATTATCATGGCACCAAGATGACGGGTTGTTGCCCTCCGGCTCTCTCCACAAGCCGTGCCTCATCCCTGCCTCCAGCCTGCAAAGACAGAGGCTGGGGGCAAAGAGCACATCCTTCCTCTCATCGGTTCCATTTCACCACCTTTATATGGAGTCTTCCAGAAGAGAAGTCAAGCTGTAACTGGGACACCCGTCTGCAAAGATGTCCCCACCACTAGCTAGTTCCACAGGAGCTACTGAAAGCCACGATGCATTAGCCAAGGGTGCCCATTCACATTCATGTAGCCAGTCTCTTATGCTGATGTCTTGGTTTCTTACCTTCTAGTCATATAGAATCATAGAATCACTAGGGATTGGAAGGGACCCCGAAAGATCATCTAGTCCAATCCTCCTGCCACAGCAGGATCACTTCACTGGAGAAGTTGTGGAATCAGAATCACTCAGGGTTGGAAGGGACCACCTGATCATCCAGTTGCAACTCCTCCAGCACAGGCAGGGACACCCCACCCTAGACCAGGCTGGCCAGAGCCCCATCCAGCCTGGCCTTAAGCACCTCCAGGGAGGGGGCCCCAACCACCTCCCTGGGCAACCCATTCCAGGCTCTCACCACTCTCACGGTGAAGAACTTCCTCCTCACATCCGCTCTAAATCATATAAAGCATCAGAGAGCCAGACCCTTCCTGAATTAGTCCAGATTCCTGTTAGTCACCTCGGGAAATGTCGGGCTGAATCCCAAAAATAAGGGAAAAGCCCTCCCAAGACTCAGAGCAAGTGGAGGTGAGCTCTGGGAATCACCTGGGGTCCAGTTCTCTGCCCCAATCAACCAGTGATTTGTCCGTCTGACAGGAGTTTAGATAAAGTTTTCAGCAATTTGCAGCAATTAGTGTGAAAAGGGGAAGAAGCAGAGGGTTTCCAGGCAACACTCTGCAGAAGGGGAGTTTTGGAGGAAGGCAGAGAGCCCCTTGTTAGACATCTGCCGGCAGGCGTGGAAGGTAGCGGTGACTTCCCTGCTCTGATGGAGTTCCCCCTCTCCTCCTCACTCCCCACAGAGATGTTCTCTTCCAGCTTCTAAAATCGATGAGAGGAGAGGCAAGAAAAAACCTCTGGCAAATATTTTCCAAACCAAGTTATTGCCTCTGATTACAACCAGTGACAGAGGGTAAAAACATCCCAGGGAAGACGCTGCCACCTCCCCTGTGAGGACTTTGCTCCCGTGCCGGAATTATGCAAGTCAAGATCACAGTGCAAGGCTCCCTACAGCCAAGAGAGTGTCAAGAGCAAAGTTTCCAGCAGATGCACTTATTGGAAGGTTGTTTGTCCAGTGGTGAGGGAAGGTGAGGGTTTCATCAGGTGGGGAAAACCCGCTGCCTCTCCCAGTTCAAATCCTAAAGCTTTGGGTGTAAAGCTTTTCCTAGCCTTTGGCTTTGCTACTTGTGGGCTCCAGCAGCAATGTACCCAAAGTCTACTGGAGTCCTTCCATCACAGTGTACCCAAAGACTACTGGAGTCCTTCCATTGCAAGGGACCCAAAGTCTACCAGTGTCCTTCCATCACAAGGGACCCGTAGTCTACTGGAGTCCTTCCATCACAAGGGACCCAAAGTCTACTGGAGTCCTTCCATCACAAAGTACCCAAAGTCTACTGGAGTCCTTCCATTGCAAGGTACCCAAAGACTACTGGAGTCCTTCCATTGCAAGGTACCCAAAGACTACTGGAGTCCTTCCATCACAAGGTACCCAAAGCCTACTGGAGTCCTTCCATCACAAAGTACCCAAAGTCTACTGGAGTCCTTCCATTGCAAGGTACCCAAAGACTACTGGAGTCCTTCCATCACAAGGTATCCAAAGTCTACCGGAGTCTTTCCATCACAAGGTACTCAAAGTCTACCAGAGTCCTTCCATCATGTATGTAGTAACTTGTCAACCCCTGAAAGGGGCCTGTCTGAAGGCTGGAGAAGAACTTCCTTCAGGGAAGGGAATTATAGGATGAGGGGTTGTGGTTTGAAGGGAAGAGGGTACATTGCGGCTGGACATCAGGAAAAAGCTCTTTAATCTGAGGGTGGAGGATCCCTGGAACAGGCTGCCCAGAGAGGTGGTGGAGTCCTCATCCCTGGAGCCTTTCAAAATCAGGGCTCTGGGCAATCTGTTCCAGCTAGAGATGTCCCTGCTTGTGGTAAAGGGGTTGAACTAGATGACCATGAGACGTCCCTTCCAACCCAATACATTCTGATTCCACGTACTCCTTTCTGCAAATGTTAGCCGTAGGGAGCAGCCCAGTTCACAGATGGGCCCACAATGATCTAGCAAATGGATGTGGTGAGGGAACCCACAACCATGGTCCAAAGAGGATGCAGAAGAAACTGAGTGGAGCCCCTGAAGAGGCATGGAACACCTCTGTGCCCCTGGTAGAATGGAGTCCATGGGAATTTGGCCATTGGACTTTCCTGGGGCTCGAGGTTCACCCCAGCCTCCAAGGGTGGTTAGGTGCCTTCTGCCAGGAGATAGCTGAACACAGGGAAGAGATGCACTGCAGCAGTAATTAAGCTATAATCAGTATCTGCCTTTGGTTGAATCACGTTGCCCCACCCTGAACATGCAGTACAGCAGGGCTGGAAGATCCTCCAGCCAAGAACTTGGGACTCCAGGGAAGGGGTGTGTTTGTTCCTCTTCTGAACTAACTCCTACTCCATTCCAAAAGCAACCACAGTTGTCTTGAGCTACTGTCAACAGTTCAATATGCCTTCAGCAGGAAACAGAAGCTTTCTGTGAATGTAAAAGGCCCAACGATGATGCTTCTGTTGTAATTGATTAAAATGTGTTAATTAAAATTAACTAATACCCCCTACAGATCCAGGTGTTCTCACTGAGCACTTGTAGCCAGAGTGCAGTATGAGCTGATTCCCTTTAGAGAACCCACTGGTGACTCCAAGTTGACTGCAGAAAACCCTTCCTACCTATGTCCCTCCACGCTTCAACCTGACAGAAACGTTGGCTGGAGAGATGCTCTGGTGGTCTCTCATCCAACCTCCAACTCAAAGCTGGACCGTTTCCAGCATTAGATCAGGTCAGCTGTGGTTTTGTTCCAAGGGTGGGGATCTCACCACCTCTCTGGCTGTCTGTTGCACTCACATACTGCTGGTTCTATTTAAAGAACTCACCCGTCTCCAAAGCAACTCTATTCTAGCAGCAGGACAACATCTTCAAGAGGTTTTGCAATGCACCTCGCCCCCTGTCCCTCAAGGACCTGATGACCCAGAAACACACAAGAAGCTGAGCACCTAGTATGGGAACTAGGAACATTAAGTCTTCTGTTTAGATCCTCACAATCCCCACCAGACTGTTCTTCGAGCTCAGAGGCACCTGCAGCATTAGCAGCAAAGTTCTTCAGGCCTTTGAAGTTCTGCTCCTGGGATGGCCAGAAGCAGCTGCCTCCCTGTCTCCAGCTTAGGTCTAATGCACACAGACAAAAAGAAGATCTAATTCTTCCTCTCCCGGTAGAAGACTCAACTTGCTAAGGTGTTCTCGTTGGTTGGTTGGCTGGTGTCAGGGCTCATAGAAAAATCAGGAGGATCACAGTGGAAACATCAATGTCCTGGTATTTTCACCACCAGCTGGAAGCTTCAGTGAGGACTCGGTGGCCATAAAGTCCACACAAAGGAAAACAAATAAAAATTCCATAGGTGAAGGAGCCAGTATCTGTAAATCAAAGGACAGGAGAGCTCCAGGCTTAAACCAGAGGGCACTTTTCTATGGTGACAAAGCTAAAATAACTGGTGACTGGAAAAACTCATGAGGAATCATAGAATCATTCAGGCTGGAAAAGACCTGTGGGACCACTGAGTCCAACCATCAACCCCACTCTACAAGGTCACCCCTAAACCAGATCCCCCAACACTACATCTAAGTGACTTTTTGACTCATCCAGGGATGGAGACTCAAGCACCACCCTGGGCAGCCTTTTCCAGTGCCTGACCACTCTCTCCAGGAAGAATTTCTTCCTGATGGCCAATCTGACCCTCCCTGTTGGAGTCTGAAGCCCTTCCCTCTGCTTCTATCACTAATGACCTGTGAGAAGAGCCCAGCACCAACATCTCTACAGTGTCCTTTCAGATAGTTGTAGAGAGTGATGAGGTCTCCCCTCAGCCTCCTCTTCCTCAAACTAAACAGCCCCAACTCTCTCCATCTCTCCAGGCCCTTCCCCAGCTTCGTTGCCCTCCTCTGCACCCACTCACAGAATCACTCTGGTTGGACCCCAGGGATCATCAAGTCTAACCATACAGTCTGCCCAGAGGAGTTGTGGAGTCTCCTTCCCTGGAGAGGTTTAAAACCCACCTGGACATGTTCCTGTGCAGCTTGGTCTAGGTGATCCTGTTCTGGCAGGGGATTGGACTGGATGATCTCTCGAGGTCCCTTCCAATCCCTGATGATTCTGTGATACAATCCATGAACACAAAAGAAAGGCAATTGGGGTGATAGTGAAGCAGTGAAGAAACCTACTGCTGAGCAGCAGGGAGGCTGAAGCAGGATCTCTGAAAACATCATGAATTCTAGAAGCTCTCTAACAGACTGCAGCCACTCCTGCAAGAACCCCCCCATTGTGATTTTCCCCCCACATTTAATTCCAAGAGGCAACATCCTTTCCAGCTTTCGTTCTGTGGCAGGGCAGATTAAATTTAAAGTAGAAAAGTGCCGCAGAACAGATCGAGGGATGTTCAGGGCTGGAGGACAACTTAATGAAGCAGAAACTGAAATACCAGACATCTCCAACAGCTTTAATTTACACAAATATTGTCTTTGTGCCTTGCACAGAGCGATGCAGAGGAGCTCACAGCGCGCTGCAGTTCCAGTGCTTTTTGAGATCATTTTATCCATTTTAGTACCTGGGCTTGAAACCAGCCCAATTCAAACCAAAACAGCTATAAAGGGTTTTTTTTCCTCCCTGCTCTAATTGCTGAAGCAGGCTTGCACATATAAAATGAGTTTAATGGCTGGAAAAGGCTGTGGGATGTATAAATAGGGCTAAGTAGCAGACCACCTAGAGACCAGCCCTGGGACAGGTATTCAGACTGGCCGGTGTAGGACGGAGCACTCAGGGGTGCTGGCAGAGCTGGCCTCCTGGGGCACACTGTGAGCACAGAATCAGAGCCCCAGAACATTAGGGGTTGGAAGGGACCTCGAAAGATCATCCAGTCCAATCCCCCTGACACAGAAAGATACCCTAGAATCAGTCACACAGGGACATATGGAGGTGGGTCTTAAACATCTCCAGAGAAGAAGACTTCCAACTCCCCTAGGCAGCCTGTTCCAGGCCTCTGCCACCCTCACTGGGAAGAAGTTCCTTCTGATATTTGTATGAAACCCCCTCTGTTCCAGCTCACAGCCAGTGCCCCTTGTCCTATCATTGGGTGCCCCTGAGCAGAGCCTGTCTCCATCCTCCTGACACCCACTCTTCACATATTTATCAACATCAATGAAATCACCCTTCATTCTCCTCTTCTCCAAGTTCAAGAGCCCCAGCATGCTCAAACTTTCCTCATAAGGGAGATGTTCTACTTCCTTCATCCACTCCAATCCCCCCACCACAGCAGGATCCCCCAGATTCAGTTCCACAGGGACATATCCAGGTAGGATTTAAATGTCTCCAGAGAAGGAGACTCACATCAAAACTGGGAACCTTCCTAACAGAGATAACACTTGCAGATCCCACACATCGTGTTTTAAGTGTCTTAGCTTTCTAGGATTGTACTGGGTGCCCCTTTCTGATTCCATCTCAACCTCAGGAATCAGGTAAATAGGACATAGAACTGCTGGAGAAAGCCCAGCAGAGAGCCACAAAGAGGATGAAGGGAGGGGAGCACCTCTTTGATGAGGAAAGGCTGAGGGAGCTGGGGCTCTTGAGCTTGGAGAGAAGAAGAGTGAGGTATCATGAGTGTTGATCAATATGGAAAGGGTGAGTGTCAGGAGGATGGAGCCAGGCTCTGCTCAGGGGCACCCAGTGACAGGACAAGGGGCAATAGGTGTGAGCTGGAACATGGGAGGTTCCACATAATGTGAGAAGGAACTTCTTCATGGTGAGGGTGACAGAGCCCTGGAAGGGGCAGCCCAGGGTGGTTGTGGAGTCCTCTGGAGACATTTCAAACCCGTTGAGATGTTCCTGTGTGACTTGATGTAGGTGATCCTGCTCTGTCAGGGGGATTGGACTGGATGATCTTTCAAGGTCCCTTCCAACCCCTAATGTTCTGTGATTCTGTGGTTAACACACATTTTCATGACTGCTTCCAAGTCTGGCTTGGCTTCTTCATTCATGCACTGCCAACAGCTCTCTATGACATGACTTCCCCCCTCCCTTCTAGGAAAACATCAGCAAAGAATATTTTCCATACATTACCCTGCAAGTGTTTGATTGACACCGAGACTAATGTCACACAATTAAGGAGAATTACCAGGTGAGTGCTTCAGGAATCACAATATTTCACAGGCAAGCAGGCTCCCTGACACGGCCCTAAGTGGAAACGCTTTACACGAATTGTTTAGAATCATCATCTATCATCATGAGAAATCTCCGTGTTGTGCCACCGTAATTGACAGGCTGAGGGCTGGGAAACGTTTGCGATCCGATAGAACACGGCGTCGCGCTTCCGACAGCAGCGCCGGTGCGCAGGGACTTTACAGCTGTTGCCAATTCCTTAGGAGAAGTGATGGAGTTCTGACTGGTGAGGGACTTGAGCGTGTTTCAAGTCCACCATCGGTGTCCTCCAAGGCTTTGCTAGTCAGGTGGAGTCATCGAATAGAATCATAGAGTCATCAGGGATTGGAAGGGACCCCGAAAGATCATCTAGTCCAATCCCACTGCCACAGCAGGATCACTTCACTGGAGAAGTTGTGGAATCAGAATCACTCAGGGTTGGAAGGGACCACCTGATCATCCAGTTCCAACCCCCCCAGCACAGGCAGGGGCATCCCACCCTAGACCAGGCTGGCCTTAAACACCTCCAAGGATGGGGCCTCAACCACCTCCCTGGGCAACCCATTCCAGGCTCTCACCACTCTCATGGTGAAGAACTTCCTCCTCACATCCAGTCTAAATCTACCCATCTCCAGCTTTGCTCCACTCCCCTAGTCCTGTCACTACCCACCATCCTAAAAAGTCCCTCCCCAGCCTTTTTGTAGGCCCCCTTCAGATACTGGAAGGCCACAATAAGGTCTCTTCTAAGGTTTCTTCTCACAGGTCATTAGTGATAGAACAAGAGGGACCTCAAGCTGCACCACGAGAGGGTTAGGCTGGACAGCAGGAAACATTTTTCCTCTGAAAGAGCAGTCAGACCTTGGAACAGGGTGCCCAGGGAGGGGGTTGAGTCACCATCCCTAAAGGTGTTTAAAGGTCATTGAGATGCGGTGCTTAGAGATCTAGTCTGGTGGTGACCTTGGTAGAGTTGGGTTATCGGTTGGGCTTGATGATCTCAAGGGACTTTTCCAACCTGAAAGATTCTGTGACATATTCCCTCTACTTTGAGTGGGTATTGAGCAGCTCCCCAGTTTCCTAGCAACATGAAGGAGACTTGCAAGTGGGTAGAAGCCCTCAAGTATTCACTTCTTTGTAGTCTGCAGACAAGAAAGTGGGATTAAAAGGATGGAACTTGAAATCAACTTGCAGGCAGTTCATCAGTCACTTAATGTGAATCACAGAACATGAGGGATTGGAAGGGACCTCAAAAGATCATCCAGTCAATCCCCCTGCCACAGCAGGATCACCAAGACCAAGTCACACAGGAACACATCCAGGCAGGTTTTAAACATCTTCAGAGAAGGAGACTCCACAACCCCCCTGGGCAGCACCTTCCAGGGCTCTGGCACCTTCACTGGGAAGAAGTTCCTTCTCATATTGATGTGGAACCTCCTCTGTTCCAGCTCACACCCATCACCCCTTTTCCTAGTCACTGATGGGAATGAACCCTTGCAGATCTCTAGCCCTCACTCCTCACTAGCAAGTGCAGACCTTGCTGCCACAGCCATGTCACAGCTTACAAAATTGGACTTTTTAAAGTAGTGGCTTAGATACCTGCTGAAAATGATCCAGATGATCCCTTTCTGATGAGAAGTGAAACTCGCTGCCACCTCCCTTTACCATTTCTGCTCAGGAGAAGTTTCAGGGCCTCTTCCTCTAAACTTAGCCAAGTTTGTTGGAGAACAACCAGTCACAGCCTGGATTCTTTGTGTGATTTTACCCTCTTTTTAAGGGTTCCTTTGTTTGTCTGTAGTGTAGAGAGTAGCCTAGCGTTGATGGGTTCAGGTCCTTCATAGAACCATAGAATGAGATGGGTTGGAAGGGACCTTAAAGTCATCTAGTTTAAAGCCATCTAGTTCCAACCCCCCTGCCTTCACAATCTAAAACCTGAGTTTCCAGCTGCCAGCTTATGGCTTCTCCAAGAAGTACTTCCAACAGCTTTACAAGCTGGTGTATTGTCTGACAGGCTGCATCCTCAGGGGTTCCCTCTTTCCAGGGGAACGGAGCTGGATGTTTTATTCCAGCCAGTTTGCTGCACAACACAAACATCTTTTGTAGGCTCGTTGCTCTTTTTCCTCCTAGGATTCTTTAAAGTAAGAGCAGCTTTAGGAAGAAAAAATAGTACAAGATTGCTCTCTGTGTGTTCAGCTGGTTGACTGTCATGATTTTATGAGGAGTCTTGTGATACTTGGTGTTGCTCTTAAAACCTTAGACCTTGGACCAGCACTTCAGGACTAATTAGGGGAAGGTTTCCAGCCTGGATGGATGTGGAGAGAAGTATTGAACCCTGAGAGCAGAGGAGAAAAGCTCTTCTACCCCTATTCAGAAAAGATTGTGTTTTAGGAGCTAAAATCCTGATTTCTGGAGGGACAGGGAGGCGAGGAGGCAGGAAGTCTTCTGCCCAAGGCTGCCACTGGAACATCTCCTGTGAAAGTCAGCCCTCTGTTCCTATTGTTGGGCTACATGGAGTTGGAGGCCATTCAAACAGTAGGAAATGAGATTTGGGGAAAACTCACACCCAGGAGACAGAATTAAAAGGAGCTGCCTTGAATATCAGCCCATCTCTTGCAGGACAGACAGGGAAAGTTTCAGGCGTGCTAATTCCATCCTGAATATTCAAATCCAAAGCAGAATCAAGCAGAAGCAAAGTTCAATTCCTTACCCAGCTGACAACAGAGGGATTGGAGGGATCCCAACAGCCTGCAGGTGTCCAGCTTTATCACATCATAGAATCACAGAACATCAGGGATTGGAAGGGACTTTGAAAGACCATCCAGTCCAAGCCCCCTGACACCTAGACCAAGTTGCACAAGACCATGTTCAGGTGGATTTTAAACATCTCCAGAGAAGAAGACTCCACAAGAGCCATGGGCATCCCCTTCCAGTGCTCTGTCAGGCTCACTGGGAAGAAGTTCCTTCTCATATTGATGTGGAAGCTCCTCTGTTCCAGCTCACAACCATTGTCCCTTGTCCTATCATTAGATGTCACTGAGCAGAGCCTGGCTCCGTCCTCCTGCCACCCACCCTTCACATCACATGCGATGCTTCACCAGCTGAAAGACTGAAACTACCTTTCAAGCTGCCAAGAAGCCCTTTTAAAGAGAGATGCAAAGTCTTTCCTAAAGCTCCCACAGGGAAGCAGAGAGTGGATAATCCAGATCCAAGAACAAGCCTGGCTCAGCTCCGTATTCTTTCCCGTGTCGTAACAGACACCCGATAACAAAGCCAACCTGCAGAAGCAAGTCAGCCCACGGCAAAGAGAGTCATCCACTTGAGCTGGGTGGTTTCTGTGGTGCAATCCTGTGCAGCACTGCTTCCCCTCTGGCGGTCCTTGCTGGAACCTAAGATGCGTTATAAGGAAAACAAGTCTGTGAGGCTCAGACAAGAGACCACTTTGTAAAGCAACTTGTGCGTGCATGACTTGGAAGGGCAAGAAGAAAGAGCACTTAGGACACGTTACTGCTGGAGCTGGCAGCAGGCAAAGGCCTCCTTTGCTGTTTTATTAATAGAGGGACTACAGCAGCTTAGACCATAGAATCATTAGGGATTGGAAGGGACTTCAAAAATCATCCAGTCCCATCCCCCTGCCACAGCAGGATCCCCTAGATCCAGTCATTAGGGATTGGAAGGGACCTCAAAGGATCATCCAGTCCAGTCCCCCTGCCACAGCAGGATCCCCTAGATCCAGTCATTAGAGATTGGAAGGGACCTCAAAAGACCATCCAGTCCAATCCCCCTGCCACAGCAGGATCCCCTACATCAAGTTGCACAGGAACATGGCCAGTGGGTTTTAAACATCTCCAGAGCAGGAGAGTCCACAACCCCCCTGGTCAGCCTATTCCAGTGCCCCATCACCCTCACTGCGAAGAAGTTCCTTCTGATATTTATATATCAGCTGTGAGCTAGGACTTCACTAAACTTGGCACCTAGAGGTGTTTCAGGTGCTGAGAAGTCCAGGTGTGGAGAGGCTTTTCGGAGCTGTGCAGAGCATGCAATCCTAGAATGGTTTAGGTTGGCAGGGAACTGAAAGATCATGTAGGTCCACCTTGCTGCCACAGGCAAGGACACCTCCCATTGGACTGGGTAGCTCAAAGCCCCATCCAAAGCAATTTAGTCCTCCAGATACCCGGCACCTTGTCAGAGCTCATGGGATATTCCAATGTCTGTTCCTTTTGAGACAGAGAGGTACCTGTGTGCACAGTCACACTTCAGGCAGGGACTAGAAGGCATCTGAGTGCAGTTGCAGCTCAGAAGAGGACCTTGCAAGGTCCAAGTCTTCCCTCCACACATTCCTCTGATAGACACTGATGCTAAAGGGAAAACCTTCTTTTAACTTTTCTGCAGGCAGCTTAAGCTTCTGCAAGTGAGTCCCAGGACAGGTTTGTACCAGCCACCTGACACCTGCTAGAGCAGCTCCTGAGTCTTCACAGCTCTCAGCCAAGTCTGCCAGAGCCCTCACTCCTGACCTGTGATCACTGGCTGAGCCGAACGGAGCTGCCTCACCCATCACCCAGCCCTGCCCTCCGCAGTGAGCACCCGAGGCACTAACTTTCCATCCTGCTACTACAGGAGGAACAGCGTGAAGACACTGCCTTTGGAGGAGCCTGACCTACTTTGCAACAGGGGTGTCGGAGTTTGCATGCCCCGCTTTTATTAGCCACCGCTCAGGTAGGGCCTCCAACAGCACTCATTAGAGGGGTGGCAGCAGCCCGGCTGGAGCACAAGCCCGCCGAGATCAAAGCGGCACGCAACCCTCCCGCGTTCAGCCTGTTTGTTAGAGATCAAATGACATCCAGGAAGCAAATGGCTTTTTCTTTTAACTCTACTGTTGATAAATATGGGAAGGGTGGGTGTCAGGGGGATGGAGCCAGGCTCTGCTCAGGAGCATCTAATGGTAGGACAAAGAGCAATGGGTGTGAGGTGGAACAGAGGAGGTTCCACATCAACCTGAGAAGGAACTTCTTCCCAGTGAGAGTGACAGAGCACTGGAAGATGCTGCCCAGGAGGGATATGGAGTCTCTTTCTCCAGAGATGTTTAAAACCTACCTGGACATGTTTATGTGTGACTTGAACTAGGAGATCCTGCTGTAGCTGGAGGATTGGACTAGATGATCTTTCGAGGTCCCTTCCAATCCCTAATCATAGAATCATAACAGATTGGAAGGGACCTCGAAAGATCATCTAGTCCAATCCTCCTGCGACAGCAGGATCCTTCACAGGTTGATGTGGAACCTTCCGTGTTCCAGCTTACAACCATTGATTCTATGATCCAGTGATCCCACATCGAGCAGCTCCTTATCTTCATTATGTATAAGATCCATCTTGCAACTACAAGCTGCTGAGGAGGAAAGAACAGGCATGTTTCACAGTTCTTCCTTCTTCTGACTTTCTCAGCCTTTCCTCAGCCCGTGCAAGGGAGAAACAAAAGCAGCTTGAAGGCTCTTTGTTCTCTGCTGCTGCTTCTATCTTCATGGAAAGAAGAGGAGGCTGAGGGGAGACCTCATCACTCTCTACAACTATCTGAAAGGACACTGTAGAGATGCTGGTGCTGGGCTCTTCTCACAGGTCATTAGTGACAGAAGCAGAGGGAAGGGCTTCAAGCTTCAACAGGGGAGGGTCAGACTGGCCATCAGGAAGAAATTCTTCCTGGAGAGAGTGGTCAGGCACTGGGATGGGCTGCCCAGGGTGGTGGTTGAGTCCACATCCCTTGATGAGTTTAAAAGTCACTTAGATGTAGTGTTGAGAGATGTGGTTTAGGGGTGACCTTGTAGAGTAGGGTTGCTGGTTGGACTCTATGATCCCAGGGGTCTTCTCCAACCTGAGCTATGACTCACAGCATCCAGCTACCTCTTATTTATTAAAGCCCCCTCACATGAACCATCACAATCACCTACCCTCAGCAAGAAGTTCTGGCACTATCTTTAAACAATCAGAGTTTGCTGACTGGATAATCTTTGCTCAAGGATCCACCCTGTTTTCCTGAGCATCCCACCTGCAGAAGAGACATGAAGGCTGTTTCTAACCCTAAGGCTGCTTGCTCCATGGACATTAGCCCTTTTCCCTCACCAGTTCATCAGGCTCATTAAGACAAGAGACTTCCTTTGCTTCTGTCTGTGGAACATTTACTGCAGCAGCTACGTGCAGCAATTTGGGGTCCAGACAGGCTTGGAGGACTCTCTGGAGCCCTTTACTCTCCTGCAAGGCTGCATTTAGCAGGTTGAGCAGTCGCTGGTGGAGGTTTATAGAAGGATTTGCCAGGTGGAAAAGAATAATATGATATGCTATGGGAAATTTAAGATGGGGAAGGGTAATTTAGCAAACATTTTATACAGGCACCCACTGGGGAGACAGAATGCAGGTAAAACACTGCCTTTGTACACAGCACTTGGCCCTTGGCTTCTCCAGAGGCTTCCCTGCACAACCTCTGACAAAAGGCACTTGGAGAAAATTGTTTCTGAAGCTCTTTAGGCAAGAAAAATAATGAGGAAATTGCTTTAGAGAGCTGTCTTCAGCTGTAGCTCAGTTTCCCATAAACAAAAAAGAAAGCAATGCTCTTACTTCTTCTTCTCCATCCGTGTTGGCTGCTCCCAGATGCAAGGTGGCAGGTGGGGAGGGCTTCTGCACGTTGAGCTTCAGATGAGGTCTGCTCACACTGCTGGACCGTGTCCCTGCCTGGCAAGTCTTGGAAGGCACCAGAAGGTATCTGGGGAGAGACCAGTCTGGTAGCACTTGGCCTCTTCCAAGCACTGGGCTGAGATGAGGCTGGGTGAAACCGTGTGGCTGGTGAAGCAGATCTGCTTGGAAAGTGGGCTCAGTGTGTGCAGCGTTGGCTGCTGCGGTCCCTGACACCATGAGGGCTCTGTCCTCCTGGGTCCCAGTACATCCATACCCAGGGCAAGGAGTATGGACCCACAGGTCTGGGAGGAGGCTCTGCACTTGGTTTTTCTTGATTCCTGAATCACTTGACAGTCTTTTTGGGTCGGAGAGAGTAAGTAAAGATTGAGAGAGGTTCTTCTTCCTCTGTACTCTGCCCTGCTGAGACCACAGTTGGAGTATCATGTCCGGTTCTGGGCCACTCAGTTCCAGAAGGACACAGAGCTGCTGGAGAGAGTCCAACACAGAGCCACAAGGAGGATGGAGGGAGAGGAGCATCTCCCTGCTGAGGAAAGGCTGAGGGAGCTGGGGGAAAAGGAGACTGAGGGGTGACCCAATGAATGTTGATCAATATGTGAGGGGTGGGTGTCAGGAGGATGGAGCCGGGCTCTGCTCAGGAGCATCTAATGACAGGACAAGGGGCAGTGGGTGTGAGCTGGAACATAGCAGGTTCCACATCAGTGTGAGAAGGACCTTCTTCCCAGTGAGGGTGACAGAGCCATGGAAGGGGCTGCCCAGGAGGATCGTGGAGTCTCCTCTGGAGACTTTTAAAACCTGCTTTGACATACTGCTGTGCAACTGGATCTAGGGGATCCTAGATCCTGTGCAACTGGGTCTAGGGTGTTGAACTAGCCAATCTATCGAGGTCCCTTCCAATCCCTAATGTTCTGTGAAAACCTAGTGAAAAATCTTTAACTGGAAGACTCCAGGTTACTCATTTTCACACATCAACTTATTGAGACGTTTGGCATGAATTCTGCTGCAGTTCTCCCCAAAGACTTGAGCAATTCGATCCCCTCTCTTTTTTCCTCCTAAAGCCCTGTATACTTTAATTAATAGCTTTTACATTTTCGAACAGCCAAAGGCAAGCTCTTTTAACCAGAAAAACGTATATATTGACACACCTTTAAGGCAGTAAACTTCTCTGCATATTAATATTGAAAAGAAGCTCATTAATTAGGCAGTCACACACACACTCACAAATCTTCTGATAGAGTCAGAGCATTGAAAGTTTTAGATCACTTGGGACAAGTTCCGCCCGGAGCGAAGCTGCAAAGTTAATGCTCTGTATTAACTCTGGCAATCAACCCCCAAAATGGCTGCATCCCTCAAGGCCAGTCATTCCATTTGATCAGGCTGCAGAGTGAATTAGCATTCTCTTTGCCCTGGCTAGGAGGCTTCCTAGGGTTTTCATGAATAATTTATCACTCTCCCCTGCCCAGGATCTGCTTGTTTTACCAGCTACCTCATGCAGTGATGTTTGCCCTAACAAAAGGTGTCCCCTGTGGTTTTGGTGCTGGCTGGAACCTGCACTAGATGCTACTGTCTGTCCATGGAGGCAGGAGTTTGCTCCAGTGACTGCTCTTCTCATCATCCCTCAAGATCCTCAACAGGCTGCCCAGGGGGGTTGTGGAGTCTTGTTATCTGGAGATGTTTAAAATCCACCCAGATTTGTTCCTGTGTGACTGGATCTAGGGGATCCTGCTGTGGTGGGGAGATTGGACTGGATGATCTTTCAAGGTCCCTTCCAACCCCTAACATTCTGTGATTGTGTGAAACTCTGACTTCTTTTTCCAAGTAAAACTGTCTCTTACAGAGAAACTCGTCACAGTTCAGGGAAAGACCTGCCTTTGCATAGTCAGGGACTGCAGATGTGACTCACAGAAGCTGATGCTCTTCAGGATATCTTGCAAAAAAGGCCTGTGAGTGAAGTAAGAAGTCCCACATGGGGTGATGTACTCTGCACCATCCCATGGAGGCTGCAGGCAATGGTGGTCCCTACACAGAATCACAGAACATTAGGGATTGGAA
>VXBP01010435.1:0-57396 GCA_013400115.1 Rhinopomastus cyanomelas
AAAGCACTTTGAGTTTCAACCCGCTACACTCAGCATTAGAAATTTTGCTTTAAGAGTCATCTACAAAGTGCAGTTCTTCACCTTGAAGGGTGTTTATTTCCTTTTCTAAGCATAACTGCCTTTGCACAATTGCTCATCATATGTTATCTTGGAATTGCAAAGTGCTTAACACTGTCATTAACTTCCTATGGGATTGTGCTCAGCACTTCTAAAAGCCAGTATTCTCTAAAATTAATCTGTTCTGCCATTAAACTTGCAGATGATTAAAGTGCAAGTAGATCCACAGCAAGCTTATGGTGAAGAAAAGCAGAGGGCAGATCTGCCTTCAGGCCCTTGTGGCAGGTATCCCATGGAGCACAGCAGGGTCCTCCAGAGGACAGGCACATGTAATGCCAAAGACTCACAGATACAGACACAGATCACCCACCATCAATTATGGGGCACTAACAGAGTATAACCCAGAGAAATTCATAAGCTCTGTCTGACCAGAAAGAGTGACTATCCCACATGTATAAAACATCACAAGGATGGACGAGGGGCAATGGTTGTAAGCTGGAACATAAAAGGTTCCACATCAACCTGAGGAGGAACTTCTTCACAGTGAGGGTGACAGAGCACTGGAACAGGCTGCCCAGGGGGGTTGTGCAGTCTCCCTCACTGGAGATATTCAAGATCCAACTGGACAGGTTCCTGTGTGACTTGGTTTAGGTGATCCTGCTGTTGCAGGCGGATTGGACTAGATGATCTTTCGAGGTCCCTTCCAATCCGTAGTGATTCTATGATCACGTTTGAAAACATGGAAGGGGTTAACCAGCACCTACTAAAACAATCAGCCATAACGTGCAGAAAAAGAGAGAGAGGGGTTCCATCACTGTGCCTCTGATGCAGGATACCAAAAGTAATTATTCTAAGGTTATGTAAATATGTCTAACATCAACTTTATACAGAATTTGTAGATACGCACATATATATATATATATACATATATATGAATATATATGAATGCTGCTTTCCAGCTGGAGATTACTGGCAGTTTTGAGCTATATTAGAGGGCAAAGTACGATACCGTATTTCATTCACTGCAGAATTTCTTTCTCAAGGTAGGCTTGAAAGTCTGGCTAGATTTCCCATTTTTGTGACTTAAAAATTGGTCACGTCTCCTTGAATGAACCCTATATGCTGTCTCTTATTATGGCATATTTAAGCCTCGCTACAGTGTGTCACTTTTCAGCACATCATTCCTCTCCATTATTATGCCTTCTATGCACACTGTAATTCTGTAGTATTAATATTCTATTCCAGACCTCTAAGCTGGTTGAATAAAATCATCATTATCAGGCCAAGAACAAGCAGATGTCCCTATGAAGAACAGAGTTTATTTTAAAATAGCCAAAAAGATAATTAAAACAAAACAACAAAATATACATTGTGGTGAATGAGAATAACTGCACTCCAATCCAAATTTATCACAAGCACAACTTCATTGCCTTCAGTAAAATTGTATCTAATAACACCAAGGATCAATTTCACTATTGTCTTTATTTCTTAATTTAATCTTTATTTTAAGGATCAAAATTAAGAGAGAATAACACAAAATTATCATCTACCTAACATATTGTTAATTTCTTCTTAAAAGGTTACCACTATTAACTTCCCATGGTTTCGGCTTCTGTTGGGACTTTTTTGGAGTATCTGTTTTTTTGAAGGTGAGGTTTGGTAAAACGCAGTTTAGTGTTCATTATGCTTAAAAGTGTCAGAATAAACTCATTCTGTAAAAACAAGCATCTGAAAACACTAGTATAGATATGCAAGAGTCCATACCATTCCGTTTTTGCCTTACCAAACAATTTTCTTCATATCTTCTTGGGGCTTCCAAGGCCATACATTGCTTTATTATCTTATAGATTAATTTCCATTTGAAGCTTTAAATGTTCCACATTAATAAAGGTTCCAAAATGGATTATGGATAAAGGTTTGTTTCCTTAGACCGTCATGGTACTAGAGAACTAGTGGTTTAATGCAGCATTTAATTAGATCTGGTATGTGTCTGCTGCCACATAAGCAACTGCACTGATTCTTTCCCTGCAGCACTTTTTCTGCTCTCAAGCTAAGCTAGTTTAAAAAGTCATACCCTGCCAAAACTGAACTAACAGAGAGCTACTTAACCATAAGATTAATTTCTTCTAGCATCATACCTGTTGAGTGTGTTGCATGATGTTTCCATCTGTAGCTGCACACTCCCATCTCTTCAGTGCAATGCTGATTTTGAGGTTCTAGATCTAGACATCAGGATACTAAAAGGGATTTAAAATTTAAAAAGTGAAGAAAAGACGGTTTCATTCTTAATATACACAACACTACTGTGACACAGACAGGTATCACAAAGAGAAAACACATTTGCAGACACCTCTTAACATTTTGTATTTCTAAATCAAGAAGTTCCAATATTCCGTTTTGGTGGCTTGAATTCAAAACTCATCTGACATATTAAATACTTATTAAATATATTTTTAATAACTGAAAAATATTTATTAGACATGTACATCACAAATGGATACACTATCCACACTCTTTTTCTAGTTATTGGGTGGTGAGAGACAATCTTCTTTTGCTTTATTAAGTATTCTAGAGTTAATGTAGTTTTACTCATTTTGTACAGACGATCTGCCTGGAAAGTCCTTGAAGAATATTTGTCAAGAAATGGTAGTTATTTACACAGCTGAATTTTTAAGTAAAGAGAAACCACAGTAGTTTGTTTAATGTGTATTGAGGGGAGGGAGGCAAAGGGACATGTAGTGCCATAACAGATTGAGATTCCCATCCCACCAATACAGGAAGGGAATATAAAAATTTGAATTTACAATAAGTTTGAATTTTATTTAAAACAACATAAATTTGAAAGAAAAAAAAAACCACAAAAACCTTCATGATAAAGGAAAGAAATTTAGGGAAATGGTGTAAGGGGAGAACTATGTACAAAAGGCAATTTGGTGTAATGCTAGCCTTCAGTCGCTAGGGGCGGCAGCAA
Organism: Rhinopomastus cyanomelas; assembly: GCA_013400115.1. Classification (NCBI taxonomy): domain Eukaryota; kingdom Metazoa; phylum Chordata; class Aves; order Bucerotiformes; family Rhinopomastidae; genus Rhinopomastus; species Rhinopomastus cyanomelas. The sequence continues at coordinate 3,029 of VXBP01010435.1, forward strand.
CAGGTGCTTGCACCCGGCTGCTTCCAAGTCCACGACGTGCTGGTAGTGAAGAAAGAGGGCAAATGGTGCGGGCCACTTGCACAAGGAGTCATATGGAAAAGACAGCAGGCAATGGGCATAAGTCACTCCTGAGGAGATTCCAGTTGAGTCCAGAAGAAAATTCTTCACCATTGACATGGGGCTCGTTGACACATCTTTACGCTAGATATTAAGGGGTAATTAGAGACAACTGGATTAGCTAGTTAAAGCTCTGGATATAGTAGCCTAGCACCAGTGAGGCTGGGTGATATGACAGATAATCAGAATGGCTATCACCCCTTAATATTAAAAATTATGTACTCAGCTCCTTCCCTGAGATTTTATATACCTATGCACACAGCATGGGTAATGAACAGGAGTAGCTCGTGGCCGCTGTGTAGCAGGAAATCTAAGACATGGTAGCCATCACAGAATTTTTGTGGTACTGATGCCCACAACTGGAATGTTGCAATTGGTGCCTATTGTCCTTTCAGAAGGGATAGTTAAGAAAGATGCGGTGGCGGAATAGCCCTCTGTTAGCAAAACATACGAAGCCATACAAATTAATGCAGATGAGGATACGGTTGGGTCATTGTGCATAAGGTTTAGGTGTAAAGCCAGCAAGAGAGAGAGTGTGGTGGGAGTCTGTTATAGACCACCCAACCAGGAAAAAGAAATATGACATTTTTTATAGGCAGTTGGGAGAAGTTTCACAGTCACTGCCTCTTGTGCTCATGGGATTCTTTAATTTTTTTGATATCTCCTGGAAATTTAACACAGCAGAGAGAGACCAGTCTCAGAGGTTCCTAGAGCGTGTGGAAGATAACTTCCTGACACAACTGGTGAGGGAGCCAGCCGAGGAAGATGCCCCTTTGGACCTGCTTCTTGTGAACAGGGAAGATCTTGTGGGAGAAGTAAAGGTTGGAGGTTGTCTAAGGCACAGTGATGATGAGTTGATTGAGTTTCCAGTCCTTGGAAAAACAAGGAGAGGGACTAGTGAAACCATTACCTTAGACTTCCAAAGGGCAAACTTTGAACTGTTCAGGAGACTGATTGACAAAGTCTCTTGGGAGGCTGCCCTAGAAGATATAGGAGTCCGGGAAGGCTGGACATACTTCAAGAGGGAAGTCCTAAGGGCACAGGTTAAGGGCACAGGAGCAGGCTGTCCCCATGAGATGAAAGATGAGTAGGTGGAGAAGGAGACCAGCTTGGCTAAGTAGCGATCTTTGGCTGCACCTCAAGAACAAGAAAAAAGTCTATGACCTCTGGAAGAGGGGGCAGGCCTCTGGTGAAGACTTTAAGGATGTAGTCAAACTCTACAGAAAGAAAATCAGGAGGGCCAAGGAACAGCTAGAGCTCAACTTAGCTACAGCTGTTAAGGATAACAAAAAAAGGTTCTATATATACATTAATAACAAAAGGAGGACCAGGGAAAAATCTCCATCCTATTTTGGATTCAGAGAGAAACCTAGTAACAGATGATGTGGAAAAGTCTGAGGTGCTAAATGCCTACTTTGCCTCAGTCTTTAGCAGTGGAACTGGGTATTCCCTGTACAGCAGGCCTCATGAGCTGGGAGACAGAGAGGGAGAGCAGAATGAGGCCATCACAGTTGGAAAGGAAGTGGTCAGCAACCTGTTACATCACTTAGACATAAACAGGTCTATGGGGGAGGATATATTGCACCCAAGGTTGCTGAAAGAGTTGGCAGATGTGCTCACCAAGCCACTTTCCATTGTTTACTGGAAATCCTGGCTAGCTGGGGAGGTCCCAATAGACTGGAAGGTGGCAAATGTAACACCCATCTACAAAAAGGGCAGAAAGAAGGATCTAGGAAACTATAGACCTGTCAGTCTGACCTCAGTACTAGGGAAGGTCATGGAACACATCATCTCAACTGTCATCACACTTCACATACAGGACAAACAGGGGATCATGTCCAGTCAGTATGTTTTTTTTAAAGGCAGTTCCTACCTGACAAACCTGATGTCCTTCTATGACAGGATGACCTAACAAGGGAAAGGCTGTGGATATCGTTTACCTGGACTTTCAAAAAGCCTTTGACACTGTTCCCCGCGGAATTCTCCTTGATAAGCTGACTGCTCATGGCTTCGATGAGCACACAGTCTGCTGGATAAAACTGTGGTTGAATGGCTGGGCCCAAAGAGTGGTGTTTAATGGAGTTAAACCCATCTGGTGGCCTGTTGCAAGTGGTGTGCCTCAGAGCTCATGTTGGGACCATCTCTGTTTAACATCTTTATTGATGATCGCAAGGACATAGAGTGTGTCAGTAAGTTTGCAGGTGACACCAAGTTAGGTGGGAGTGTTCATCTGCCAAAGGGTACCTCAGTACAAGAGAGATATGGAGGTGCTGGAGCAGGTACAGAGCAGGACAATTAAGGCCTGGAGCATAAATCTCATGAGAAAAGACTGAAAGAGCTGGAGCTCCTTAGTTTGAAGAAGAGGAGGCTGAGAGGAGACCTCATCACTCTCTACAACTACCTGAAAGGACGTTGTGGAAAAGTTGGTGCTGGTCCCTTCTCACAAGCAATTAGTGATAGAACAAGAGGGAATGGGTTCAATTTACAAGGTTGTAACAGGGTAGGTTTAGACTGGATATTAGGAATAATTTTTTCATAGAAAGGGTGGTCGAACACTGGAATAGGCTTCCCAGGGAGGTGGTTGAGTCGCCATCCTTGGATGTGTTTAAAGATTATTTGGATGAGGTGTTGAGTGATATGGTTTAGGGAGGAACTTGTAAAGTGAGGTGTATGGTTGGACTGGATGAACCCGGAGGTCTTTTCCAACCAGTGATTCTGTGATTCTTTGACCTCAAAAAAGCATCTAGTCCAATCCCCTTGACACAGCAGGGTTACCTTCTGTGAACCCAGTGCACGTGCTGCAAGATCAGGAGGCAGGGCAACCAGCTCAGCTCTGGGAGCTTGTTTTTGGCTTTTCTTTGACTCCTTTCAGTAAGGAGAGCTACCCACTGGTAAGATACTGAGGAAAGGAGGAGGGGCAGCAGGTTCGGGTTGCCTACATGCCTGAGTGCAGTGACGTAGCAGGGGAGGGGTTGCCACAGAAGCCGTGGGACAACCAAGCAGAACCAGGTGCGTGCTGCGAGATCAGGAGGCGCTTTCTCACCCTCTCACTTACAGGCTGGGAAAAAAAAATAAATCAGACAGGACAGTTGCAGTTACCATAAGACATGGTGACTACTTGGACAAAGGCCAGTAGAAAAACAGTGGGCACCCAAACAGAGGCCACACACAAGCATGAAGATGTTCAGGCAGGTGGTTGCAGTGAGTGCTGGAGCCTGGCACTCGATATGGAGGAGGGCAGATACAACACCTGTGTTAAGTGTGAGCAGATCAGTGACCTGATGAAGATGGTGACTGAGCTAAAAGAAGAGGTGGAAAGACTGAGAGATACAAGAGACTGTGAAAGGGAAATTGACTATTTCCATAATGTAATATCTACAAAACCTGATCTAGGGTTGACTTGTAGTGGCTCAGGGAGTCCAATATCTTCCCTACAGCAAGTCTCTCAGCCTCCACATAGTAGCCCACAGGAGCAGGGTCAATGGGAACTGGTGTCCACCTGACGGAACAAGCGCAAACAGAGCAAGTGTGCTACTTTGAGAAGTTCACCACCTAGAGTGCACTTGCAGAATAGGTATGAGGCTGTGCAGGAGGAACAGGTCAGCAGCAAGGATGAGGACTCAAAAAGACTAGTAACTGCACCAAAGACAGGTAGCCTCAGGCCAGACATAAAGACCAATCCTGAAAAGAAACCTTGAAGGATCATTGTTATACGAGACTCACTACTGAAGGAAACAGAGGGTCCAATATGCAGACCTAACCCATTTCATAGAGAGGACTGCTGCCCCCCTGGTGCCCAGGTAGGGGACATATTAGGTAGAATCCCCAACCTCGTGAGTCCTACAGACTACTACCCACTTCTGGTCTTTCAAGTGGGTAGTGATGATGCAACAATGAGAGGCCCACGATCAGTTAAGAGAGATTTCAGGACCTTAGGACAACTGCTAAAGGGACCAGGAGCTCAAGTTGTGTTCTCCTCTAACCCTGTAACATCAGCGATGGACGAGGGAACATTTAGGGAGAGCCAGTAGCTCAATTCACAGCTACGGAACTGGTGTCATCAATGTCATCAACAGGGGTTTGGATTCCACAATTGGCTCCATTTACAAGGCACCGGAGCAACAAACAACCAGTGGGATGCACTTGTCCCAGAGGAGGAAAAGGATCCTGGGGCAGGAATTGGCAGGGCTCATTGATAGGGCTTTAAACTGGGTTTGAAGGGGAAGGGGTACATAGTTTTCTGCTGGCTGGTGACAAACAGTGGGGCAGCTCACCAGTGGCAGAGGGATGGGGAGCCACTGAGGGCCCTCAACTTGCTCTGGGGCAAGCCAGTGATGATGCACCAGGACAGTCTGTGGAAATCCAGGGCAATTGGCACAAGAGGGGGACAGGGCCAGCTCAGCTGAAGTGCCTCTATGCAAATGCACAAAGCTTGGGCAACAAACAGGATGAATTAATGGCCACTGTGCTGCTGGGAGGCCATGACATAGTGGCTATTACTGAAACTTGGTGGGATGACTCCCACGACTGGGGAAGGAGAGGAGGAGGTGTTGCCCTCTATATCAGTGACCAGCTGGAATCAGTGGAGCTCCACCTGGGGCTGGCTGATGAGCTGGTTGAGAGTGTGTGGTTTATAATTGAAGGGAAGACAAGGCGGGGGTGATGTTACTGTAGGGGTCTGCTACAGGCCACCTGACCAGCAGAAGCGAGCAGATGAGGCCCTCACAGGCAAATAGAAGCAGCTTCCAGGTCACAGGCCCTGCTCCTCATGAGGGATTTCAACCACCCTGACATCTGCTGGAGGGACAACAGAGTAAGGCACCAGCAATCCAGGTTATTCTTGGATTGCATAGATGACAACTTCCTCCTCCAAATGATGGAGGAACCAACAAGAAAAGGTGCTATGCTGGACCTTGTTCTCACCATGAGGGAAGGGCTGGTGACCACTGTGAGGCTCAGGGACAGCCTTGGCTGCAGTGACCATGAAGCAGTTGAATTTCAGATCCTCAGGGCAACCAGGAGGAAGTTTTCTAAGCTTACAACCCTGGACTTTAGGTCCGCAAAAAGATGATATAAAAGTAATCCAGAAATTCAGGATTTTTAAAAATTTGGTAAGTATGTTTAGATTCAGAATACTAGTAGTAAAAAAACACAAAGATAATTTCTTCTAAGATTATATGTTAAACATTTCTCTACTGAGAACTGTGAGACACTTATAATGCAGTCCTACAATTGTTCTTTTCCTCTTCTATGTAAAACACAGACTTGGCATACCCCGTTCCAGGTCCTCTGGTTGTAGCTATGCTGTGGGTTGTCCTAGCTCATTATTTTATTCAGCATTCCCCTCAGAAAAAATTCTGAATATGAATTTTAGATTAAATTATTGTATGAATCATTATTATATAATAAAATTCCTCTATTAGGATAAAAAAATATGTAACATTTTACTGGTGAAATGTATCAGTGAAATTCAGCAAAGTTCTAGATTGCAAAATGACAATAGTTCTGCAGAATGTGTGTTCAATTAAAACATTGCTACCAAACAAATGGATAATGGCAACCAACTTTACTACAGTAAGTGGTCATGCAGCACAGTGTAATCTAGATACATCCTATAAAACGTACTACTTGGGCTGTTCTATGAAGAGAACTAGAGCTCAACCTATCCAAACAGGTTGTCACCATCTGCGGTACAACAGACAATTATCTGCAGGCAATTTCTCTTCTTGCTAACTTCACCAAAGCCCGTCTCAGGATAAGCCTAGCTGAACTAAGATGTGCTGAGTGCTCTATTGCCACAGAAAGCATGCAATTACTATTCTGAAGTTTCCCTTTTAAGCCTCCCTTAATATTGCTGTTTGAAAATTACCAGAATTCTCAGATGTACAGATTTTGTACTTTCATGAACAAGTTATATTGCTTTGGGAGGACCCACTTGTCCCAGTGACCTGTCCTGGGGGGAGGTGACCCTGTACCAAGTACCTGCCCTTAAGGGGTGTTGCTAACTGAGCACATAAAAGCGGCTGGTGAGCTTGGTTCTACCTCTTTTGCTGAGAGCTTTTCTAGTTTTGTAAGGATTCACCAATAAAAATGTCAGTGTGGTGTAATTGATAATATGGTGATAATTGCTCCAGAACGATTAGACAAATACTGATGTTTGCTGCTCAGGCTGCCCAGCATGACCAGGTTTCACAAAAATCTTGAGAAAAGCTAACCTGATGTCAGAGTCCTTGTGTATTTGATCAGTTGTGTTCTCACAGTGCTGTGACTCTGCACAGTGCTTCAAAAACTCAACGGGGAAAAAAAAAGCACTTTAAAGAAAGAAGTTTCTGTAATTTGTCCAGCAAAACCCCTACAATTGTAAAGTTTTCAAGCTGGCTTAAAAAGGAAGTATCTATCATTTCTAATAGTGATAATGGAATTAAATTCAGTACGTGTCCTAGAGTCTTCACCACTTTAGGAAATTTTCTCACCAGAATAGAAGTCTGTTACTTGAAGGTGTGATACCTTCATTCTTATTTCTTTAAGTAGGCCTGCAGACAGTGCAGAGGCACTCCGTGAGATGAGCACCTTCATGCTTTAATATTTACATGAATGAGCTTCTGTATAAAACTTCTATTTACTGAGACAAATGGAAGCTCCTTCAGACATCATGGAAGAGAAGGTAAAGGTCTGAATGAATTAATTAAATATTGGTTGGTCTGTGACAGGGCATGATGGACAGGCTCTGAACAGGTACTTTTACAGAAATCTGCTATAAAATCTAATTATATTTAACCATTCTTCTTTCAGGCTTCCAGACCTTTACATTCAAATTCTTTGGATTAGTTTGTATTCAGCAGGTACAGCTTTTAATATTTTCTTTAAAAAGCAATAGATTAGATACAGCATACTGTAATGGTCTAGATAAGGTCTAAAGGGGATAATCACAGTCTCTGGTGCCAGATATTAGCTGATAATAGAATCTGAGGATATTGTTTAATCCATATGGAGAAATAGTACAGTTTCTTTCTTAAGATGCTGGGTCAAATGTCAATCTAGAGTTTAGGGTGGCTATTATTTTTTACTTCATGGCAATGACAGGGCTCATGTCTGATATTCTAATTCCAAAAACAGGTAACAGTCTTTCAGACACAATTTAACAGCATTTTACTAACCACCAAAGGTTTTTCAAGGGCAGTTTTGATCACAGTGTAGCTTGAAGTTGAGAAACTTGATGGCAGTGCTTAAAAGACCTACCTTTGATCTGCAAAAGTCAAAGTGGTACAGCCCAAAAACCAAACCTTTCACTTCTTAATCATAAAAAGAGATACCAAAAACAGAATTATGAGTGAAGTTGTCAAAATACAGCTAATATGTAATAATATTGTACAAGAAAGCAGAAATGCTTTGGTACACAATGAAAGAAAATTTACATGCTGCTGCATATGGTGAATATTTTTTTATGAAGGTATGAAAAACATCAGCTTTCTCTCTTGGAAATACCAGTAACAGTAAATTAATGACAATGACTAACAGTACATTAAATACACTAAGAAAGAAAATACTATCCTGTTGCAGTTTGAGAACTGCTAGAACTTGTAGAAGTGCTTTCATGAGGAAGAAAATTTGTGTTGTGTTCTGGGGAACCTGTCCCCAGTTGCAAAGGTCCCAGGAGGACCCTTCCCCGGAAGCGTCTGTCCTGGGACCTGCCCCTGAAAGGCGGGCTAGGGGGAGACTATAAAAGCTGGGGCAGGGTCTTGGTTCGCACCCTTTTTCACGGGCTGTGGCCCTGAAGGCAGTACCCTCCCACCGCCCCAGGAACGGGCAGTGGGGGAGGAGTGAGAACCGCAGTTCCCGAAGCAGCCACAACCAGCCGTGGCCCTGGACTGCCCCCACCGCTGGCGGGCACCTGCCGCTGAGGGGTCTGGAAGCGACCCCGGCCGCAACTTGCCATGGGTGCGTGGTTCCACCGCATCACGGCTTCACTGCCTCAGCACCGCGGCCCCGGACCTGAGAAGCAGTGCCCCAGACCGGAGAAAAGCCGTGGACGCTGCCGTACCCTGGACCGAAGCAGCTCGTGCCCGCCACAGCAGCGTGGTGCCGCCGCTGCTCGCCGCCGCACCGAGCTCAGACTGGAGAAGCAAGACTGGTGCAGATTTGCCATCACGACCCCCCACCACGGACAGCCTTCAGAATTGGTGAGCTGGGCTACTCCTCTTCCCCCTGGAGCTGAGACAGGAGAGAGAGGAGAGGATGTCTGGAAGACCCTCTTGGCCNAGTTGTCAAAATACAGCTAATATGTAATAATATTGTACAAGAAAGCAGAAATGCTTTGGTACACAATGAAAGAAAATTTACATGCTGCTGCATATGGTGAATATTTTTTTATGAAGGTATGAAAAACATCAGCTTTCTCTCTTGGAAATACCAGTAACAGTAAATTAATGACAATGACTAACAGTACATTAAATACACTAAGAAAGAAAATACTATCCTGTTGCAGTTTGAGAACTGCTAGAACTTGTAGAAGTGCTTTCATGAGGAAGAAAATTTGTGTTGTGTTCTGGGGAACCTGTCCCCAGTTGCAAAGGTCCCAGGAGGACCCTTCCCCGGAAGCGTCTGTCCTGGGACCTGCCCCTGAAAGGCGGGCTAGGGGGAGACTATAAAAGCTGGGGCAGGGTCTTGGTTCGCACCCTTTTTCACGGGCTGTGGCCCTGAAGGCAGTACCCTCCCACCGCCCCAGGAACGGGCAGTGGGGGAGGAGTGAGAACCGCAGTTCCCGAAGCAGCCACAACCAGCCGTGGCCCTGGACTGACCCCACCGCTGGCGGGCACCTGCCGCTGAGGGGTCTGGAAGCGACCCCGGCCGCAACTTGCCATGGGTGCGTGGTTCCACCGCATCACGGCTTCACTGCCTCAGCACCGCGGCCCCGGACCTGAGAAGCAGTGCCCCAGACCGGAGAAAAGCCGTGGACGCTGCCGTACCCTGGACCGAAGCAGCTCGTGCCCGCCACAGCAGCGTGGTGCCGCCGCTGCTCGCCGCCGCACCGAGCTCAGACTGGAGAAGCAAGACTGGTGCAGATTTGCCATCACGACCCCCCACCACGGACAGCCTTCAGAATTGGTGAGCTGGGCTACTCCTCTTCCCCCTGGAGCTGAGACAGGAGAGAGAGGAGAGGATGTCTGGAAGACCCTCTTGGCCACGTGTGGAGTGTGAGGGGTTGCGGTCCTGCTGACGCCATGCGGTTGGTCTCCATGTTGGACCCCCCGCGTGGCCGGGGCTGTGTGACTGGGCCGCCGCCATTTTGGAAAGAGTGATCAGCAGGAGGAGAGGCTCTTTGTCATTTCTGCCACTGAGAAAAGACTGGCAGCACTTTAGTTCTGGGAGAGAGCTCCTTCGTGCTTGGTGAGGAAAACAGAAGGACTCGGGAGTTCTTCAACCTCGGATCAGTAAGACAGAGACTGGGTCCTTTGAAATGCATGCAGTTTCAATTTCTATTATCTGCTCACAAAGATGACTAACTCAATAGAAATCCTATGAGAAATCTGAGAGCTTCTTCCTAAACTAAAGGCCTACTCCATAGGGATTACAAATATAGATGCCAAAATAGCAGTTAGAGAATTTTAACCTATGCAATGAGCAAACCATACCTTAATTAAACACTTGCCATATCATTAAAAAAAAAAACCAAACCTTAGATACAGTGATTTCTCACACCAGGATAATTCCACACCAAATTTACTATTGATGCATGTCTAAAATCTGATTTCACTGATGACTTGGAAGAAATTTAAGCTGTCTTCTATTTTCCTTGTGCAGGAAACCTGCCTAAAAAGCTCTCTGACACTGCAGGAAAGAACAAAACCTATATCCTGCATTTACCAATGTAGCATGAGCTGAGAGGAAAAATAAACCATTTGTGTAGAACCTAACTGAAATTGTAATGTCTCGCAACTCACACCACTTCAAATAACACCATGTTCTTCCATCTCTGTGCTTTTTCAAAACAATACCGCACAAAACAACTCCCAACAGCCAAACTATCCTGCTTTACAGTAATATTATAATAATTGATCTATTAATGCATTAATTGCATCTCTTCTGGCAAGAAACCCAGTTTCTTGCTCCACCTCCTGATCAATATACAAGTGAAAAATAACATAGACAAACTCAGGGGGTGGGATGAGGGCAGTAAAATAAAAGCAAAAGCCACACACAAAAGCAAAACAAAATGAGGAATTGTAATCGGGGGGCCTCCAAGGGGCTAGCCAAGTCAATGACATGCACACCAATATGGTTAAGGTGCCGAGCTCGTTTATTCCCGTAACCGCCTTGCTTATATACAGTCATGCCCTGTCCACGCGGCACTGAGGTTACACTCATTGGGTACATGGCCTTTGCCACGCGTAGCTGTCCTCTAGCCTATTGGCCATCATCGACAAACTACCTGATCGGACGGCCCCTCCAGCTTTCTCAAACACGGCCCCATTCTCTGATTCCCACAATCTGGTTAACATTCCTCTATAATTAGTTTGCTCACTTATCATCCTTGCTGAGGCCTCCTATCATCCTTGCTGAGGCCTCCAAGGCCATTCTCAGAGGCACCTGGCAGCTATTCTTGGCTCAGTGTTGGGTTGTCCAGAGTGCTGCTCAGTGCTAATGCTGTTAGAAGTTCTTCTACAAGGAATTAATTCATTACTTTCCAATCACTTCCCAGGAAGCAGAATGTCAGTATACATAGTGATTACTTGGGAGGCCAAATGCCATAGTTGTGAATGCTCCTTCCCTCATGCTTTTATTGCTGAGCAAAACGTCATACGGTATGGAATATTGCTTTGGCTAACTGATCTTGCGCCAGCTGCCCTCCCAACCACTTGCCCACTCCCAGCCTGGTCTTGGGTGACAGCAGGCTGGTAAGAAATATGTCTGCATTTCTCAGCAATAGCCAAAACATTGGTGTGCTAGCTGCAGATACAAAGCTTAGCTCTCTATGGTCTGTTATGGGGACCAGTACCTCTGTCCCAGCACCTCTGTCCCAGCCAAGCTCAGAAGAGTAAGCAAAGAGCAATTCAAGAGTGAAAGATGTGTGAATAGTGGGGAGGTTAACAGAAACAACTATTAAATGAACATTACACTTTCCAATTATTTTGCTCTTTATAAAGATTTGATAGAAAATAACCTATTTGCTCTAAAACAACTGTTGTAGATTTATTTGGCTAGACCTGAATTGGAAAAGAAAAAAGATTTCCTCCCAATGCAAGATGAAAAATTTTGTTCCAAACAAATTTTGTCCATAGTCCCAACTGGGTATGTTGGGACATTGACAAGTCCCTGTCTCTTTCACCAGATCTTACTGCATTCAGTGAGAACTGGAAATTGCTAGGGGGGTTGTTTAGGGATGCAGGACCTTCAATTTTTAATTGCCTCTGTCCAAACAAATTGTATTTGGTGAGCCATGAAAAATGAAAACTGTATTTCTTTGAAATTATTTTGGAAAAAGCAGAGGTTATGCTTCTAATCATGACAGTGCCAGAATGAAGTCCTCACTGGTATAGTTTCTTCAGACATGTTGACTTAACTGTTGCTAAGAATTACCAGTTTTATGTACTTAGTGTGTGCTTAACCTGTGAGGCTTGATTATATTTTCTTATAACTGAAATATACTAATTATATGTTTAACAAATATTTACAGTTTAATCAGGACACATGAGTACATGTGTAACCTCATCATTTATGTGTATTTTGAAGGGTATTATGAACTAGTCTTTTAACCAGCAAAATCAGACAAGTGATGATTATCCAGCTCAGGATAAGTCCACACAAACAAAAGTTTCTGTTCGGAACAGGTACTTCAAAAGCTTTTTCAAAAGCTTCCAATCACGTGTGTGAAATAGAAAGATTATTTTTTTTTTTCATTCAGACAACTCTGTATTATCGTTATTCATAAAAATAGTAAAAATTTGATGCAAAACTTTCTGCAAATCATAGATTTTTCAAAACTTCATGTCCATTCCCTCTTTGTTGCCATGTAGAAAGGAAAACTAAGAAGTCTTGGGGGGACAAAAAAATAATCCAAAGGTCTGAGTTCAGCTCCATCATGAGAGCAGCACCCATCCATGTGCTAGGGGCAGGAAAAGATCATTGTATCATCATAGAGAGAACTGTCTGAACCATGATTTGAAACTCTGAAAAGAGGTGAAATAAACCCTACCTTAAATACGCACATAGTGTCCATCTATGAAACTTTTTCTAAGAGAATCTTTCTTTGAAGCTCCAAGTCTTGCAAAGCACTCTCTTCTCCTCCATGCTACAACAAGAATCACAGATCTAATATGAAATTCTCTTTGCTTCACTACAACCTGAGAAGTCATTTAAGTCCTTGGAAGTGGTTATTCCTGCCTGAAGCAAGGACATGCAGAGTGGATCCGCATCTCTTCAGCTGTCAGTGTGTGTACTGCAGCCTCTATGCTCACCTGGCACATCAGGATATGTGAACTGATGTCTCTGACTGCAGGCAATAAATCACATTAGAAAAAAAAGCCACACTGAATAATGGTATGTTATTCTTTTAAAAGCACTTCACAGATTAAGATGAAGCCTCAGATCTACATCAAAAGCAGAAGTTCATCCTCGCAGTTCCGTGCAGTGTCTCTAATGTGGTTGTCTCAAGATGTAATAGCAAGAGCTTGCATTTAGGCCTTGAGTGGAATGTCAGGAAAGAAAGGACTTATTGAATATTATGGCATGTATTTATGTTGTGGGTTTAAACTCAGCACTATGTACCTGCTCACACACTCCTATCCTCCACTACCCCACAACTCCTTTGTGTCAGAAGCTACAACAAAACACTTGAGGATCAAGACAGGGAGGGCTCTCTCAACAATTACAGTCACAGGCAAAAGACAGACTGGGGAAAACAAAATCAGTTTAATTCAAACAACAAAAGATCCAGAACAAATTTGCCAAAAATAGGAGAGTGAGAGATACAGGTGATTCTTAAAAGTACTTTCACCCATCCCTCCCTTTGCCATTGTATAATACAAAACTGAATTTGTATTACTCATCTGTGTTAGATAGTTTTGTCCTGCTCTGGCAGGGGGGTTGGACTCGATGATCTCTTGGGTCCCTTCCAACCCCTAACATCCTATGATCCTATGATCTGCATCACAATTTATCTTTTAAAATCAATTCAAAGGAAATACTTTCCTGCACATCCAAGATACTGAACTGTCCTTTAAAAGAATTCCTTTCACATGTGAGCACACACTAAGTGATCTACAAAGAAACCTACATGAAAAAGCTCTAAAAAGCTTGTATAAACCCCAAGGTTGTAGATAAAGCCTCTCTCACCAAAACAGCTACAACTAGAGCACTGTATAGAAGGAACTTTGCCCTGCTTTACCTATAAATGGCACTACTTTGTAAAACAGTATAAATACCACTGCTTTGTAATGTGTTGTAGAGAGAAATAAAATCTTTTCAGAGGTAGCGGTGTGAAAATAACATTACTTTGCAATGGATATTTAAAAACCTGTATTTATAATTTTCCATACAGGGTTTAACTATACAGGCACCACCAATGTCTTACCATGTAGTTAGGACCCTGGGGAATAAACACATCCCTCTGAGGAAGGACAAAGGTGCAATGCTTTTCATTGTAAGTAGTCTGAACATGTCTCTTTAAGCAGAATTTGTGAAACAAAATTTAAAAGATACCCCACACTGGGGGAGAGAAGCAGAGAGTTGACTTACTGTAAAAGGCTCATTTAATGGTTTTTGCATTGTAAAGAAGATGGCAATTCCCAGGGAGAAAAAGCAGCCTTTGGCTTGTCAGCCTTAATGAAGTGCATTCAGTACATAGTTTCAATGAAGATAGATACCAATAATAACGTAGGTAAAAGTGATGAATTTGGGACCTATTTGCATAAACTGATACTTATGCTTCTCAAATGCTCACATTAGAAGTACAGAAACCACACATATTTCACTGTAACAGATTTACCACATTAAAGTAGTGCTATTAATCTACACAAATAAAATTTCTCTGATGGGTACTAAATGGTACTTCAGGGATTTCCCACTTCATCAACTCTTCTACTGGTACCAACAGAACCAGAAATTTTATGAACACAGCAATATTTATCACTGGCTTTAGCTATACATTTGTTATTTTTATATCACTTGTTTTAGATAGAAAAGTACTGGAGATACACAACTTTGGATGGTACAGCACATTGAAAAAAATCTTAAACTAAACTCCAGCAAGGGGTTAGTTTGGTTTGGAGGGATTAGACCCTCAAAAGGACTATATTCTTATCTTTAAGTGCATGGCAAGAGAGTATCAATCTGAATCATGAATGGATCTTTCTTCCTCCATGCTTCCTCTGCAAAGATTCCTACACAGAATCATTAAGCCACCCTGCCTGTCTACACACAGTGACACCCACAGGTGCAGAGCATTTTTGCTACACGTATCACAGAAATACCAAGTATCATGACTGATTTAGGCTTTGAAAGCTTTTCCATTCATTTCTACATTATTAAATGCAACACAGTACTTGATACTGCTTAACTTTAAGCATGCAAGTATTCCCACAGTGAAATAAGCTTTAGCATAAGCTTAACCAATTAGCTCATTGGAGCCAGGGCATTTAGCAAGACTCATTCTTGAATAATAGATTATGTTCCCAATTTGAAGGATTCCCATCTCTTCCACGTAGTTTGTCCTTCAAATTGCCAAGAGAGCATAGTGCACAATTTATTACTATCTGCAGCCTTTTCTTCCTTTTCCTTCTTTCCCCTCTTTTGTTCTCCTCTCCACCTTCCCCAATAGGCCCAGAGTCCATGCAGCTGAAGAAGCTAAGATGCAGGATTAAATGTGTTTCTTTCTTCATTCTTGTGTCACAAAGCCCAGTAATCTGAAGAGAGTAAATCACTTTCCCAAGGACTCAGAATGTCTGGGCTTTATGGACCTGAGAAGATGAATAACACAGACACACCAAAGCCCTTCTGGAATGCTGTTATTGTGAAGCCTCCTGGAAAAAGCACAGTTTAACAACACAAGTCAATATATCTTAGTTTTGTTGGAGTCATCGCATGCACCCAGCACAGCATCTGCTCAAATTTCACAAAGGCACAAGTATTAAAGCTTTGCACAGAACAAACTAATCTCTCTATCACTTGATGTTATGGTGATGTGCAGAGCTGTATTGTTTGAGGGAGTAAAATCCTAGATTATTAGCTATAAGGGAAACTAGAAATGTGTTGTATCTCTAAATGGAATATAAGGCAACCAGCTCAGCAGATTTTCTTTTGTGCTATTATAAGATGAGGAATAGATTTTTGATTGATACATTTACAGTTTAATTATTAGAAACACTTCCCCAAAACATTAATAAATAAGAAAATGTAGGCTTAATTTCAGTTAGTAAGCTGAAATTACTTCTTCTTGGTTCCCCCATGATTTAAAGGTTGTGATACTACATACTGAACATCTTTCAAATGATGATACCTTTTTAACTAATCTATTAAAAATAATACATTTTGACATCTTTGGAGCTCAAAAAGTGTAGTTTTCCTAAGTAGTTTTCAAATTTTGTATTTTCAGAATTTTTTTTTAAATAATCAGAAATTATGATACTTCTATATCTGAAGTAACACCAAACTCTATATTCCATTTCAATATTGAAAGTCTAAATGGTTATAATTTTAACATTGAATAATTACTAATTTTTTTTAATGATTCTGCTGCAGAACTCCAGACTTGTCAAAATCGCCAAAATACCTCTTGCTGATTTCTCTGTAAAGTTAGTGTGTAACTACTACAGACAGGCTCCTGTTCCTTTATTTCATGTTATGCACCATTAGCAAACCTGTCAGCTGAATTCTAATTCTGTAATCTCTGGTTCTGGTGACAGCTTGCAAAGTAAAAAGAACAGAGCCTCACTGTTCAAACAATAGATTACTTCCTTTTCAGTGCATATAGTTTAGAAAAAAATCTTCCCCCCTTCTTTTTTCTTTTAAACTGGGCAAATTTGATACAGAAGAAACAATTAACAGCTGATGAAGATTTATTTTTTAAACTCACTATGGGCTTACTAGGTTAAATTTGTACTTTTCTGATTATATACTTCCAAATAAACACATAAATAGTGATTTTACAGATTTGTAGCTTTCAGATACAAAAACATCTGGAACAGCAGAAATATAGAATCTGTGAAATCAGAAACAGTTGCAACTGAAATAAGCAATCTTACTAAAAAAACCCCAATAAATTATCTTGTGAACAGGAGTTCATTCCTAAAGAAAGAGGAAGTGTGCATTACTTTAATGTCATAACTTATGTCCAAATCGAATTATGAAATTTCACCTGATTTTTTTAGCTAAATGTCACAATGGTCCTCACTCTACCTCATTGTGTGGTTTGGAGTTTTCCTATCTAAAATAAAAATGAGTGTTGGTATTTATGCAACGCTTATAATTACATTATGTATTCTATTGGTTAGTTAATTTGTGCTGTGTATATTTGTCCTTTCATTTACAAAACGGATATTTATATCTCTTCTAACAACAGAAATTATGACAGAAAACAGCATTTTAATACACAAAAAACCAGTTCCTTGGTGCAGTTCAGTGTCTTCCTATAGGTGTGTGCAGCAACAGTTCCTCAATGAGCGCAGAAAAGCAGCTGTGCATCCTCCAGCAGCTTTCCAATGCTTTGTAAGAGCTATAGAGTGTGTAAAGCTTCTACCCTGTTTTTCCCTGAAGCCCATAAGAAAAATGCAATCAAGGAGTGACATTTGAGTAAACCTAAAGGACAAGTAAGGGTCACATCTCAAAAAAAAAGGAAACAAATGTTTTCCACACCTCTCATTTTATATTTCTCAACACATTCAGACATGCAGTAATTGCTAGCTTAGTAGCCGCCTTAGGTTTTTACAACCTGGGTAAAGACTCCTTTTATCAGATAAGTCCTTGTTAGGAAATGAAATAAACCTTTGCTTCTACTGATCTCTTTCCCTCCCCCAGTCATAGTCTTACCCCTTTTCTCACATCTTCCTTCCTACTTTTAAATACTGTATTTATTATAATGCTCTGAAAAACAGCATAGTATTTTCAGCAATTATATCATAGGCAGGTATGTATAATCTCACAGAAAGAAGAATTATGTAGAATTTTTCTGTTCTGCTTTAAATCTATACCTAACGTTGCATCCTGGAGAGACTCCTTTTGTACAGTATTCCCTGCAATATATTCCCATTGAATTAAAGACACATTAGAAAACGCAAACAAAACCAAAACCTGGTCATTTTAAATAACTATTGGCTTGGTTTTCCTCTATGTAGTTATCTCTACAGATCGATTAATGTTTAAAAAAACCACTTGCAAAAAAGCCGTTTTAAAGTCGAGCTGTGCAATTCCACCTCTATAACATATTGCCATCTATTGGCAAAAGGGAGAAAACGCCAACTTTTCTGAGATGAAATAGCATTGGAAATAGAAATCCTTCTCCTTCAGGTACTTATACATGACTAAATTTATGTGTCTAGAGAGCTGATAGACAATATGATAAAGTTATATATATTGCTTGCACAAGACCTGTGTCATAAGGAATAAAAGTCTAGTTCTCCATAAGTGAAATAGTATTCAATATAGAAGGGTTGACCTAAAAAAAGAGCTTCCTTGGTTGAAATACCTATTGAAAGCTGCAAGAGTGTGCAAAGGTGAAAGAGTGTGCTGCAGGTGGCACATTTCTGTGCCACAGATTTAGAAACATTAAGGACTGCTAAGTCACAACACAAAGCCCATAGGATAGCTGTCACAGAAAAAACCCCATAGGATTCTTTCTGCTGTACAAAACTTGTCCTTACTTCAGTGAACTACCACAGGGTCTGGCTCCCTTGCAAGGACGTTAATACATTAAGGAATACTTTTCAGTCTTGTAGATAACATGTAGTAGACATTTTTGAGAATACCTATGCACATCAGTAACTTAAAGACAATTAAAATCAAAAACCTCTGTTTCATCAGGCACTTTGATGAAAAAAAGGGGATTCCTTCCACAGGGCAAAAAGCTTCTGTGTTGGTTCTCTGCTAGTTTCCCCCTTGAAAGTTAACTAAATTATTTCTATTACATGCCCAGTAATTTCCAAAGGCCTGTTGTGATTTAACTGTATAGACTGTAAAATATCACACAAACAAATAATGTACTCCAATATTAACTGAATGATAAAAAATAATCAATAAGAGCCAAAGGTAGAGAAGAGAGGAACAGATGAAAATGAAACCGCAGAGGTACCATGTGGATCTGGAGGATGATGGATAGGCTGAAGGTTAAGACTGAAAATTAAAAGTTCTATAATATCTTAAAAATAAAAGAAAAACAACTGACATATAATTATTGAACCTAATCCTGCAAAGAAATATGGCAAGGGAACAATTTACAGTGCTTGATATTTAATTCATCAGGCCTGTTTATTTACCTTGAGGCAGGCCAGCTTCTGATCTGATCGACATCCCTGCATGGGGATGTTAGAATACTTAAAATAGTTTTCACTCCCACTTTGCTGTGTGTGAGAGCAACAGGGATGACAACCAGGGAACAACATTTTCCTGCCTTCGTGTGGAAGGTTCATGTGGAAGGGAAGAAACAGAGAAAGGTCACAGCCCAACTTTCTTCTGCTTATACCCTCAGGAGACAGCTGTACCAGGGATCTACACTGAGCTTTCTGAGGACACTTCCTCTTTAGAGGAGAGAATCTGGGATGCAGATTGACTCTGGTGTAATCCAGCTGCTTGCTCAATGCCTCCTGAAGCCCTTCTGTGCTCAGCAAAGCCACATCTCTGTTGTTCTTATTCCAGGAAATGTTCATTTTCAACAGGCAACTTAGAATAGAAAAAACCCAATATTATTTAAGCCAAATCCTCCCATGAGCTAATTAAACAGTTTTTAACATATATAAGTATGATAAGAGTGTGTCCCCACCCAAGAAGCCCTGGCAAGAATAAAGTGGAACAGGAAACTTGTTTTTTGTCTCTAGAGAACATCCCAAGGTCATAAAAACATCCTCTGCTTTGAGCTGGAGCAAACCCAGGACTTCAGACTTCTTTTAACGAGATTAAGAAAGAAAACTATTTCTGAAACTCATCTGGGGTGTA
The DNA here is from genome assembly GCA_013400115.1 of Rhinopomastus cyanomelas. Classification (NCBI taxonomy): domain Eukaryota; kingdom Metazoa; phylum Chordata; class Aves; order Bucerotiformes; family Rhinopomastidae; genus Rhinopomastus; species Rhinopomastus cyanomelas. Next base: position 22,286 of record VXBP01010435.1, read on the forward strand.
CTGACTTTCTGATTCAGAGCACAAATAACAAATCAAGCTCTTACACCTGCAGTCTGCCCATCAACATACCTCCCCGTGTGTACCTCTGTTAGGAAATCCATCCTCATGAAAGTTTTACTGCAGCTAGTATAGTCCCACGGGAAGCTTTATTCCATAAAAATATTCTCTGGTATTAGCTGGGAATAAATTTATAGGCTGTGAGACTGAAAGTGGTGTTGTATTCTAAGTTTTGCCCCCTGCTTAAACTATGACCTCCCATTCAGTCAGAGATGTCTCAAAAGAACATGTATAATTCAGGAGGCAAATTCTCTCCAATCTTTCTTTCAAACAAGTACATTTAAAATTTTATTTTCTTTCTTACATTGCTGCTCTGATTTCCCCTCTACTCAGCAGTGAATCGCCATCTCTGCATGTGCTTTAAAGAGAGTTTGGAGTATGACAGTGTTAATGAGCTATTATCAAAAGCTGGTCACCTCCCAGTGACTTTGTAAGTTTTCTTCCAGAGCCTGTCATAACTGCTTTTAACGTACACACACTCTGAATGCTTTGGGAAGGAAGTACATAACTCACTCAATTTTTTTCTTCTTGAGAGTAATGGATCTCTTTAATCCATCACTGAAGCCCAATGAGGCTAATGCAGTATTCTACCACAAACCATTATGAATATACTTTTCAATTTTATAATGCTTTTCATCCAAGAGAGATGGACCCCAAGGTGCTTTAGAGATTGCATTCTATGGTGTGATAATAACAGTGTATGGATCACTACACGCATGCTGAGACATAGAACCCTCTGGGTCGGAAAGCAGCACACATCTACCATTTCCCAGAATGCTGTGCAATATATTAAGACGGAAATGAAGGCCACTTCGTCCTTTTGTATCCACAGGTGAATGCAGGTAGGCCAGACTGTATTTTCTTGTGCTACAGTTTAGCCAGGAAACAATAAGCAAGGGGCAGAAATACAGTCTGCATTTTAATCTCAGACAAGAATAATTTTTGCCCCCGTACATTAATGCTAAAAGGGAGTTAAAACTATACAAATCCAAGGCTGGCTCTGCAGTAATCCTGGCTTTGACAGAGTTCAGGACAACAGGAGCATCCTTTGCATGCTGCCAGATCAGCCTCCTACTCTTAGAATTATCAGTGTGCTCCCACCCTGATCATGCCAGGACCAGCTGAAAGCATCATGGCACAGCAGCCAGCTCTTCTTTGTGAAGACAGGCAGACAATTTCCATTCCCCTGTTGATACTGGAGATGAATGTGGTCCTGTTATTTCATATGCTCACCTGCACTCTTTGTACTGCTAGGCTATTACTCTGTATGTCAGATGTATAAAGCTTTGGACCCTACTGTGAGAAATACTCATCTGCCAATCAACTGGGCCCAGACAGACTTCTCAGCGAAGCACAGTTTATGCGTCACAAGAGCAGGTGTCCTGCCAAATAGGCACACTAGTCGTAGATTCAGCACTGACTTATATTGCCCTTTGTTATGATTTCAGAGGGCATCCCTGGAAAATGCTTCTCTGCAAAAAGACATTCCTTCTCTCTGCTCTTCCCACGCTCCCGATGGAGGGGCAGCCCCTACTGAAGGTGCAGCTGGGGAAGGAGGAAGTGGCAGCTTCTCAGGGGGAGAGAGGGGGATTGGGAGGAGAAGCCGCGGGACGGGCAGCTGTGGGGGGTGGGAGCGGGGTTGCCCTCTCTGCCCCGCCCGCCTGTCTGCCCGTCCATGGACGCGGAAACCGGGAGCGACCGTCTCCGCCGCCACTGGGCGCAGCTCCGTTGCTGCCCCGGCCGCGGTCACCGATGTCGCCGCCGCGAGCTAGGCCTGCAGGCGGGCGGAGTGGCCGAGGCGAGGGTCGACCCTTTCGGGCGAGACGCGGGAGCGAACCGCGACGGCGATGCTGAATCGACACTACCGCGGGCTGGCCGCTATAAGGATGCTGCGGAATTTAAATATCTAGTGTTTTAAATGCCATAGGATTTTAAATAAGCCTTAGTTTAGATGAATTGTAATTTAGGTAATTAATCAGCCCTAGACATCCTATAAGCAAGGGTCCACAATGGAGGGGGATGTTGATGCTGTGTGCCTAACAGTTTTTGTAGGCTAAGTGGTTTTCACAAAACAGCTGTTTCTTGAGACTGCCAAGGTTATACTGATAAAGAAGAACTGGTGTGCGAGAACTAAGGCTTGCAACAAGAAAACCGGTTTTGTCTTTTCTTGAGGATTGAAAGGGATCCAAAAACCTGCTGGGCCTGCACGAACAGTAGAGTTCCTAAATTTATGGTGATGAAGACTTCTCAAAGAGGTGCTGAAACTGGACAAATAATAGTTGCTTCTGCACAAAAAGGAATAGCAGTCCAATAAGGTCTTAAAAAAAACCTAAGGACTTAAAAAAAATCTAAGGACTTAAAACTCTTTATTTACAGACATACAGATCAAGACTTTAAACACTGATAAGTGTCTGCAGATCAACAGTTCAGACCTCTCTGGAGCCTGGATTTTGTTTAATGACTTTCTAGACAGAGCAATGAAAATGAATGTATTAACATCTTTATCAAAGTACTAAACTACAAACTAAAGAACACAGCTTGGGCCTATCAGGTTGCAGTTGTGTAGGTTCCTTGAACTAACAGACTCTTTTAATTACTAGTTATATTATCATGGAGAGGGGTTGACTGTACTTCATTTGCTGAGCAATAGGTGCCACAGATTATCCTGTCCTGACAAAAGCAAGTAATGATGTGTGCTTCTGAAAGCCCCTTGGGCCTTGACCTTGTAAAACATTTGCATTTTTGTTCAACTTCAAGCACCCCAGTAGTCCTACTGGGTTTAGTGACCAAACAAATGAATAATGGACAGCTGGAGGCTGCTGCAGTGCTGATCAGAGGTGGGCACTCTTCAGGCACTCCCCCTTGATGAGAAGTGAGATAGCCTCCTCACCCACTGAGGTTTTAATCAGAACCGCTGCTGTGATGAGAAAGAATTCCTTCACTGGGAAAGTGAAGTAGGCAGAGGAAAGGAAGAGAGGAATGAAACACATTCAGACACATTATTTCTGGGGGAATATTGAAGAATTAATGTGCTTTATTTTACTATTCCTCCTCTTGTTCAATTTAGTATAAAGGTCATAAATTTCACCTTGCTCTGCAAGGGCTTATATACCTGTGGTGATGAGGACAGTGAAATATGTTTTTACTGTGTGATACCTAAAGGAAATGTTGGTTTTTATCTGTTGTATCTCCTCTGATTTTTACCATTATTCTTTTACTCTCATTTCTGGGGTAACTGGACAGTAATGTGAAAAAAAACCTACACTATGAGCAAAATAAAATGTACTACCAAATCTGCAATTATCTTTTCTTATTATTTGCAAATTACAACAGCAAACCAGTTAGTTCAGCAAACCTTGTCCAAATGCATTTAGACAAAAACTTCATCTAACAGGCATCACCATGCATGCGAGCCTGTATCATAGTGTGCTGTGTGCCTGGGGGTTGGAATCAATGCTGCCTCTTCCAAATTTGGCTTTATGTGGGAGCTACAGCTGTAGATAGCAGTGACAGACTGCTTCAGAGATGACCAGCACCTTGGTAACATGCAGAGGTTTCCGTTGTGTCCTGGCCCCATGGCAACGGAGTGATCCTGCTTTGTGTGAGACAACTACTAGATCAAACACATCTGCCTTCTCTGAAATGTGGCATCTCCAAAGTATGAAGAGTTGCTACTGGAACCATTAACTTTACGCTTTTCACCCAGCATAGTTATATTAGTGCTACATAGGAAGAACTGTAATTGCCAGAAAACCATAGACTCATGGAATCATTAAGGCTGGAAGAGACCTTCAGATCCAAGTCCAAAAGACCAGGTCCAGCCATCCACCAAACATCACCTTGGTCATTAAACCATGTTTCCAAGTGTCACATTTACATGGTTTATGAACACCTCCAGGGATGGCAACTCCACCACTTCCCTGAGCACTCTGTTTCTATGCTTGACCTCTCTTTAAGAATATTATCCTAATGTTTTATCTAAATCTCTGGTGCAACTTGAGGCCATTTCCTGTTGTCCTATCACTAGTGACTTCCTGCTCCTGAGTAGAGCAGATAGAGCTTATGGCACCTTTACTGTGTGTCCTTAGCTGCAAGCTGCACTGCATTGGTGGGCAGTGGATGTGAGACCTGCCCATACGCGCTCCCACGCTGCACTCAGAAAGTGCTCCTTCTGTCTGTGCCGGCTGGCTGCTGCTAGTTTCACTGCCTTTAAATTCCCCAGAAGGGCTGTAAGGAGTCCTTGTGCCTTTTCTTAGAAAATACATAATGGGAAAAGAGGGGGAAGAGAGGAAAGGGAAGAGTTATTTTAGCTATCCCTAGTACAGGGAATTACAAGCAACAAATATATTTATTCAGCATGGGACTCAAGATTCAGAACTGTTTATTTTATATTGAAATGAATAATTATTAGGAAGAGTTTCAGAAAGGAATGTAGCCTGGTAAGCCTTAATTGACATAGCTAACTTATAGATCCTATGCTGAAACATAAGAAATTCCTACCCTTCATCTCTACTGTCTCCTATAAGTTCAGATGTAGCACCAGCTCCACGGAGCAGATAAAAATCATTCTTTTAGCCAGGTACCCTGGAAACCACCATTCTATACACGTGTAAAAAAATGGGTGCAATGGGAAAGTCCTAACTTTATTGGAGAACTGACTGTTCAGGTAAATAATTTACTTCTTTATGGTGAAAGAATCACATCTTCTTCAGCTCTGTACATCCTACATTTAGAGATCTCCATATTTATTTAAATACTATCTCACATGTATTCATGCAATTCAAGACTAACAAGAAAAAAAATCCTTGTCCTCTGTTGTGTTATCTCCCTGAAATAGGAGTAGCAGAAGTCAATGCATATTTTCTATAAATGATTGTACTGTCTTCTTAAGTCTTCTACTGAATACTAATGTCTACTGAGGATAGATAGCAGCATTAGGCAGAGTCTAAGCATACAGACCAGGAAGGTGAACAACAGTGATCAGTCCAAGGCAAAGCCTCTGAATTGTACATTGCTTATGCTTTTAGCTCTGTCCCAAGGTTAACGTAAAACTCCAAACTGAAGCAGTCATAAACAAATGCATATAGCTAAACCACTGTACTGCTGCTTGTTTAGTTTAACCAGTATTTAGAAACTAACGCCCAAAGGAAAAACATTTACTCAGTGTTTAGATTTAAATAAAACATGGATTGATAATCACAAAAAATCACCTTTCAGAACATATATTTTACTATAACTTGCTGGGTCTACAGCTTTTGGAAGGGCTCAAATATAGTCATATATGCTAGCAAACTGAGTGGAATCCCTGCATCCTTCCAACTCACATAATCCTTTATAATATATAAAAATCCTCTCCAGTGTCTACAGTCAGTCCTTTGCTTAACTCTCTAACAACAAGGGGGTTACACAACGTAGGACTTAGAGGAGTCAGAAACAGTCCATACTATGTGGAAATGCACACAAACCCTTTTTAGCATCAGGTTGGGAATCTCAGTCCTACCCCAGCTGAGCAAAACTGGCAGATTAGTCATGCAGCTTTAATGCAAATAATTACAGTCCTTGCTTACATTTTCCATGGCAGTGCCCGTCTTTTGTGAGATAATGTCTTTAAACACTACCCAGCATAAGCTTCATTGAGACTTAGCTGCCTTCCTGAATCCCAACAGTGTTAATCCATTAATGACTCTTAGATCTGTTCACAGGTCTGTTCTTTAAACATCAGTAAACGTAATTCCTCTTGACTGCTCTTTAATAACTTGTTCTCCTGCTGCCTCTTCCTTCAGAGTTTTAGATATTGGTCTGGTCTCATTCCTAGTTGGCCATGAATACGTCAGCAAATTAGTACCCAACACAGAAGGAATCATCCCTGTGCTGTGCTGCTGTCAGTCAGAAAGTTGCCCAGGCTTTTTGAGATTCCATTTGTAATCCACCGGAAGTAGCACACGGAATGAGTGTGCCTTAGTCAGGGTAATAGAGATGATAACATTTTTGAACAGAATGTTTGTGTTTGTGGAGTGTCTGAAATGGTCTTACCATGATGATTTTTCAATCCACTACCAGAGCTTCTGCACCATCATAGTAACAACAAAAGTAATGGTCAAAAAAAATTTAGTAGCAAAAGACCTACTTCTGGAATACACAGATTTGAGATACTACGTACACAAGTCTAGTATTTTAATATGCATCTCAAAGCTTGGAGTACAAAGGAGAAAATACGAGTTGAATATAAACTAGGTCAACTTGATGAACCTGGTTTTTATGAGGTTGCAGGTTTGAAAACAAAAAAAAATTCATCATGATAATTATGTTCAAAAGAAGGACCTTATTGTGAGTTTTTCCTTTCAAACTAATTATTTTATTAAAAACACAATTTTTATTTAAGTGGATTCTCATAAAGATATCAGATACATTTTGGAAACCCCACTCCGTGTTACAGTGCCATATAGAAAAAGAAAACACAAAAACTAGAAATACCCAGCCGTTTCCATATGTAGGAACTGAGAAGTCTCACATTGTTAAGGACAGGTGGAGCAGAGATACATTTTAACATTTGTTCTAGAAGCGTCTGATATACCATAAAAAACTTGAAATATTCATGGACTCTTTCATTATACCTAAACATCAGTTATTTTCTTCTAAATTTAGCCCAACATGAAGTTACTTATGTATGAAGATCACATTTAAGTAGAAGAGTGATCTTTTCACAGAGGAGAAAACAAATGCCTCAATTCTTATCACAATGAGCAGTGGTGAAAAATAGAGCAATACAAAAAACCACAGAGGCATAAGGATCAGGGAAGCAATAGTAATAGAGAGTGAAGAAGGGGGGGGCAGAATAAATAAGTCCCGAGAGGAAGAGAGTTCACACAAATCAATCTATAAAGTTCCAGACTGGGTCTCATTATACAGGTTGGTTGACTGAGGAATTGATTTAAGGTTTGCAAAGGTGACTAGGGGTACAAAATACAATTTCTCCGCTGTGGCAAGAGCTTTGGCTTTCACCTTTTCTAATGAATACTAGCAATTTCAGATTTTGCTGCAGTAAATTCAGCATGTACTCAGAATAAAGGCATTGGGAGCAACAAAAGAAATCCAGGAGTGGTTTTAAGTGCTGCTATCGCATTGAAGGAAAATGCTGAGAGAAGAACATTAAACCCCACTTTCTTCTGTCAAAATATTTCTTCATATTATTTGATCTCCATAAAATAAAATAAAGCCACATCCAGTTTAAGATGGAGAAAGGAAGGTTGTATGGATTAATTCCTGATGCCTGCCTGATGTGACATGTCAAGACAGCTTAGGGAACCAACCAGATTCCATCACACCACTAACATATAGAACCATACATACCTGTTCTCCATGGCACTATGTGAGGCCTGAACTTCCTATTTGATCCCCTAACCAGGTGCTGCTATTTGCTGCTTCCATTTCATCACATGGACTTGGTGAAAATACAATCCCCCTCAACCTTTTCCCTGATAACTTGTAACTTTCCTCCTCTGCATTTTTATTCATCTTTCACTCATTCTTGATTCAGTCTTAGCATCATGTTATCCCCATTTTATCTTTTTTCTTCTTCCTTCTTCTCCTGCTGTTGTTGAGGGGAGAGAAAGGGGAGGTTGTATTTTGTTCAAACTGGGGGATTCTCTGTTAGTTTTTGCATGGTTTCAGGCAGCTGCTGGCTCATTGCAATTGTTATGTGGGCAGATGTGTCAAGCAGATGTGTCTGAGGGTGGTGAGATTTTTTTTGTTATCTTTTTTTTAGCTGCTTCTTTTTATTTGTTAATAAAACTTGTTAAATATTTTCTTTACTGTAATATTGTCCTCACTTTTTTCATGTTTTTTAAGACCTTGGGAAATCAAAACCAAGGCACAAGGGCAGAAAAAAGGTATCAAAAAATCACTTGTCATACATTGGAAAAAGGGCTGGAAAAGAGAGGTTGTGATTAATATGAGAGAATTAAAAATGTGTGCAAATTCCATAAGAAAATAAACCTATCAAAAGTGGGCTCATATATTGAATAAGGTTACTGAAAAATAGATCTCCACTTTTATCACTTGTTTTTCTTGGCGTAACTGCAGCATTTTGTCCCCATTGCATATTTAAACCAGATAACTTGTACATTACTTTTTCTTCCTGGAAGACTCAGGATAATTATTGGTGTAATGACCCTCTTTACCTGACCACGGCTTGCTCTGGGAAATCAAGAGGTGGCAGAATATTCTTCACATCATTCCAACAACCTCTGTTAATTCTTTTTCTAACCCAGAAAGCCACCAAAAATCAAATGTGGTCTTGAAGCGCAGACAAATGTTAATTCCTTAGAAACGTGATTAACATCCTTTGTCAGGACTAATTCCTACACAAGAAAGAAGTCAAGGAAAGGAGCAGAGGAGCTGTGTGGTTAAACAGGGAGCTGCTAGGTAAACTGAAGAAGAAGAAAGCCTATAAATCATGGAAGGAGGGGATGGCCACTTGGGGTGATTATAAGGCTCTGGTGAGAGAATGTAGGGATGCAGCTGGAAAGGCCAAGGTCTCCTTGGAATTAAACGTTGCAAGAGAGGTCAAGGACAACAAGAAGGGCTTCTTCAAATACATTGGAGGTAAAACTAAAACTCAAGGTAATGTAGGCCCCTGCTGAATGAGGTGGGTGCCCTGGAGACAGAGGATACAAGAGAAGAAAGAGATACTCAACACCTTCTTTGCCTCTGGGGGCTGTCTTGAAATCAAGCCCCAGACTGCTGAGACTCAAGAGGAAGTTGAGGCAAGAGATGAGCCTGCCTTGGTTGATGAAGACTGGGTTAGGGATAAGTTGATCAAACTGGATGTAAACAAATCCATGGGCCCAGATGAGATTCACACGCACATACTAAGGGACATGGCGGAAGTCATTGCTAAGCCACTCTCCATCATCTTTGCTAGGTCCTGGGGATCAGGAGAGGTGCCTGGGGACTGGAGGGTAGCAAATGTTACCCCAATCTTCAAAAAAGTTAAAAAAGAATACCGTGGTAACTACAGACTGGTCAGCCTCACCTCCATCCCCGGAAAGGTGATGGAACAATTTGTTCTAGAAGCTGTCTCCAGGCAAATCAAGGACAGGAGGGTCATTAGGGACAGTCAGCATGGCTTTACAAAAGGAAAGTCATGCTTGACCAACCTGATAGCCTTTTATGAGGGCATAAACAGTGGATAGATGATGGCAGAGCAGTGGATGTGCTCTATCTTGACTTGAGTAAGGCTTTTGACACAGTCTCTCACAGCATCCTTGCAGCCAAACTGAGGCAGTGTGGTCCAGATTTTTAGGTAATGAGGTGGATCATGAATTTGCTACAGAGTAGAAGTCAGAGAGTAGTGGTTAATGCGACAGAGTCTGGCTGGAGGCCTGTATCTAGTGGAGTGCCCCAGGGGTCTGTGCTGTCTTGTTCAATCTATTGATTGATGACTTGGATGAGGGATTGGCATGCACTGTCAGCAAGTTTGCTGATGACAAAAATCTGGGTGGCGTTGCTGACACCCCTGCAGACTGTGCTGCCATTCAGCAAGACCTGGACAGGCTGGAGAGCTGGGCTGAGAAAAATTTAATGAGGTATAACAAGGGAAAGTGTGGAATCTTGCATCTTGGCAAGAACAACCCCAGGTACCAGTTTAGGCTGGGGACTGATCTGTTGGAGAGTAGTGTAGGAGAAAGGGACTTGGGGGTCCTGGTGGACAACAAGATGACTATGAGCCAACAGTGTGCTCTTGTGGCCAAGAGGACCAACAGCATCCTGGAATGGATCAGAATGGGGGTGGTTAACAGATCAAGGGAGGTTCTTCTCCCCCTCTACTCTGTCCTGCTGAGACCACACCTGGAGTATTGCGTCCAGTTGTGGACTCCTCAGTTCAGGAGGGATGTGGAGCTGCTGGAGAGAGTCCAGCACATGGCAACGAGGATGATGAAGGAGATAGAGCACCTCTCTTATGAGGAGAGGCTGAGGGAGCTAGGTCTCTTTAGCTTGGAGGAGACTGAGGGGTGACCTCATTAATATCTATAAATATTTGAGGGGGGGGTGGAGGATGGAGCTGGTCTCTTCTCAGTTTCATCTAGTAATAGGACTAGGGGCAATGGTTGTAAGCTGGAACATAGAAGGTTCCACATCAATCTGAGAAGGAACTTCTTCCCAGTGAGGGTGACGGAGCACTGGAACAGGCTGCTCAGGGTGGTTATGGAGTCTCCTTCTCTGGAGACATTTAAGACCCGCCTGGATGTGTTCCTGTGTGACTTGGTCTAGGTGATCCTGCTGTGTCAGGGGGATTGAACTAGATGATCTTTCAAGGCCCTTCCAATCCCTAACGGTTCTGTGATTCTGTAATTCAATAGCAAATTAACCAAGTTTTTCCAAGTGTTAATAAGGTCTTTGCATGGCACCCTTTGTATTTGGTTTGCATGGCAAGATTTTGGTAGTGCGTGGGCTACAGGTGTGGCTTCTGTGAGAAACTGCTAAAAGCTTCTCCTGTGTCTAACAAAGACAATGCCAGCTGGCTCGAGGATGGACCCACCACAGGCAAATGCCAAGTCCATCAGAAACAGTGGTAGCAACACTCTCACAACATATTTAAGAAAGGAAAGCAGCAGTCAGAGAGAAGAGAGTGTTGATGTGAAACAAAACAGCAGAACAAGGAGGAGGAAGGAGGTGCTCCAGATGCCAGAGCATAGATTTCCCTGCTGCTTGTGGTGAAGGCTTCATTATCGTGCAGAAGGGTAGGGGTTGGAAAAGACTTCTAGAGATCATGTAGTCCAACCCCCCTGCTAGAGCAAGTTCATCTGCACTTAGAGCAGGTTGCACAGGAATGCATCCAGCAGGTTTTGTGTCCATGGTGAGGCAGGCTGTCCACCTGCAGCGCATGAAGATCCATAGTGGAGGAAACACTCACCTGCATCCTGAGAAGGATCCCACACCAGAGCAAATGGATGTACCCAAAAGAGGCTGGGACCATGTGGAAAGCTCATGGTGGAACAGGTTCCTGGAAAAACCTGTGGACCCATGAAGAGTGAAAGGTTCATGCTGGAGCAGGTTTGCAGTAAAGACTTCCGACCCCGCAGAGGACCCATGCTGAAGCAGTCTTCTCCTGAAGGACTGCACCTCATGGAAGCAACTCATGTTGATGCAGTTCATGAAGAACTGTAGCCCTGGGGAAGGATTCACATTAAGTTTGTGGAGGACTTCCTTGTGTGTGATGGACCCCATGCTGGAACAGGGAAAAAGTGAGAGGAGTCCTTCCCCTGAGGAGGAAGAGCAGAGAAAAACCTGTGAACCGATCACAACATTCATTCCCCATCTACCTGTGCAGCTGGACGAGAGGAATAAAATGAAGCCTGGGAATAAGGCAGTGGTGGGGGAAAAAGTGTTTTTTAAGGCTTGGTTTGATTTTCCATTGCCATACCCTGATTTAATGGGTAATAAACTCAACTCATCTGCCCAAACTGAGACTATTCTGGTTGTACTAGTACTTGATGAGTGTTTTTCCTGCTCTACACTTTGTTTTGTATTCTCTTTCTTGTCCAGATGAAGAGCATTTGTGACCCTAGCTGGATGCCAGGGACTGACCAACATACCACACCTTTATTTTACAAGCCCCAACCTGCACCTTAACAGAAATCTGATAATATTTTTTGTACCTTCATAATGCATGCTATTGCGTGCTACATATATTTTTATGAATTATATTACAAAAAGACAATTTTAGATAAATTTTTAACACTAAATTCAATGGAAAAGCAATTTCTTTTATAGGAAAATATTTTGAAACAGTTCTTAGCACTAGATAAAAATACTTTGTGTTCCATGGAAAGAGATCATTTGTTTATTTGAGGACTGGGTTAGGGATCAGTTGAGCAAACTGGATGCACATAAATCCATGGGCCCTGATGGGATGCACCCATGCTTGCTAAGGGAGATAGAGGAAGTCATTGCTAGGCCAGTCTCCATCATCTTTGCTAAGTCATGGGGATCAGGAGAGGTGCCTGGGGACTGGAGGATAGCAAATGTCACTTCAGTCTTCAACAAAGTTAAGAAAGAGGACCCAAGTAACTACAGACTGGTCAGCCTCACCTCCATCTCAGGAAAGGTGATGGAACAACTTATCCATGAAGTTGTCTCTAGCAAGGACAAGAGGGTCATTAGGGACAGTCAGTGTGGCTTCAGCAAAGGAAAGTCATGTTTGACTAACCTGATAGCCTTTTATGAGGGTATAACCAGGTGGATAGATGATGGCAAGGCAGTGTATATGGTCTATCTTAACTTCAGTAAAGCATTTGACTTAGTCTCTCACAGTAGCCTTGCAGTCTAACTGAAGCAGTGTGGTCTAGATGATCAGGTAGCAAGGTGGATCGTGAACCGGCTGCAGAATAGAAGCCAGAGAGTAGTAGTCAGTGGGACAGAGTTTAATTGGAGGCCTGTATTTACTGGAGTCCCCTAAGGGTCAGTACTGGGACCAGTCCTATTCAATCTATTCATTAACAATTTGGATGAGGGATTAGAGTGCACTGTCAACAAGTTTGCTGGTGACACAAAGCTGGGAGGAGTGGCTGACACCCCAGCAGACTGTGCTGTCATTCAGCGAGAGCTGGACAGGCTGGTGAGCTGGACAGGGAGAAATTAATGAACTATAACAAGGGCAGGTGTAGAGTCTTGCATCTGGGCAAGAAAAACCCCTGGTACCAGCATAGTTTGGGGACCAACCTGTTGGAGAGCAGTGTAGGAGAAAGGGACCTGGAGGTCCTGGTGGTCATCAGGGTGACCATGAGCCAGCAATGTGCCCTTGTGGCCAAGAAGGCCAAGAGCATCCTGGGGTGGAACAGAATGGGGCAGGTTAGCAGACTGAGAGGGATTCTCTTCCCTCTCTACTCTGCCCTAGTGAGACCACATCTGAAATATTGTGTCCAGTTCTGGGGTCCTCAGTTCAAAAAGAACACAGAACTGCTGCAGAGAGTCCAGCACAGAGCCATGAAGATGGTGAAGGGAGCAGAACAACTCCCTTATGGGGAAAGGCTGAGGGAGCTGGGTGTTTTTAGCTTGGAGAGGCAGAGACTCAGGGGTGACCTCATTAATGTTTACAAATTTGTGAAAGGTGGGTGTCAGGAGGATGGAGCCAGGCCCTTCTCAATATCATCTAGTGATAGGACAGGGGGAAATGGGTGTAAACTGGAACATATGAGGCTCCACATAAATATCAGAAATAACTTATTCACAGTGAGGGTGACAGAGCACTGGAATGGGCTGCTCTGGTAGTTGTGGAGTTTCCTTCTCTGGAGACATTTAAAACCCACCTGGACGTGTTCCTGTGGAATTTGGTCTAAGTGATCCTGCTGTGTTAGGGAGATTGGACTAGATGATCTTTCGAGGTCCCTTCCAATCCTTAATGTTCTGTGATTCTGTGATTTGACATCTTCCTTAAAAACTCTTTACAGAAGAATAAAGTACACTAACAGATATGGCAAAGCGTTTCAAATACTTTCCTCTGTTTTGTCACAATGTCTTGCAATTAAATTACCATTTCTGAAAAAAAATGAGACAGAACATAAGTTATTTGGTGTTAATATCAGATACATTGTTCAAGCAGTGGTCACGTTCATTTTCTTTTCTCTGCTTTGAAGAAATTTAGTCATAGTTGCTGCCAGAGGTTTGGAAAGCCAACTAAGTTTTCCCTTGTCTGAAATATTTGTGTTCTTATGGGAATAAATGCTAGGATAGAATATTTTTATGATTATGTAATAATCACATCACAAAGGTCAGAACTGTGGTTGTATGAACAGTCTTCACTACATCAAATCTTAATTCTTGGAGGCAGTGTTGTAAACTCAGAGTACCTATTAGCATCATATTCTGTTGCCATCAGAATGAATGGTATGTATTTGATCTTTATCATCTATAGGTAGCTCTCACACAAAGTTTAATGATAACAGACTTCCTCACATCTCTGTCTTCCCTATGACTTGTCAATTTCACAAACCCTCTCAGTCACTCCTGTGTCATTCTTGTATTTTCTGTTTTTCAGCTTTCATTTCCAAATGTTACATCTGAGGAGAGTTTTTTTTGGTTTTGTTTTTTGGGATTTATTTTTTTTTACCTTTACACCAAGTTTTAGTTTAGCAAGGTAGGTCTCTCTCTCTTTTTCATGTTCTCCAACAATTTACTGTCTCTTACAGAAACACACACCCCCCCTTTTTTTTTTTAAGCACTAATAAAACACTTCTTAGTTTCAGTTAGTGTGGATAACAACTTGGGAAGCTTAAAGCAGGAAAACAAAAGAGAAAGCAGGTTTACATTAACGATCCATAATGAGGAGAAACATGATCAGAAGGTACATGCCCCATATGGACAGAGAAGACCCAGACACAAGCCGTTCTCAGAAGAGAGCAGGCTGAGGATTAGACTATATTTTTGCAAGGAAGTCCATTCATTTCATAGTTGTATCATCGTTAGTGCTTCCATTACTTAGGGTATTAATAAGAACAATGTGTAAACCTAGAAGAGTGTCAGGACTTGGAGGCTGGTTTTCTTTTTTGATTGGTGAAGGACGTCATATCTCTGAACATGGGTTTGGGTGTACCCAAACTGAAATTGTGCAAAGCTACCTTAGTACAAAAAACTTTGCTCTGTTTTGTTTCGGTGATTACCACTAACAATAACAGCAAGTGGTACTGCAACCAGTGTTGGTTATCGTTATGAATAGAGTCTACAAACGTTGCTTCTACTTTTCTTATGCCTTTTGAAAATCCCAGCCAACCTTTTCCGGATTAGCCTTGGCAGGTCCGACTGACAGAACTACAGCAGTCTATTAATTTGTAGTAAAAGGCAGAAGGACCTGCTGGACAACATTTCCAATAAAATATCAATACACTCCACTTTAAAAATAAAATGTAGGAAAGCTAAATATATCTGCTTTTACATCTGGGCTGACATCGTATGGTATGGGATATCCCTTTGTTGAGTTTGGGTTAGCTGTCCCAGTCATCCCTCAGACTACTGTTGGGAAGAATGTTAGGAAATAAAAAGAACCCCATCTCTGGTGCTCTCCCAGCTATGCCAAGTACACATAAGCATACTGAACGTTGCAGTATCCCTCCTCTCTGACCCTGCCTAAAGCCTGACTCATCTATAAACAGAGTTCCAGTTGTCTCTGTCTTCCTTTGCACTTCCCTTTCCTGTCAAACTCTTAACTAAAACTTGTTAACTATTTCAGTTTCTGCTTTCTTCTAGAGAAATTGGTGTACTCTACTATAGTAGAATACCAGGTTTATTCTGCCTAGCAACTCCACGACCCCAGTGGCTGCACTAAAGCTAGAGGCTGGTTAACAATTAAAATAGCTCAACCCAAACTCCTACCGAGAGCCCTTAATTAAGCTGGGGTGATTCCCACATCCATCCACTGCCTCAGCATCCCGGCAGTAACAGACCGCAGGACCTGCCCGACCCACCGCAAGCCACGAGGTGGCAGAACAAAACCACGGTCATGGCTGCCGGCAGGGGAACGGGGAAGGCAGACCTAGCTCTCACTTCCCAGCTAAGGCTGCTCGGGTTGCCACCCTCTGTGAACAGCTTTGTAGTTGGTAGATAAAGGCACACGAGCCCTCAAGCACCTACCTGTTCGTCAGTAGACAGTCTTTTCTTTCTCTCTCTTCTGCTATCAGGTTAGCAGGTGCTCATATTTTTTCTAGTTTATGGAGAAATTTAATATGAGATTTTCAGGGGGATGTGGGATGAGCAAAACAGCTGCAGGAGTAAGTGAACAAATACAAGCTTTTAAACTGATGTTCACTTTACAGTAATTTACATGCCTTTCATCTACATACAGCAAGCTACAAGGTATGGGTTTACCAGAAAAATCAACCCTGCTTCCCACACACCTTCAGTTTCTTTCAGCAAAGTCCATCTCTGCTCCTACTGGGCTGAATCTATCTAAAACATGAACTACACCTGCATACTCTCCCCCACCAGAGCAGATGTAGCTGTTTCCCCTTCATTTTAAAGTACTCATATGCTTTGTTATGATGTGATAACTTTTGTGGTAGAGATTCTTCAATTGCACAACATTGTTTCAATGTGAAACTAGAACAGTGAAATAACCTCAAAGTGGAGAACAGCTGGAATGTTGTCTGTGGTCAGCTCCCAGCCTTTCCCTTTGGGAAGGACTTAGTGAAAGCCCCCTCTGAAATGACAGAATTCCTTCCTTTAATGGCATTGCACAAAAGGGGATTTACCACAGCAAGAATTCCAAGACAGTCAATTGCTCTTACCTGATCTATTTTGGTCTGTCACCAATGCACACACAGTGACCTCCTTTTAGTGCAAGAGATACCTATGATTTTTTTTTAATTTACAGATCATCTACAGAACATACTTTTTGCTAAATTAATTCTAGACAAGAATCAAGTTTAAGTGTAGTACAAAGGACAAGGACAATTAGTTACAAAGTCAGAATAATTTTACATTAGTTAATGTGTCAGATGTAATGGTTTGAGACTGGAGGTATGGCAGCAGTTGTGGGAGAAGGTGGGGGGTGGCACTGCCAGTTTGACCCTCTAAGAAGCTTTGTGAAGCTTCCTCCCAGCTCTGGGTTAGATCACAATATAGGCAGTTAGGTCATTTGGCTTCCCAGTATTAGAAAGCACAAGAAATCATTTGATTCAGAAGACCATGCACATCAGACTGAGTTGCTTCATTCAAGCAGAGCATGAATGATGTACAGGATCCAAGGGGCAAATTGATTAAGCAATTGGTTGCAAAACCAACTCATGCGTAGTCAATAGTAGCACAAAGGTTTTCAAGTGTTCTGCAAATTGTTCAGCTGGATGGTCATTTCACCATTATGGATCAGAAATGACAGATTGCAAGTGACTAATGTACAGGGTGACACCCCTTCCTGGATTATGAGGGAGCTGTTCACTAAAGGGGAAATACATGATTAATTATGTCCCACATCTGTGTGTTGCTGAATGTAAAGGATTACTTGTCCAATCTCATTTTGTTAGGGGCTAATTGTAACCTGAATGATGTAATCTGAGTGAGTAAATCTCCCAGTAGTGATACAGAACTTGGTGGAAGCTGCAGATTTTCTGTATGTGGCCTTTGCAAGCTGAAGCCACAAAAACTTTTAGTTACACAGTGATGATGGATTAGTAAATGTATGTTCATGCTTTTGTTTAACACCTTGGCTTCCAGTTGCCTTTTAGTTTCTGTCCTTAAATTTAGACCTTTCCAAAATGGTCATTTGTCCCATACTGGGAGCTTTCTCTTCCCCTCATAGGGAGTACAGGAAAAATACGTAATTTAGCTTCATTCTTAGAAAAGAAGCAAGTCCCATTTTATCATTGTGCTACAATAACCCAGGCTTTCCAGATGACAAAGGACACACTTAAATTTGGTGGCCAAATGGGATGCTTGTTTTTCTTTCTACTGTGACACTTATCACAGGAACTGACACTGGTACCATCATTTGCCAGTAAACCATTGCTTAATTATAAATTCAGATCTGTGAAGAGTGAGTATATGTGATGCTATGTGTGAGCAGGAAGGCTGCAGGAAAGATGGATAGACACAAATAAGGATGGCAAGCATGACTGGGTTGAAGTAGAGCAGAAAAGCAGGAAACTGAATAAGTAAGAACAAAACTCGCTAAACAAGGCTGTCTACAGATAACTACAAGACATGCTTTTCTCTGGGTCTCGGTACTCTGTACATTCTTATCCCTCCACTGTCAGGAAATAATTTGAACTCTGAAAGATTAAAGAATGACTTTGTCCTCTAGAGGGAAGAACTACCCGCTGATAGCAACATTTATTCTGTTTATTCAAATGAGTAGCTTACTGAACTCTGTTTACTCAAGTAACACCATTTCATGCTGTCAGAATAACTACAGCTAAGCACTTCTCCAACACAAAATACAATTCTGTCAGAATCAAAGTACTTCAAAGCTCAGTAACTTTGCCCAACACTTCATCCCAAGGAAAAGAGCTCACTGGTGTCAAATCATCTGATCGTTCAATTTAAAACCAAATTCTAACTCCAACATACAGCTTTTCTCTTGTAGTGAAAGTAAGAACTCTTTTCTTTTATTTTCCTTTGCTTGCACTAAGAACATTTCGGTCTTGCAGAACTGAAGTGCCATGTACATCTGCAACCCATTTATTAGACACCTATTTGAAGAATAGTATTTTGTTTGAAACTGAAGTGAAAAAGCTTCATCACTGTGATGAAAAAAAAAGTTCTGTTCTTTCCCTAGGTCTATGATTTATATTATTTCATGTCCATGGGGTTGTTTTTTGTTGGTTTGTTTTCAGAGGATCAGTGCTTAATTCAGTAGATAGAGCATGATAAAAAATAGAGGAATATTCCTTTAGTAGGAATAGCCAGGGATGCAGAATACAGCAATCTCTTTTACATGTGTGGGTTTGTGTGTTGGACTGTTGAACATCATGACTTCTTTCACTAGGAGAACAAGTCTAAGTCCAAGCAACGTTTCCCTTCTCTCTGAACAATAAATCGCTAGGAGTAGGTGTTGCCCATGAATTTGTCTATAAAAGCTTATATTTTGATGTGCTCTTAGCACCTTGAAATTCATTTTTGCTCTGTTCTGTACTACAAGAGCTTATAAAACAGATAGATCAAGGGGAAAGCACAAACATTTCCATACATTTGAACTTGTTAGAAGTTTGTTTGCCAAGAGCGATGCCTTCTCCTAATTATATTTATTATTTTTTGTGTGTAAAAACACCAAAGTAATCCTTCTGGTTACTCCATGTACTTTATCTGCATATACACTTTGCCTTCCCTAAGAATACTGAAAGGGGGCTTCCTTTTGTTTCCTTCTGATCTAACCTAAGACGCATTTCATTGAAGAAGTACGAAATAATGACAAAATAATAGATGACAAATCATAGGAGACTGTGTGATGTGGTGGAGGAAATTGTAGAAGCTTTACATGCACCAGGAAAAATGGCAATGCTGTATTTCTCTCAGTTACGTAGATTACTGTTATAGTGTGACTTTGGCAGGTCTTAGCCTGAGGGATCAGGAGCAGCTATGGTCAAAAGCTGGGACTGAGAGAAAGAAGCACTACTTGTGATAGGGACAGATCATGACTATATAGAAACCTGAGAGGCTTTTCAGTTGCTTTTCTGAGATGATGTTCTTTGCATGAAAAATGCCATCCTTTCACTTAGAGAAAGATGGGTGATCTGTGCTGTTGTCAATATATAAACTACAGACTAGTAGGAGAAAGAGTACTTGTCTCATCTGGGGAAGTATTACATGTATTACAAGTCATTTCAACCTAAGAATTACTACTCTTTTCTTGTTTGTCTGAATTGGCTTCTGAGATTGATCACCTTGGAGAAATTAATCCAAACAATGGCAACTCCGAAGACAGACCATTTAATTAGGCCTGTTGCTCTTATTAAGAGATTTAGTTTTACCTTACAAGAGAGGACAGTGAAATATTAGCGAAATAGCCAAACACTAGTATATTAGGGAATGCATCTTTTAGAGTAAATCAGGCTACCAATCTATTCAGAAAGCATTCACCAGCAAGTGTCCTGTTATTACACCTGCAGAACAGCAGCCCATTATTGACCCAGTTGAATGTGAATGATGAGGAGGCTCTCTTCCAATACCTGCTTTTCAGTGCTCATTATGCACCTTCTAGCACGCACCTCCATCCAAGTTTCATTTTTCTCCACATTCACCCTCACTTGGATCCCTCTTCTCCACTCAGTGCTAAGACTTGGGAGAAGAGTTTTCTTTTTGCCCTTTCTGGCTATCCTTTTCCCCTTGAATGTTACTGACTCTGTAAGGCTTTAACAAAAGCTCTCAGTTACTACTCTTTGTAGTGGGTGCCGAGCTTACATTCGGCTCCACTAATTCGAGGTAGGCACAAGTTCTCTACACGGGCAACTTGTAGGTGGCCCGGAAGGCCTCCGGATGGCACTATAAGGACACATAAATGAGGCTTCGTTTTTGGTGACTAAGTGACAGGAAACGCTAAGCACCTCCATCCTACCAGACCCCAGATCACCACACAGGTAATTCACAGAGCACAGATGGCCCATTGTAATGAGAACCGGATTGGCGGAGGAGGTGTGTTGGAACAGGCTGTCCAGGGAGGTTGTGGAGTCCAGGTGATTCTGCTGTGGCAGGGGGATTGGACTAGATGATCTTTCAAGGTCCCTTCCAATCCCTAATGATTCTATGATTCTATGATTATGGAGGTTTTGTTCCCTCCTGTGTAGTCACAAATGTTTTCTATAATTGTCTTAGTTTTGCTCATTTGGAAAAGAAACAGAAGAATGTGGCTCATTAATCTCCTGCACCCAGCATAAGAAGGATACCAGAAGAGTGTCCTAGCCATAGTTCTATTCTGTGGCTACCCTTGCTGTTGAAGAAGGAATACCATATAATCATGAGACCTGAGGCAAACCAAGATTATGTCTGCTACAAGTAGTGTTTCAGATCCCACTTCCTGTAATATATATGGATGTTGAGTATTAGACTATGACTGGGTCCATTTTTATGCAGTCCTTCCAGTATGACTCTAAACATGAATCTAGACATTCATCAGATGTGTACCCTAACCACTAGAAACTGAAACTACTAGAAACTCAGCCTAGGCTACCATCAGACTGAATTTCCGGACTTATGACTCCTGCATTGCTGTCCACACAATGGACCAAATTATAGGCAGATATAAGCAGATAAAGCAGAACACCCAATACTGGTGATTAAAGCACTCCAGAGGTGTAAGACTGTTCTTGCCAGAATTCATGGTGGGCCATGGGAATCCTTTCCCTTTTTTGAGTAAGATTTTACCCTTTAGGCTGTTACGCAAAAAGATAGCTTCCTCCACATCCTTCCTTAAAGCAAAGTGGCCCGAGCTATGATATAGGCACCTGGTTCGAGGCATTCAGTCCAAACTGTGTCAAATGTTGACTACAAGGCAAAGCTAGTGAATAGATGCTCTGGCTGCTGGCTGAGAATTAGTGATTAGGTGTCAAAATTTCAAGATAAGCAAAATTTAAGGAAGCTTTTTCTGTCCTTTTTTCACATTGACTATTAATCTGTACTCAGAAAGTGAAACCCTGCTGCTATTCTTATTAAATTGATAAGCTTCTCCCTTTCTTCTACCTCTGTCTAATAACTGATACTATTAATCAGCCTATATTGTCACACCATCATGGCTACTACAACACAACTGTATGGTAAAATGAAAAATCTTAATAGTGGAGTTTGTGTCATACAAGCATTTTCTGTACTAAGTCTTCTTTGGACTAACAATCCTCTCAAGATACATTTAATGCTTGATACTCCCGGTCAGTTCAGTATCAGCTGCAGTATAATCATGCTCACCAGTCAAGATAAGTTAGACCTCCTTAAGTCTAATTTTAGCTACCATGGCTATGACATAGTGCATTATCCATAGTAAGAACTAGAATGATTGGATGATTTCTGATAGAGAAAGCAAGACATTTGAAGCAACACAGCAAATTAATCCTGAGTGTAACTCTGTGGAAATGTTGTACCCAGTGAACGTACTGACTGAAATTACAATATCTGAAAATCTGCATCTGAAAGAGATGCCACAAGAAAAACCACGATTTACGGAAACACTGTGCTGTCTGGTTTGGAAGCAACTGACCATAACATGATTTTCCATGTGATAGTGTCAGTGGCTAGTACAGCGTAACAAAACCCCTCCTTTAAACACATAGTATGAAAAGCATTACATCAGTACATTTAACGCATCTTTATTAATATTGATTGTTATTTTTTTTTTACATTGTGTTAATCCATGTTTCCTGACTTGTTGGCTGAATGATGTGAGGCCCTATGGACAGCTGGATGTTATATCTCAGTCAGTAAATTTATCACTTTGCAAACCACGTTTTATTAATTTCCAATCTTTGAAAAGAATCTAATTGCAGCACACACAACCCATTACATATTTGCATATATAAGCAAATATAAAGGAAAACGTAGAGGAAAAACATGCTGCCAGATCATCTGATGTCACAACAAGCAAAAGATGTGATGTCACCTATAAAACTCTTGTAGAAATTTCTTTTCTTTTTTACTCTGCGTATAACCACACAGGTACAGAAGCAAATCTTCATGCTGAATTAATATACTTCAGATAGAATAAAGAATTGCTGTTATGCCTTGGTTTTTATTTTATAAATACAATGAACAGGTATTAACGTTATTATTTCTGTTGCAATACGGTATAAAGTTTCAGGCACCAATGAGTGCCTTGTGCTGAGGCACCCCAGAAACACAGCAGGAAGTTACAGATCCTTGAAATCCATTTTACTACTAGATGTTGTAGTTACTTCTAAATCTGTGATGGCAGTGAAAGCAGTGCTTTGGAAATGCTACTATTTTTTCTATATAAGTAACCCTGCAGGTTCTTGCCTGTTTATAAGTTGTGATTTCACAAATACATTTTTGCAACATTTATATTATTTATTGCAAACATCTTCAAATATTTCTTATCTTTTGGAGTGTGTCTTAGAACAGTCTAGGATCACTGGCACCCCAAAGGTGACAGGAAAATCATGGGGTCTTACTAAACTGACAAGTCCACCTATCTTTGCAGTGAATGGAAAGTCTGACTTTGTCTTCTGTGGGTGTTAAATATACCTGAAAAACTCCATGAAAATTCTTATAGCCGAACATAGAAGGTTACAAAAAGAATATATAGCATTTAGATTAATTTTATTTAACTGTCCATTTGTTAACTCCACATTAGAGGTCAATATTGTCAATGTATTTATCATATACATATCATAGAATCATAGAATCATAGAATCATTAGAGATTGGAAGTGACCTCAAAAGATCATCTAGTCCAATTCCCCTGCCACAGCAGAGTCACCTAGACCAACTCACACAGGAACACATCCAGGTCTTAAATGTCTCCAGCAACGGAGACTCCACAACCTTCTTGGGCAGCCTGCTCCAGTGCTCCACCACCCTCACTGTTAAGAAGTTCCTTCTCATGCATTTGTGTGTAAAACTTGTGCCTAACATTTTTACCATAGTAGCTCAGCTCATAAATTTCTTTAGATAATTGAATCTTGTAAGAAATATTTAGCTTTTGCCTAGCTTGCTGTAGTTTGAAAATGCAGTCACCTGAGCATTAAATCGTCATGCATCCAGAGACCACTTAACAATAGCAGATATTTCAAAAACACAATTTAGCATCAAAATAACTGTGGGATACCCTGTCATGTTGATTTACAAAAATAACAACTTTTTTTTTACCAACCTTATTTTTGTGGTTTGGTCTTTCCAAGAAAACATGTCACTGACCTACATATTTTTCAAACAGCTGTTATCACTGATCCAAAGTGAAAATTGAGATTTAGGATTAAATTTTAAAAAAAGAAAAGGAATGAGATAAAATCACAGAATCATAGAATGGCTTAATTTGGAGGGGACATCAGAGATCGTCCAGTTCTGATGCCCCTGCCATGGGCAGGGACACCACTCACTAGACCAGGTTGCCCAGGGCCCTGTCCAAACTGGCCTTGAACACTTTCAGAGGAGGCATCCACAACCTCCCTAGGCAAGCTGTTCCAGTGTCTCACCACCTATTAGTGCAGAACTCCAGGTGAGGTCTTACAAACCCATCCAAAACTGAACCTCAGTATCTCTTTTGCTTAACCTGGAAGATGAAGAAAGTCCACTTACTTATACCTAAGGAAACTAAAGGTTTGTTTCTACACTTGTTTAGAGACTTGCAAGTACTGATGCCATTGAAATGTCTCACCTTGATCTGGTTGAATCAAGCTGCATGAAAAACACATTAGCCAACACTTTACTTGAAATTGTGTTGGTATTGGCAACAGCTAGAGTCACCCTTTCAACAGAGTAGTTCATGAACATGCATTCCCACTGCATGAGAGCGCTCAAAAATCACAATTCCCAAGGAGGGGAGCTGGGATAGAAGTCCAAGACATGGATCCTGGGTGAGGTTGTCTTCTGAAGGCATGCAGGGCCTTCAAAGTTTCTGAATTTGTGATCCTTCACCTGTCTAGCTTAAGTCTTTCTCAGCCTGCTGGTAATTGGACATTATTTTCCAGGAGTCCAGCTGTCTAAATTCCTTTTGTGGGGGCACACTGGAATTCAATCAAGGACAAAATTCCTGGATAATAAGAGCTGCAGACCACAACACTTTAAAACCCGAGTCTTTATCTATCCCAAGTTACACCACAAGGGAAAACAATTAGAACAGAGAAATGTCTATATGCCTGTCAATGCTAGCTCTTTAAAATCTCATTCCACCTGTACCATGCCACAGCATCTGCTGTTAGCATTAAAAGCAATAAGCAGAATTTCCACAAGCCAATAATACCTGCAGTAACATACATCAGCTTCTAGCAATACAGAGAAAAACAAAAGTAGTAACAAACTCTGGCTTTTACTTACCTCTGTCTCTTAATGAAAGTTTCATATTTTTTGTATAGATGGTTCATGGCAACTTTAGACTTCACATACCTAAAAAAAGTGATGGTGCTAATTATGCTGGTGGCGTGTTAGGAATCTGAGAAAATCTGTGTTTGAGTCGCTACTGATTTGGGAGTACTAGAAGACATTCAGTTTTACAATGAATCCAACCAAACTCTTTCTTATACTCTGACCAGTATGCAGTTCTATCCCTTTTGAATAATTTCTAGAGACTGAAATGTTTTGAGGTTCATAAAACCAGTACAGAGGACGAATAGCAAGAACATCCTATGATCCTATGATCCTATGGTCTTCCTCCTTCTATGTTTCCAAGGCCATGAAAGAATGAACTCATAATCTAATGACAAAAATTCAGACATTATAAAAATATCTGCTACCATTAGATATGACAATGACCTTTTTACTCCTTCACATTTCCCAGATGTAATAGAAGCTATGGTACTTTAGCCATGGATTTATAAAGGAAAATATTAGCCTATGGCTTCTTTTCCCATCTTTCTTCTTATATCCACAAACAATGTGCCAGTTATGATGCTTTTTTTTTAAATTCTAACTAAAAGTAAATAAATTTTCAAATTGAAGCTAAATCAACCCAAAGAGCACAATTAATTAAATAAAGGGCATTACTTGTCCCCATAAATATCCTTTTATCTTCTCTGGTGTCAGAGTAAGAACTGAATAAGCCAGTTAGACATCACATCACCCACAGATGGTAAAGGGTGGCTAGATCAGGTACAGAGTCCTCCTTCTTCTCACCATGCAGACACATGACACAGTGCTGCTAACTGACGTGGAAACCAGCCAAAGCTATCAAAACCTTCTCTACACCCGGAGATTGCTGACCTGCATGTTTACAAAAGGAATAAATCAAAATGTGGAATAAGAAACTGGGGGGAAAAAAGGTGTATTTAAAGAGTTTGTGTGGGAACCTAGACATGAAGCAAGTATACACAGTTGCACTTGCTACCATATGGGTACACACAGAAAAGCAAGGTGGAGGAAGACCATAGGGACCTACACATCCGCTTTTTTCACAGATTGTAGAGGTATGTGTGGAGAGAGCCCTGTATCCTACACAAAACAACAGTGATTGAGTCTGCTGCATGCACTTGGGGATAAGCAGTTTTTAAGTTACTCTGCTATTGACTTCTAAGTCAGGGTATTATTGACAATTAAGCTGACATAAGCAAAGACCGCCAAAAGAAGTGTCTTCTCCTTTCACCTGACTCTTTCCCCAAATCCCATTGTGTTTCTAACACAAAGGAAGATCAAACAAACTAAAATGTAATCTGAACATGGCAAAATAGAATTAATTTACACCCAGATCATTTTCATAGAATCATAGAATCATTAGGGATTGGAAGGGACCTCATCCAGTTCAATCCCCCTAACACAGCAGGATCACCCAGACCAAGCCATACAGTCAGTCTGGGTTAGAAGGGACCACAAGATCACCCAGTTCCAATTCCCCTACCATGGGCAGGGACACCCCACCCTAGATCAGGCTGGCCAGAACCTCATCCAGTCTGGCCTTAAACACCTCCAAGGATGGGGCCTCCACCACATTCCAGGGCAACCCATTCCAGGCTCTTTTGACAATTAGAGCCATAGTCCCACAGCTAATTGCTAATGTAGACACAAGGAAGACTGCAACGACATATGTGCAGGGACTGGGAAAGAATAGCACCTAATTCTTTATTCAGTATGAAACAACCCTCAAACCTCCAATATTTCTCTTTCAGAAGAGAGAAAGTGAGAGCCATGCTCCGACTCTTTTATTCAGTCTGCTTTTGCTGAGCATGCCTATGAGAAAATGGCATGCCTACCAGGACTTTTGCCTGAAGCATGAAAAATACAGTACATTTATTCTATTAGCATTTTATATAGTGATTAGCGTCTAATTACAAATCATTATAGTAATGGTGCATTTAGCAAGTGTATCCCAACAACACTATCTCCAGCCTCGTTATTAGCTGAGCAAGTCATCACCTGCAGGCACTGAACCTGGAAATTCAAGATAAACTATGGCCTTCTGTTACTACAGCTGAAAGTCAGCTCTCCTACTCAGAACTGCCACAGACTGCACAACAGCAAAATGCGTGCACACGAGTTGTAATGTCTGTTTTCTCCTTGCAAAAGCCCATACCATGATGCACATGCTTCTGACAATCACACTTCTATCATTGCAGACATTTAGATCTCAGGCCCTGGATCAGCCTAGAGTTTTGAGGGGTTTTTTTTTCATTACTCTGTTGCCCAAAAACAGCCAAGAAGGCTATTGGATGGACCTTCCTCACCTACTGCTCTTTTACAGGTGAGCTCTTTTACCAGGCTTGATCTGAGATCTGTAGTACCGCAACAGCTTTCTGTGTTGCTACAAACCCCATATACAGTTTTTTTAAAAGTACATAGAAAGCTTTTTTCCATCCTTTTAGAAGCCTAGCTGCATCCAGTTATGCTCTGAGAATCATACAATGGTTTGGTTTGGTAGGGACCTTAAAGATTATGTCGTTTGACTTGCCCTGCCATGAGCAGGGAGACCTTCCACTAGACCAGGTTGCTCAGAGCCTCATCCAATCTGACCTTGAACACTTCCAGGGATGCCACTGCCATTCTGGCAGTCTGTTCCAGCACCTTACTACTCTCATGGTGAAGAATGTCTTCCTTATATATAAGCTAAATCTACCATATTTCAGCTTAAAACCCTCATTCTATCACTACACATCCATCTCCAGCTTTTCTACAGGCCCCCTTTATGTATTGAGAGGTTGTTATAAGGTCTTCCTGGAGCCTCTTCTTCTCTAGACTGAAGTACCCAAACTCCCTCAGCCTTTCTTCATAGAAGAGGTGTTCCTGTTCCCTGACCATCTTTGTGGCCCTCCTCTGGACACATTCCAACACATTCACATCCTTCTTATGTTGGAGGTTTCAGAGCTGGACACAGTATTCCAGGTGGAGCCTCACAAGAGCATAGAAGAGCAGCAGAATCACTTTCTGCAGCCATGATTGCTTTCATGAAGCCCAGGATACTCTAAGGTTTCTGGGCTGCAAGCACAACTTTCTGGGTTATGTTGAGCTTCTGGTCTACCAACCCCCATGAATCATTTTCAGTAGGGCTGTTCTCAATGTAATCATGCCCAGTCAGTATTTGTGCTTGGGATTGCCTGAGCCGTGGTGCAGGACCTTGCCCTTGGTCTTGCTGAACTTCATGAGGTTTGCATGAGCCCACCTCTCAAACCTGCTGAAGTCTTTCTAGATGGCATCTCTTCCCTCCAATGTGCTGACCACACCTAAGGGTTGCTGAAGGTGCTTTTAGTCTCACTAATAGCAGTTGTCAGTAAAGATGTTAAACAGCACTCATGCTAATGCCAGTCCCTGAGGAATGCTATTTGTCATTTGCCATTCGTTCATGACCTTCTTAAAGTCTTCCAGAGTCTGGTGGGCTCCACCTAACTGCTCAATTCTTTGTTGTCTATTTCCTTTCTGTTCTGATTTCTTTGCATAAGCAATAGTATTCCAGGAGCATATCTTCTCCCAGAAACAACTGTTTGTACTAAAGTAAATTAATTTTCTCAGAAGCTCACCACCTTTATAAGAGAACAAAATAGACAAACTATTGATAAAATAGTTATTATCTGTCACATCCTGCAAAATAAAACTGTTTGTGCCAGCCTTTGAAATTCACACACTGTCACCATAATATCAGAAACAAAACAGTGACCCCAGCTGAGATGAAAAAAGCTTTGACCAGAACTTGAAAATTAATCAGAAATCTGTTTAGTTTTCATAATACACAGACATGTGTGTTTTTTATCATGACAAATATTTACCAATAGAGAACTTTTAAAGGAAACTATCCCTTTGTAAATGAAAAAGCGGAGAATTGATCATTAGTATAATGCTCCTTGCAACCCAGACACTGTGATCTGTGAGACTAAATACAAGATAAGTACACTAAATACCAGATAAAATTAAAATACTTTTCCTCTAGAATGTTTCCAGTTAACTTGATAGATCCTCATACAGTAAAGTACTGAGGTCCGAGGGCAAAAGGCAGTGGCAGCAACATTAGGTTGAGGATTGTACTGACATAAACAGCAATTTGCACACACCCATGAGAGCGAAATGCTTTAATGCTGCACTGTGTGTCTGGGAACATCCAGACCTCCATCAGTTCAGATGTAGCAGCATCTAAGGGCACTCTCGCATGTACTTTACTTGTATAGACATATTAGTCGTTGTGCTGTGCCTTAAGTTTCAGTCTCTGACTGCTTTGAGACGCTGAGCTAACTCAGTGTGGATAGTCTTTTGTAGCTACATTTGTAGGTGAGCATATCTATATAAATTTTTGCGTGAGTGAGGCTTTAAATGTTGTCCAGTCACTAATTCTCAGGCATTGTTTAGAACTGTCTGTGCAGGGAATAGAAGAAATTATTTTGGCTAACATACCATTTGTTTAGTCTATGAAAAATAAAGTTTATGCCAATATGTAGATTTTAATAATTTCTTTTTTATAGTAAAATATGTAGTCAGTTGTTCATTTTCATTCAGTTACATGTTCCTTCATATATTACCATACTGATAGAAAATGAATATATTCCTATATATTCATTTCACTTTCATCATCCATTTTCTCAACAAAAGTTAATGCCTGAGCTAATGGACATCAGTAGCTTCTGAATCTAGAATCAGTGATCACTCCAAAATAAATATCAATCCTGCTAAATGCTCTGAATAATAATTTACAAGAGATTTATATGACATATAGGCTCACTTTGGGGAACATCAAGCAGTAAAATCCTTATCTGTTCTTTAAACCACTCTTTTTCTATTGTAGAATATTAATATTATATATTAATTTCTTTATAAATACACAAGCAACTTTATAACACAGCACACTATACATATCTTCGTGTATATTTCCCAAAGAATCTCTGAACACTGACATACTGACTCTAAATTAGAAGAATCAAGGAAGAGCCATAAGGATATATAAATTAAAATAAGAATGGGTTGCTTTTATATCAATTCCAATTTAATTGCAATCACTGTCACTAACTGGATTAAATACTTCTGTTTTCTCTTCCCATTATCATTTTTGTCATAAGAATGAGAAATCCAAACTTCATTCCTTGTCAGCTTTAGTCAACTGCTACACAGTTCTTTCACCTATCTACAGCTATGTCATTCTATTGGCTGGCTTTTCTACTTCTGTCATGTTTAAGCTTGCAGTAATGAACTGGAATGGATAACCAATCCCACATCTGCATACTGGAAAGGCCAAAGCAGTTCATCATTGTGTAATCAACAACATAAATCTTATTCTCATAAAAAAGTCTAACAAAAACATGCTAACATTAATTTATAGTGATAAAGATAACTTACATGGAGAAAACAGGCCCATCTTCTTACATTTTTCACTTTTATACTTTGTTATTGCATTAACAGTATATGTAATGCTTTAGATACAACAGTGTAGTATCATGCTTTAGATATGCATATATTCCATATATTGTGTTTAACACTAGTGCCTTTTTTATTTAATCTCAATGCTAATATATGGGTTTGAAGTTTATATGCTCTTCTAGAAAAATG
The DNA here is from genome assembly GCA_013400115.1 of Rhinopomastus cyanomelas. Classification (NCBI taxonomy): domain Eukaryota; kingdom Metazoa; phylum Chordata; class Aves; order Bucerotiformes; family Rhinopomastidae; genus Rhinopomastus; species Rhinopomastus cyanomelas. The sequence goes on from VXBP01010435.1 coordinate 52,441, forward strand.
GACTAAGCTATATTCATTTAAAATTCATTGGACAGGCTGGAGAGGTGGACACAAGCTAACCTCATGGGGTTCAACAAGACCAAATGTAAGGTCCTGCATCGAGGCAATCCTAAGCACAAATACAGGCTGGGCAGTGACTAGCTGCAGAGTAGCCCTGAGGAGAGGGACTTGGGGGTGCTTGTGGACAAAAAGCTCAACACGAGCCAGCAGTGTGCACTTGCGGCCCAGAAGGCAAACCTGATCCTGGGCTGCATCAGGAGAAGTGTGGCCAGCAGGTTGAGGGAGGTGATTCTCCCTCTCTACTNTCCTTTCTAACCCTGACTGTGTGACTTGGTCTGGGTGATCCTGCTGTGTCAGGGGGATTGGACTAGATGATCTTTCGAGGTCCCTTCCAATCCCTAATGATTCTATGATTCTGTGAACATATAAACATATCAGCAAATATTTGCATTGTTTTCAATCCAGAATGCCCAAAGTTTCTAGTTTTACGCCTTGATGCAAGAAAACTATTGAGTAAGTGCATATGGACAAGACCATCATCTACTGTAGGGCACATGTTTGCCCTGGAGGGTCTCTGCTGCCAAGACAATGTATCCTGGGCACAGCCATCTCCCACCTCCCATCCAGGAATCTGCAGGAGCAGGTTGTCAAGGAACAGACGAGGTGACATCTCCTGAAGGCCTCTCTCTGATCTGCTAATTGGGCCACCCCACTTGACATTAAAAGAGTTTTAAGATTACAAAGCAAGCACTCATGGAAATCCAAACATGAGCCTAGCTTGGCAAAGGTGTTAATCGCACCGCAAAATCCTGTTTTTGTCCTACCCACTGAATGATTAAGTATCCACTATTTCTTGGTATTTAGTTATTCTTCACTTAGTAAAGCTAATCAGAAGTCTGCAATGTGGGCAAATTTATTAATTAAGCCCTGGATTACATCCAAGGCTTATATCCTTGCCCATTAAGAGTGGGCAGTTTGTAGACACATTTAGCCACTTAATTTCAGAATTTTTATTTGTAGGTGGTGGTGTTAGTCTCATTTTAAACACAGAGAACAGAAGAGACAAACATTGAGACATAATAATTTCGTTTATTTTTTAGTAACCTGTGAGGGCCAGAAGCATATTCAGTAGAGATTAAAGCTTTGAAGGCATTAGTTGCTAATTATTTGCGCTAAATCTAAGAGAAACAGAATTTCTTCTTGGCCTATCATTATGCATTTTGCAGAATTTGGCTGTAGCTTTTATATTCATATTCACATGTTGTGTCCTACTGCACCACAAACAAGTGTTTATCACTGCACAGATGAGCTGTAAGGATGGAAAACATCCATATTATTTATGTCAGGAGTTGATACTAACTTGAAGAGTTAATCATTTTTATTGTACAAGTCACAAAATATATGAGCAATATGCCTGCAGAAGGAAGAAAAAATGTCAGTGGCTTTTTAACTGCTATGTATTTTGGTCAAGATAATACCTTAATTTCATATTCCAAGTGTATGGATTAACATGATAAATATGCAGACTTGCACAGCTAAGGTTAAGGTGCAGTCCACACTAAATATTTTATCATCAGCAAAGTGATGGTCCCGTATACAGCAAGTGACAGTTTTACTGGAAGTAGGAAGGGAGCCCAGGTAGCAAGGAATTTCGACTTGTCAGTAAAATAGAATGTATAATCTATTGTAACAAAGATATAGCAAGTCTGTTTTAATATAAATGTCACCTTAGTCAAACAGATTTCTAAGCTGGATGTTTGTTTTTCTAGGCTGCTAGGTGAAGAATAAACAAGCTCCTTGGATAGCATTTAAAAACAGTGTTTGTGTTAGACTGCTATTGCCAAGAGTTGGGAATGAGTATGTAAAATAAGTACCTTAGAATTTGCTGGATTGTGTTCCTCTACAGATATTTTCATTGTAAAATATACAATGAAAAAAGTATTAGTCACCAGCCATCAGAGTCTGCTCCAGTACCCACTAAAGCCAGAGCAAAAACTTCCACTGACTTCAGTGACTCTGCCCTGGTGAGATCACATCTGGAGTATTGTGTCCAGTTCTGGGCCCCTCAGTTCAAGAAGGACACGGAACTGCTGGAGAGAGTCCAGCGTAGGGCAATGAGGACGATGAAGGAGGTGGAGCACCTCCCTTATGAGGAGAGGCTGAGGGAGCTGGGTCTCTTTAGCTTGGAGAAGAGGTGACTGAGGGGTGACCTCATTAATGTCTATAAATATTTGAAGTGTGGGTGTCAGGAGGATGGAGCCAGGCTCTTCTCAGTGTCATCTAGTGATAGGACGAGGGGCAATGGTTGTAAGCTGGAACATAGGATGTTCCACGTAAATATGAGAAGGAACTTCTTCCCAGTGAGGGTGATGGAGCACTGGAACAGGTTGCCCAGTGTGGTTGTGGAGTTTTTAAAACCTGCCTGGATGTCTTCCTGTGTGAATTGGTCTAGGTGATTCTGCTGTGTCAGGGGGCTTGGACTAGATGATCTTTTGAGGTCCCTTCCAATCCCTAATGATTCTATGATTCTTTGATTCTGTGATACAGTTTGTGCCAAACATGTTTATATTGCCACAGACCTCACCTTGTCACAGACATCACCTTTCAGTTTGCCTGCTGCCTATCACAAGCATTTGGGACGAACAGGAGAGCCATGTAGGAGTGGAGGAGAAAGGCTTTTTGAGGAGCAAAGGACATCTACCCTAGGCAAAGGGAAGGAGACAAGAGAGGCAGAGCCGTAAGGGGAGTGATTCCTGAGGAAGCTATCTGTCTGTGTTGTAAATTAGAAGCGTGGAAACAACACAGGCTCTGAGAAAACCTGGGTGGGATCCTGCAGAGCTCCAGGGCTGAAGGGGAGTTTCCATGGGGAAGTCTGCAGTGGCAGGGAAAAGACAGGCAAGAAGCTAGGGAAACTGACATCCAAAACTAAAAAGAGGACAAAGTTGAGCAGAAGCAATAAACATTAGCTGTTGTGAGAACAAGAATCTCTGGAAATACTGGGTGTTGGTGGGTGAATGCAAGGCCGCAGAAGTTCAGCCTTGTGGTGCTAAGGATTGATTGCTAAGGACTCATTGAGACATGCAGAGTGATGGGCCACAAGACTCAGTGCCATGGAGGAAAGGTGCTGATAAGACAGGTGGACTCCATAGATTTTTGCACAAGAGTATGTGCCTTCAAACAGGACTAGCCTCAGTGAAACTTGTCAGGTGCCTTTGGCCAAGACTATACAACACAGAAAGGCACATGCAGCTGTTAATGCAAAGCTGCACAGAAAAAAACACATCAAATCAAGAGAGACAATTCTGCTAGATTTTGCACTTTACTCTCCTTATTCTCTCAAAACTCATGGAACAGAATAGCTGGATTTTATTCATTTCTTTTAATGAAATCAAAAAGGATAAAACCTCAAGTCATTATACGAACTTAATACAATATAAAGATATAATCTGAGGGTGAATTTAATGGTTTATGTTCTATATTGTTTTCCTGAATTTTGAATAAATATTTCTTAGTACACTAGATGTTAAATTAGGTTATATCCATGAGGCTGATGAAATTAAAGAGCTGCTCAATTGTATAGTTCTTCCTACACAACAAAAACCACGGTTGATTTCTGATAAATTCCAGATTCTTGTTCAGCTGGCCTGTGCAACCTTTGCAATAGTGTAAATTTGACAGGGAGTCCTAGTTCTCAGTTTCTGTGTCCTATGCAAAAAAAATATCAACAGATTTGAAATGCAAATCTACCAGAGGCAAATTATTGCTCACTTTAATTTTTCACATCAGTGATATTGTAGGAATACTTAAGAGCTTAGTATTGTAGTAATACTCAAGGATTCTGTCTTTATAGAAGCTACTCTTACATAAAATGAAATAGCACTGACTGCCTGGAGAGAGAAATTGTGGAAAATTAGGTGAAGAGCTAAAGTAGTAGCCTCATTTTTCTGCTAGGAGGCAACAATACAAGACATCTGTGGCAAAGCAGATTTGAAACCAGTCTGGTGTCTTGTTCAGAAGTTTAGCAACCTTTTATCTCAAATTATTTGCCAAAGAGACTAGCACAATACCTGTGAATAAGTTATAGATTGTGGTCCTTTAATTCTTGACACCAATTAAATTACTATCTTTTTCAGTAATAGACACACTTTCTCTTCAGCCATAAGCCATTTTGTGCACTTAAGTGAAAAAAGAGGTTTTAAATTATATCACAAATGGTACAGATGGATGAGCCCATGAAAAAAATGAGATAACAGCTTTGCATGAGCTGAGTGTCTGAAGCACACTGTTAATGTCACCTGTCACTACCGAGATTTGACAACAGACCTTCAAAACTGAAAACAATCCCACTTCTTTAAAAAAAAAATGCAATACTAATTAGTAGTTCACATAATCTTTTTTTCATATCTACATTAGGAATTACATTTTGGTTTTTTGGCTAGCGATAAAATTGGACACCTTCTGGCACTCTGTATCTTTTTGTATTAGGTCTTATTATCCTTAATCTAAAGAAAAAAAGATAGCACAGTAAACAATTGAGATGTAAAATCCAGGTAACACATCCTGATGTATATAAATACATATATTAGGATGGAATACATCACTGTGGCAGACAGCAGAATAGCCATTTTGGGCTACCCTGATGAAAACATTTGGCCTACTAGTATTACCTGTAAGAATACATGGAATCTGGGCAAGCACACCGCAGTGCTAGTTTGCACCTTCCAGGCTGCAGTGACCTGCTCAGGGATTCTCTGAGTTGTCATGTCTTGTTTACTAGGCATTTTTGCATTTGAAGCCAGCTAAAATTAGGCAATCAAGGCATTTCTGGCAATTGTCTCCACAGTTCATGTAGAATAACCTTTTCTACATTGTTTTATTCCCTCTTCCTGGTAACCTCATATAGTTCTTCTACTCTTGGTATTATAAGAATCATAGAATCATAGAATCATAGAATCA